>JARJHM010000096.1:72500-603293 GCA_033356055.1 Carex pumila
TATAATATTTGAATACATTATAAGAATAATATAAATATTGTATAATAGAATAATATGAATAATATTATTTGTTCATAAATTAATTTATTGAACCAACCATAAGATGAGATTAAAGAGAGCATGAGATGGCTAAATAAGGCTAGTGGCATTTGTGTAATTGATTCAAACCTTACACAAATGATTGCCCTAACCCTTGCCTATTTAAGGGGGCTCATTTGGGAGAAAAATAAGCCAATTTTCTGCCTATAACACTTGTCAAAATCAGCCCCTTTGAGCAGCCACGTTTTTTCCTTTTTCATTGACCAAAAGTTGAGAAGCTTGCACTCTCATCTTCTCTTATTAGGTTTAGCCACCAAGAAATCAAATAGTTTGTTGATTTAAAGACCAAGAGGTGCTTCCAAGAGAACGGCGGTTCCAAGAGATCTAGAAGGGAAATCGACTTCCCTATAACAAGAGATTTGACAATCTCTTTAGGTATAAATTATTATCTCTTGTATAAGAAATAAATAAATTTATTTATTTTTATTTAGTACACATTAGGTGCTTAATGAAACTATTAAGAAGTTTCTTGTTTGCTATTGTCATATAAATAACGTGCTTTGTGTCTTGAGCTAAGTGGTGATAGAAAAATTTTAAATTCTCACCATAGGCATACACATGAAATTCCTTACAATTACCACAACCATTTTCTACATTTTCAAAGTCCAAATTGTCGATCCAAACTATTAGATGTGATCTCTACAATAAAATGTGCTTGGAGACCAAATTTTACAAATTTTGGAATTTATTTACTATTTATTAAGATGAGTACAAAATTCAATGGTCTGAATTTGACTAGTTTTTGTATCCATCTTAATAAATAGTAAAAAAATTCCAAAAATGTAAAATATGGTCTCCAAGCATGTTCGCACATAATATATACTACAAAGATTCAGTATAGCAAGCTATACCTTTTAAACCTTTGTTATACTCTGTCAAATCAGATAGCAAGTGTACTATACTATTGATGAGTATGCTTAGGTATCGATCCATAGGAACGGAAGAAAATAACCGGACTTGTCCTAAAATTACTTGAGATTCTAGAAGTGAGAGAAATTGATTTGGTTTAGTTCTAACAATTCTACTGATTTATAACAAGTTTAAAAATAATAAAAGAGAATTAAAGTTGTTCTCAATTGATAAAAAGATGTTTCCAGAGTTCAGATTTCATTTCTGTCCAGCCCCGAGGCATACGGCCCGTACAGTAAAAATTTCATGAGGCATACGGCCCGTACAGATTTCATTTATTAAGCCATTTTGAAAAAAAATCTGAAAATCCGTGTGAACAGTAAAAATAGTAAAAAATTTTGGACCACTCGATCGGCGATTTTCAAAGTGGCTTAATAAATAGTAAAAAAGTTCCAAAAAATGTAAAATTTGGTCTCCAAGCATATTTCAATGTGGAGAACAAGATGAACGGTTCGGATCGGTTGTTTGAATTTTTAAAATAAAATTATTTTGTTATGAAGTAAAAAATCCCTTTTACTCTATAGCTCACCATAGCTTATCTCATATATATATATATAGAGAGAGAGAGAGAGAGTGACTAATATCAAAACGTTTGCACCAACCTTTCCGTGCAACCGAGTCAATTTCCGATTTTTAAAGTCCAAATGATAAATCTAAACTGTTAAATGTGTTCTACATATTAAAATCTGCTTGGAGACCAAATTTTATATTTTTTGAAATTTTTTTACTATTCATTAAGCCACTTTGAAAATCGCTGATCCAACGGTGGCTGTTTGGAACAGTAAAATCAGAAACCATCGTTGGATCAGCGATTTTCAAAGTGGCTTAATAAATAGCAAAAAAATTCCAAAAAATGTAAAATTTGGTCTCCAAGCAGATTTTATTATGGAGAACACATCTAACAGTTTAGATTTATCATTTGGATTTTAAAAATCAGAAATTGACTCGGTTGCACGGGAGGGTTGGTGCAAACATTTTGATATTAGCCACTCTATATATATATATTGTGCACTGTGGGTTAATTAGATTATTTTTTTTAATAGAACCAATTTTAAATATTTTAAGAGAACAAACACCATTAATTTTGTTTTTACAGAAAACAACTTCATCGGTGGAGCTATTTACGGCCATTTTTATTAATATCCCCAAAAAAATAGATAATTTTAAAAATAACCTCGTTTTTTTTTTTTTTTTATTAATGCCCTAACCGCTTGGAAGTGGAGCGGTCCAATATCAACACCAAACCGCCCGTATAGTGGGCGGTCCACTTTTTTTTTTTTTTTTTTTTTTTTTTTTTTTTTTTATAAGTTTTTTTTTATAATTTTTTTTTTAAAAAAACAGAAATTTTTTATTTTTTTTATTGAAATATTAGAAATGTTGAATATATTTCTTTAGAAATAGATGTAATACAATATAATTTGATTTATTAGAAAGACTGCAACAAATAACCCGGATCAATATTTTTCAGGCCGGATTTTTCGCGGCTGTAAGAAAAATTAATATATCTCTTTATGTGTTATTGGACAAAAATAAAAATGCTTAGATTCTGAGTTATTGATCCCGGTTCAAAAGTCACTTCTATGTAATCTAGAAAATATTATAATCCTTCTAGGACATTTAATTTATAAAAAGTTGTATCTATTTTGAGAATTCTTTTTGAATAACAATTATTAAATAACTTAAAGTTTTTATTTTTTTTCAAAAATAGATACAACTTTTTATAAATTAAATGTCCTAGAAGGATTATAATATTTTCTAGATTACATAGAAGTGACTTTTGAACCGGGATCAATAACTCGGAATCTAAGCATTTTTATTTTTGTCCAATAACACATAAAGAGATATATTAATTTTTCTTACAGCCGCGAAAAATCCGGCCTGAAAAATATTGATCCGGGTTATTTGTTGCAGTCTTTCTAATAAATCAAATTATATTGTATTCCATCTATTTTTAAAGAAATATATTCAACATTTCTAATATTTCAATACAAAAAATAAAAAAAAAAAAAATTTATGTTTAAAAAAAAATTCAAAAAAAAAGAACCGCCCTTGAATTGGGCGGTCTGTTTTTTTTTTTTTTTTTAATTTTTTTTTTTAATTTTTTTTTTTTAAACAGAATTTTTTTTTATTTTTTTATTGAAATATTAGAAATTTTGAATATATTTCTTTAAAAATAGATGAAATACAATATAATTTGATTTATTAGAAAGACTGCAACAAATAACCCGGATCAATATTTTTCAGGCCGGATTTTTCGCGGCTGTAAGAAAAATTAATATATCTCTTTATGTGTTATTGGACAAAAATAAAAATGCTTAGATTCCGAGTTATTGATCCCGGTTCAAAAGTCACTTCTATGTAATCTAGAAAATATTATAATCCTTCTAGGACATTTAATTTATAAAAAGTTGTATCTATTTTGAGAATTCTTTTTGAATAACAATTATTAAATAACTTAAAGTTTTTATTTTTTTTCAAAAATAGATACAACTTTTTATAAATTAAATGTCCTAGAAGGATTATAATATTTTCTAGATTACATAGAAGTGACTTTTGAACCGGGATCAATAACTTAGAATCTAAGCATTTTTATTTTTGTCCAATAACACATAAAGAGATATATTAATTTTTCTTACAGCCGCGAAAAATCCGGTCTGAAAAATATTGATCCGGGTTATTTGTTGCAGTCTTTCTAATAAATCAAATTATATTGTATTACATCTATTTCTAAAGAAATATATTCAACATTTCTAATATTTCAATAAAAAAAATAAAAAATTTCTGTTTTTTAAAAAAAAAATTATAAAAAAAAACTTATAAAAAAAAAAAAAAAAAAAGTGGACCGCCCACTATACGGGCGGTTTGGTGTTGATATTGGACCGCTCCACTTCCAAGCGGTTAGGGCATTAATAAAAAAAAAAAAAAAACGAGGTTATTTTTAAAATTATCTATTTTTTTGGGGATATTAATAAAAATGGCCGAGCTATTTACTATTGATTTTTGTGGTAATCAATGGTCATATTGTATATATGGGCCATAAAATAGCTCCATCGATCCAACGGATTAGTGGAGCAAACATTCATTGTGCCTTCACTGATTGGGTGGAGTTGTTTTTTGTAAAATCCAAATTAATAGTGATTGTTTCATTAAAAATATTAAATTTGGTTTATTTTAAAAAAAAAATCCATCAATTACCAGATGATAGGAAAAATAACTTATTTGGCAACCTATCTCGTTATCTCAACATTTTTGTAGAAAATTGCTGCATAGTCTACATACGTATGTAGAAAGTTGCTATGTTTCATCTTTGATTTATTTTTAGTAAGCTGTAAGAGTTTTATTTTTATTTTTATTTTGTTGATAAATAAAATACTCTTACCGCTTACTTAAATTAAATCAAGCTGTAAGAGTATTAAAACAACTTATATTAATTAACATTAGTATATTTTATAAATGAGAAATGTTCCTGTACCCCGAGCCACCAAACCCGAGCCCGTCCCCGAACTGGTTTAACTGGGTTTAACTGTCCGCTAATAACGGTAATTTATTAATTTTTCATTAATTAACGAATTGCTATTTTAACGCATTGCAGTTTTACATTGATTGCTTTAAATATTAGCTTTGTATGCTTTTGTCTTGCGCTTTAATTTCGTGGACAGTCTGTTAGAAACAGTTGTAATCACCAATCCCCAAATTAGTCCTCTAGATTGTTAACGGTCATCTATTCATTAATTAACTACTTACTTGAACGTACTTTAAAGTACTTTAAAGTACAATTTAAACCCAGTTAGCTCGGGGATGCGATGGGGGATTGGTTCTAATTTTAATTATGCAAATTAATAGCTTTTTATATTTAATAACTAAAAATACAGTCTCTATTTTGAACAAGTAATCCATTAAATGAAGATTTTTCAATGTTTGTAAACACAGGTTTATATGCTTTAAAATATATTTGAAGAATAAGTTTTAAAATGTGTTTGTAAACACAAGTTTATATATTTGTAATACAGATTTTTTAATTTTTGTAAACACTAGTTTATATGCTTTAAAATGTATTTATAAACACATGTTTATATGCTTTACACACAGGTTTATATGCTTTAAAATGTTGTTTTCTTGCCAGTATATATTGGTTTACTTGCACAGGTTTATATGCTTTACACACATGTTTATATGCTTTAAAATGTTGTTTTCTTGCCAGTATATATTGGTTTACTTGCACAGGTTTATATGCTTTACATACAGCTTCATATGTTTTAAAATGTTGTTTTCTTGCCAGTATATATTGGTTTACTTGCACATGTTTATATGCTTTACACACAGGTTTATATGCTTTAAAATATTGTTTTTTCTTACCAGTATATATTGGTTTACTTGCACAGGTTTATATGCTTTACACACAGGTTTATATGCTTTAAAATGTTGTTTTCTTGCCAGTATATATTGGTTTACTTGCACATGTTTATATGCTTTACACACAGCTTTATATGCTTTAAAATGTTGTTTTCTTGCCAATATATATTGGTTTACTTGCACAGGTTTATATGCTTTACGCACATGTTTATATGCTTTACACACAGGTTTATATTGTTTTGTAAACAATTGTTGTTTCGAAGTAGTAGTTTCATTGTTATTTAATAGAGTTTTACATGCTTAGAAATTGGCATTGTTGGGACAAGTTCTAAATTTATGATTGTTTTGAAGTAGTAATTTTATTGTTATTTAACAGATGTTTGCATGCTTAGAAATTGTAATTGTTGGAGTTTTGACTAACATAAAATAATTGATGAGACTGCTAACAATTGTTGTTTCGAACCAGTAGTTTCATTGTTATTTAATAGAGCTTTGCTTGCTTAGAACTAGTAGTTTTGACTAACATAAAATTCAGAGCTGTAAACATTTTGGTGGGGGACGCGCTCGGGTATTGGTACAAATTTAGAGCTTTAAATTTTATGCTCGGGGACGAATTCGGGGATTCGTTTTTATTTTAAAAAAATGAAAAATTAACTCATTTATAATGAAAGTTAAACACTTGAATGCAGTTGTTTAAACACTTTCCTTTATATGTTTAAATTATCCGATTGTTTCGCTGCATTTGGTGGTGCCTTTGTTAATTTTTTTAACAGAGCGTTTTTCTCTTCATGCAGCAAAATTATGTATAATAAAGAAAGATTGATACTTTTATTGCGCTGTATAAAGTAAAACCTGATCTTTTTATCGCCGACATTCTAGAAGGTTGGGGGACACGTGCAGATACTTTGTTTGGGGTACAATTATCAGCTTCCTTTATAAATATCTCATTATCATCGGATTAAAGTTGAATGGAATATATAGTAGACCGTAAAGAAATCTTTGCTATACAAATTCTATTTTTTTTTTTTTAGAGAAAAAGACAGAAGTCGTGCCTCCAATTAATTTTCATTTATAACGGGCACGATGTCATTTTGCTAAATTCTACATTTTTTATTATTAAAATATTAAAACTAAAAGCACGATGGAGACGAAAAAAATAATAAATTAAAGCATTACAAGTTTACAACCCTGGATTTTGAAACACGAAAATGCTCTTCCTATAACTGTACAACATCAGTGCGTGGTTTTAGTTATAAAAATAAAAATTATTTTTCTCCCAAAAAAATTGTGGTATTTTCTATCGGTATTAAGGATTTTACAAGATTAATTCTGTGGTCTAAGTTAATGTAAATCCATTTATCGTAATATTCATCCAAAATAATAGCCGTTAATTCAATAATAGTATTAAATTATTTTTGATGAAGATGCTTGTATTAAAATCTTGAGTTAGGTTATTTTATAAATGTTTGTATTTCCACTGAAATAAATTGTCCAAATTATGATTTCTCATGTCTGAATGGCTAATTCATCCAGGCTTAATGCGTTCTACATATCAAAATATCATAAATTACTACTTTTTTAAAACTATTTTTAGGATTTTCTTTCTATTTTTAAATTTTTTGAATGAAGATCCTAAAATAATATAAATATAGAAGTATGTGCATATCAAAAAGGGTCATTTTTCAAAACTCCGAAAAATAATAAAAACATCCTAAAAATAGTAATATTAATTTAGTATCTTACAAGATTTCAGTACGTTGAAATATGAACGTTTTGTTAGCAATAGCTTAACTCAAATCTCATCAATTAGTCAAAACTTTTATTTTTAATGCATACAATTATTCCTTTTCCTATTCTAAGACGAATTTTTTTTTATTTTTTCTAAAGAAGGAAAATTATTGAAATTGTAATCCGTAAAGTTTAAACTTAAGTTATTGGATATATAACAAAGGTAGAATATATATATCTTATAAATTGGATACACAGTAGAATTATTCTTTCACGTAAAGTGATATATAACTGCACACCTCAATTGAACCCGTTACTTATGCCTAGACGTGTTTATATTTTTTTTTCCAAAATTATTTATACTTGATTATAAAAAAAAATTATACCTTATAATAAAAAGTTTTAATTTTTATTTACTTATTGGACGAAGTGTATGACTTATATTTTTCTTATGATCATTCATAAAAGAAAATATGGCAGCACTTTTAATGGCATACTAGCTAGGTGTAGATATTTTCATGTAAAATATCACCACTTTTTATGTGCAAATAAAAAGTGTAGAATATGAGATGTAAGAATAATTTATCTAATAGATATATTTTTTGTACTGTCATTTCATTTGATTCCAAATTATTTGACGTGTGTGTAAGATGATAATACAAATTAAGCATGACAAGTTGTAAGGCCACATAATAATTGCCCAACTACTAGCTTGTTACGTTGTCTCGTACCAGACTTCATTAGTGCGCTCTTCTCTACTAATTTGTTTTAGAAAAGTAGTTTGAAGCTAGGCTGGCATCTTGAATGATTGAATCAACCTCAAGGTTACCCTGTTTGTTAATTGGTTCTGAATTGAACCTCGATCCTAAGGAACCTCACTGTTACCAGATTTAGCCTAGTTATTAATTGTTCATCACAGCAGCTGACTCACCTTGAAAATTAAATATAGAAAAATCTGCAAAAGAGTCCCTCATTGACCATAAAATCACAAATAAGCCTCTGCATTGTTGAAAAGATTCAAGGAGGTGAAGATTAATTAGAAACAACCACCTAAAGAATGGTCCCCATTCCTCATTTGCATAAATCTTCATTTATGTTCGTTTTCTAACAACACTATATTGCTGCTAACGAATAATCAATGGCCTTTGCTTTACATGTCTCATAACAAACAACAAACATATATGTCAGGGGTCCAGTTCTTAATTTATGTACATATTAATGTCCTGTACATTATTTACTGTTCAGCAAGTTGTGTCAACAGGAAATCTTAATCTCTCCTGAAAACTTGTATTAGCGCACTAACCATTGCATCTATATATATATATATATATATATATATATATATATATATATATATATATATATATCCATCTATCTATATATATATACAGAGAGAGAGAGTTGGGCTACGGTGCTTCGTGAAGTAAAACGAGTATTTTACTTCACACTCATATTCGTGATTTTAAAGTTCAAAATGTTGATCCGAACTATTCTAAGTTGATCTCCATATTAAATTGTGCTTGAAGACCAAATTTTATATATTTTTTTACAATTTTTTTACAATTTCTTTAGAATTTTTGAAAATCGTTGTTTTTGATGGTCTAGAATTTTCTGAAAAACAATAATTTTAAAAAATTCTAAAAAATAGTAAAAATTTTCCAAAAAATGTAAATTTAGTCTCCAAGCACAATTTAATATGAAGATCAATTTGAACAGTTCAGATCGACGTTTTGAACTTTGAAATTGAAGATATAGATGTGAAGTAAAACACTAGCTTTACTTCAGAAAGTACCGTATCCCATCTCTCTCTCTCTCTCTATATATATATATATATAGAGAGAGAGAGAGAGAGAGAGAGATGGGCTATGGTGCATTGCAATGTATGGAGGGGTTTGTGCATTGGATCATAAATCTAAAATTCATAATTCAAATGACCGATCCAAACCGTTCATCTTGTTCTCCATATTAATATGTGCTTGGAGACCAAATTTTACATTTTTCTGAAATTTTTTTAATATTTATTAAGTATTTTACAAAATTGCTGATCCAACGGTGATTGCTGATTTTACTGTTTCGTTAAGCCACCGTTGGATCAACAATTTTGTAAAATATTGAATAAATAGTAAAAAAAATTCAGAAAAATGTAAAATTTGGTCTCCAAGCACATATTAATATGGAGAACAAGATGAACGAACCCCTCCATGCATTGCAATGCACCATATCCCATCTCATATATATATATGAGGAGGGTTCAAATGCCTCCATTTTTTGTGCCTCCATCATGCCTCCATTTTTAAAAACTTTAATAACAGAAAATTTAAATCTTAAAATTCAAAACCGTTGGATATGAACTATATCATTTTATCTATGCACATGTAAAAAATTATGGCATTTCAACTTTGTTTTGATTGTCATCTTGAACTTGTAAAAATGTATACAAATATGAATAATTTTTAGTCATTGATTTTTCAACTTATTAATTCATATAAAAGCAAAATCAAAATGTGATAATTTTTTATGGGCACATAGAGAAAATAACATAGATTACATCTAACGGTTTTATTTTCACATTTAAATTTTAAATTTTGAGTTATTTAAGTTTTTAAAAATGGAGGCATGATGGAGGCACAAAAAATGGAGGCATTTGAACCCTCCTCTCTCTCTCTCTATATATATATATATGAGTAGAACTAGGGTGCTCTTAAGTTCACCAAAGTTTTGGTAAGCTTAACTCTAAAACTCATCAATTCGATTTCAAATGACAAATCCAAACCGTTGAAACCCGCCTACCTTACGTGTGATGCATCTACATGTGAAATTTTTAAACATTCGAATTAATTATAGTGCATTCATTTTTGAGGTAGTCTACGGTGAGTTGCGAAGTAAAACGCGTTTCTACTTCACACTGTATTTTTATTTTGAAAGTCCAAATTACTGATCCGAACCGTTAGATATTTAATCCATATTCAAATGTGCTTGGAGACCAAATTTTACATTTTTTTGGAATTTTTTTACTATTTATTAAGCATGTTTTAAAATTGCTATTTTGCTGTGAACAGTAAAAAACAGTAAAATTTTCTGGACCATCAGATCAGCGACTTTCAAAATTGCTTAATAAATAGTAAAAAAATTCCAAAAAATGTATAATTTGGTCTCCAAGCACATTTCAATATGAAGAACAAGATGAACGGTTTGGATCGACATTTTGAACTTTAAAATTGCAAAATATGCGCATGAAATAAAATAGTCGCTTTACTTTACAACTCACCGTAGCCTAGCTCTTCATTTTTTGAACATTTTTTTTACTGCTTGACTTTATACTAAATTAGTTCAAATGTTTAAAAATTTCACATGTAGATGCATCACATGTGAGGTAGGCGGGTTTCAACGGTTTGGATTTGTCATTTGAAATCGATTTGATGAGTTTTAGAGTTAAGCTCACCAAAACTTTGGTGAGCTTAAGAGCACCCTAGTTCTACTCTATATATATAAATTGCTACCGGTAGCACTTTGACCTAGGTGTTTACGGGATCATATTTTCGTCTTTGATGTTCAAACAATAAATCCAAACCGTTAAATGTTCAATCTATATTAAAATGTGCTTGGAAACCAAATTTTTACCTTTTTTGAAATTTTTTTACTATTTATTAAGATGGTTTGAAATCGCTATTTTTTAATGGCGCAGAATTTTAATAAAAACAACGATTTTCAAACCATCTTAATAAATAGTAAAAAAATTTGAAAAAAAATGTAAAATTTGGTCTCCAAGCACATTTTAATATAGATTGAACATCTAATGGTTTATATTTGTTGTTTGAAATCAAATACTAAGATATGATTCCGTAAGCACTTAGGTCGAAGTACTACCGGTAGCAATTTAGCCATACTCATATATATATGAGGAGGGATCAAGTTACAACATTTTTTGAGTTACAACAAGTTACAACAAGCATTATTTATATTTTCAAAGTCCAAATCGTCGATCCAAACCGTTAGATGTGATCTCTACAATAAAATGTGCTTGGAGACCAAATTTTACATTTTTTGGAATTTTTTTACTATTTATTAAGGTGGGTACAAAAACTAGTTAAATTCATACCGTTCAATTTTGTACCCTTCTTAATAAATAGTAAAAAAATTCCAAAAAATGTAAAATTTGGTGTCCAAGCACATTTTATTGTAGAGATCACATCTAACGGTTTGGATCGACGATTTGGACTTTGAAAATGTAAATAATGCTTGTTGTAACTTGTTGTAACTCAAAAAATGTTGTAACTTGATCCCTCCTCTATATATATATATATATATATAGAGAGAGAGAGAGAGAGAGAGAGAGATAGGCTAATGTGCTTTCGGTAGCATATGGGCCGAAATACACACGGTCAAAATTTGAAATTTCAAAATCCAAATGGTCAATCCGAACTGTTCATCTTCTTCTCCATATTAATATCTGCTTGGAGACCAAATTTTACATTTTTCTGAATTTTTTTACTATTTATTAAGTATTTTACAAAATTGTTGATCCAATAGTGGCTGCACAAAACAGTAAAACAGTTGGATTGACGATTTTCAAAGTGGCTTAATAAATAGTAAAAAAAAATCAGAAAAATGTAAAATTTGGTCTCCAAGCAGATATTAATATGGAGAATAAGATGAATGGTTCGGATCGACTGTTTGGATTTTGAAATTTCAAATTTGGACCGTGTGTATTTCGGCCCATAAGCTACCGAAAGCACATTAGCCTATCTCTCTCTCTCTCTCTCTCTCTCTATATATATATAGAGAGAGAGAGAGAGTCTAATGTGCATTCGTATGCATATGGCCCGATATGCTTACGGTCCAAATTTTAAATTTCAAAATCCAAAATGTCGATTCGAACCGTTTATCTTGTTCTCCATATTAATATGTGCTTGGAGACCAAATTTTACATTTTTCTGAATTTTTTTACTATTTATTAAGCCACTTGAAAATTGTTGATCTAACAGTGACTTAACAAAACAGTAAAATTAGCAGCCACCGTTGGATCAACAATTTTCAAAGTGGCTTAATAATTAGTAAAAAAATTCAGAAAAATATAAAATTTGGTCTCCAAGCACATATTAATATGGAGAACAAGATTAACGGTTCAGATCGATATTTTGGATTTTTAAATTCAAATTTGGACCGTATGCATATCGGACCATATGCATATGAATCCACATTAGTCGCACGCACTCTCTCTCTCTATATATATACACACACATGTTGTGGATATAAAGACCTCACTACGAATTTGACCTGGCATATTCTCTCACTAGTGAGGATAATAAATTTTCTTTTGTGCTTATAGTTTGGTTTCCTTCTTATGCTGATTACTTGTCAAGATGGCATCATGAAATTTGTTAGTAGTCACTCTCATAAGTCGTCAAATAAAAAAATAAAAAAATGAAATTGACATCAGAGATAAAAAAAGAAAAGAAAAATAATGGTAGCAGAACTGGAAACAGAGATCACATACAATTAGTACGGAGTTACTGATTGGTGGTTGCTGAAGTAAATGGATTTGAGAGGTCTTTTCTATTGGCATTGTTCTTCAAGGAAATTTTTTCGCTTTAGCCCTTGTATTTCGTATCGCATTCAATTAATGCATTAAATTCAGTATAAGAATTTAGGTTAACCCTCTTAAATGCCTCTAGGCTGTCGTGACCAGCTTCTCTCTCTAGCCTCTACTTATACCCATGGTTTCGATTGGGTGTGTGCTTGTGCTAGTTAAGTGTGTGCAGAGCTCAAAGGGAACAGAAAAGAGAAAGAGGGAGAGGTCTGCACTGTAGAGATTCAAGTTAGGTTGTAGAGAAACAACATTTGCCATGATTTCAAAAAAAGAAGAGATATTGGTCAAGCTACTGGGATTGCTCTGCATTCTTACACCATCCCAAGGTTTATTTATATTTTATTTTATTGGAAGTTACGTTTCGTTGGTTGTTGTATCTAAGAATATAATCATTGATCATGCATGTATTGTTGTATTTTTTTTATTCACTTTTTTTTTTTTAATAGCCATGACAAAACAGCCAACCAATCAGTGGCAAATTGGTATTGCAAACGCGTCTTCTCTTTCAGAGTTTCAGTGAACTTCCCACATTGGCTTGGTATTGCAGTAAAGAAAAAATTTATGCTGAAATTATGAACACTTGTAAAGGGGACACGGTATCAACATCAAGTTCAACACTTGTAGTAAAACGTTATATTGTTTTTTTAGGCTCTGTGAAATTGAAGTACCCTTGATTGATCCGACTTTGCTTGTAATAATGGAGAAATATTCTCTCTTAAAAAAAGAGAGAGAAAGAAACACCACGCCATGAAACAAAATGAAGCACACCCCAGCAAAATACTAAGCTTTATGTTGGTTTAATTTCTTCCAATAATTATAGGCAAGTGGCAAAGGCACAGTTTCCCCTATTTAAGCCAAGCAAGCTGCTTCTCCACACTGCCTCCGCCTCAGTACTACGACTACATAATAGTCGGTGGGGGCACAGCTGGGTGCCCCTTAGCAGCTACCTTGTCTCAAAAGTACAATGTTCTCTTACTAGAGAGGGGAGGGTCTCCTTATGGAAACCGCAATGTCTCCTATATGCAAAATTTTCACATCTCATTGGCTGACATGTCACCCACCTCAGCATCTCAGGCGTTCGTTTCAACAGATGGAGTAATAAATACACGCGCCCGGGTACTCGGTGGGGGGACGAGTATCAATGCTGGCTTCTATACCAGAGCTAGCCCAGGGTAAAGTTTGAATCTGCTGGCATTGTTTTCATTTTATATATTAATTTGCTGGTTTTTTTTGTGGCTGAATTTTTTATACAAACATGGGACCAAGGTAACGAAACTACGAAAGTAGCTTGGTAGTTGTTCTTCATAAATTCCCACACCTTCCCTTTTTAAATGCATTTACTACTTAGGCGTCAATCATGCATGTCTGTGAGACAGACATTGAGTAGTTGAAATCTAATCTCAAAAGCTTTTACAATGCAATACTTGCAATTTAGTACCCAAATATATAGGATCTTAGAGTTGTGTTCCTAACAGAGATTTTATTTTCATGTCGGAATGAGGCATTCAAATAGTATAATTTGTATGATCAATATAGATCTAATCCCAAACCTTTTTTTTTTCTTTCTTGAGTAGGTATGTAAGAGAAGTTGGATGGGATGGAAAATTGGTAAATGAATCTTATCCATGGGTAGAGAGGAGAATAGTGCACTGGCCTAAGATAACACCTTGGCAAGATGCATTGAGAAAGGGACTACTTCAAGCTGGGGTGTCCCCTTTCAATGGTTACACTTTTGACCACCTATATGGCACTAAGGTAGGGGGCACGATTTTTGATGATACCGGGTATAGGAGTACCGCTGCCGACCTCCTTCAGGCTGCAAACCCAAAAAAACTCAGGGTTTTGCTTCATGCCTATGTACAGAAGATTATGTTTAATAGTCAAGGTAAAAAAACATATATAATTGTAATAAAAGAATAAAGTTCAAAGAAGTAACTATTATCTATTTTAATTTGTGCGAATAACATAGATTTTACTACATAAGCATTGGGGATATGTAGCACTAATAATACCTCCCTTTACATATAAGATTTGACAACTTAATATATAAACTGCACAATGTAAATGTAGGGAAAAAGCCAAGGGCAATTGGAGTTCAATTCAAAGATGAACTTGGGAACCAACATGAGGTTTACCTCAACCAAAACACAGCCGCTAGCGAAATAATTGTTACCTCAGGTGCAATCGGGAGCCCCCAATTGTTGATCCTAAGCGGCATTGGGCCCAAAGAGGATTTAGAGAGATTGGCAATCAAGCCTATCCTACTCAACCAACATGTTGGGAAACAAATGTCAGATAATCCCATGAACTCCATTTTTGTTCCTACAAGAAAACCCGTCAAACAGTCCCTGATAGAGACTGTCGGGATAACAAAGGCAGGTTCATTTATTGAGGCAAGTAGTGGTTTCGGCCAGTCATCTGACAGCATTCACTGCCATCACGGTATCATGTCAGCTGAGGTAAGGCCATTTACATGTTGTTGTTGTTAATTCATTTACTTGATTGATCTCTTGAATTAAGAGCACTATGAAAGACTAGAACAAAATAACATAGTAACACCACATTATTTTCAATGAATTTCTGTATAGATTGGACAGCTCTCTACAATACCACCAAAGCAAAGAAGCCTTGAGCTAGCCCGTTCCTTTGCACAAACCAAACGTAACATCCCAGTCGAGGCCTTTCGAGGTGGTTTCATCCTAGAAAAAGTCGAGGGGCCCCTCTCTAAAGGTCAACTGACTATACTAAACACTGACATAGAAACTACTCCAAACGTCACTTTCAATTACTTCTCTCACCCCCAAGACCTTCGCCGTTGTGTGTTTGGTGTCCGCACCATCGAGCAGGTCCTTCATACCAAATCTTTTGCACATCTATCCGACATCCACAACTACTCTAATGAAGAGGTGTTAAGAATGAGTGTGCAAGCAAATGTGAATTTCATACCTAAGCATATGAACGACACTAAGAATGTGGAGCAGTTTTGTCGTGATACGGTCATCACCATATGGCATTACCATGGGGGGTGCCATGTCGGAAAGGTTGTGGACCGGGACTATCGTGTGTTTGGTGTAGATAGCCTACGGGTTATTGATGGATCCACTCTATTGAAATCACCAGGGACAAACCCTCAAGCAACTGTCATGATGATGGGAAGGTAGTGATTTTTTTCTGTCTGTTTTTTTTTTATTTATTTTTTTATTTATTTTCATCTATCTATTTAGCTATTTGTTTAGTATTACACATTTTGAATAACCAGGGAAATTTCCCTTTTCTGTTTATCAGGTACATGGGGGTGAAGATATTAAGGGAGAGACTAGGCAGAGCAGCAGGTGTGTAGAAGTGATTCGTGAAAAAACTTAAATTTAGGAGTGTCTTGAGGGGATAATTTGTAGTTAGTATACTAATTCTGTGTGGGCATTAGGATATTCTTAATAATTAGAAATAGCAAAACGATTTGGTAGGCCAGATTACAAATTGCATGAACTGTGGCACTTGTGAAATAGTTCACCGTCTATGGCTGTGTAAAATGCATTCCTTTTATGGTTCTTTATTGCACTATTTAATATGTTCACTAGTGTTTGTTTTATATATTTTGGCAGAGTTATTTGAAAAAATGAGGGGAACTATAATAACAAAAGGCAAGCATCTCTTTGCGAAATTGACAGCAACTTGGCCTTTATTAAAACATATTTAGCAGTCATCTCAAAAAAAGAAAAGTATTCATAATACCTTTCTTCTTTCCTTTTAAAAAAATGGAAGAATTAGGGCCGGCCAATGGTAACGTCTTGGTGAATTAGGGCTCGTCTACCAGACTCCAGACTCCAGTGAATAAAGAAACCCTCACTAAGTAAAAAGATATATAAACAGTTAATGTCAGAAACAGGAGGAGTAAAGTCACCAGTAAGAGTGAGTACACCAGTAAGAGTAAGGACATGTCAGTCAGGTCATATTTATGAAGAACTTTTCTCCATTTACTGCAGGCATGGATCATAGATAGATTCCTATAGAGAGAGAGAGAGAGATCTTACATAGCCTCTGCCAAGGTTTTCCTCAAAAAAAAAAAAAAGAAAAAAAAAAGAAAAAAAAAAGAGAGAGAGAAATGGAGAAAAGCAACTGTATGTCGTTTTATGTTTTAAAAATCGAAATGTGTTACATTTTATGTCCTACAATTTTAAAAGGTTATACCTGTTGATGGAGATGTTTTACGACTATATCTTTTATTTGCATTGCAATTCTACATGCTGCTCCCTAAAGGAACACAAATTCAGAGCTAAGAACATACTAGTTTGCAATATAGATAATCATAAAAGATATTAACATTCACAGCATACGATTGACAGCAATGGACGTCTCGACAGATGAAGAAATGTATGTAATTATGCAATTCCTGGCAGCTACAGTTGCAGCCTGGCTGAGATCTGTCAGCTGTATTTGAATGCTTTGGCGCTTCAACAAGAATCGATGTGCAGCTGGTATATGCCTGTTTGTGGGAACCGCTTGCCAGGTTTTGTGGCATCCACTGGCTCTTCTGTCTTACCCTGAACCCCTGTTGTACAAGGACAATTCAATATTATTTATCCAACATTTAGGATTTTAATATGCCCTTGAAAAATGAGAGATTTTAATCATGCATAACTCTTACAAAATGAGAGACAAATAACATCCCTTTGAAATACTGGAGACTGATGGCAATCCTTTTCAATTTTTCGTTGGTTGAATAGTTTTGTTGAGAACCAAAAGTGTATAAAATTCCATTGGTAAAATCTCTCGAGGAAATTATTATACCACTACTGCAAATATTAATCTCTGGAATCCAATATAGACTGATACCATTGATGCTAAATTCTGACTGGTGTCATACTGAAATACAAGACAGTATAATAAACTTATTTGTGGGTGGTGAGGAGGGAATTCCAATATTCAGAAAATAATCCTTGGGAAAAGATCCTTTTTCAATGTCGCTAATGACTACATAAACTAATGGCATGCAATAATCTGCTGCCTCCTTTAAGTCACTTTCTAGACTCGCTTTTTTTCCTACAGGAAATTACACAAACATTCCTATTTCAGACAAGGATAAAGTACAGAAGAATATAAATAGCAATTCATGACTATTACTCTAGTTTAAAAATTAAAGGAGATTGTTAGTGAAGGTAGGCCATACATCAAAGCCTCTCTTGCAGCAGCAACAGTACCCGAGTACAAACTATACGAATTTGCAATACAAACATGGTAATTATTTGTATTGTGAAAAGCAGGGTAATAATTATCAAAAAGGATTCTATTATACACATTCACATACATCAGGTTGCCACAATTTGATCCTCTTTAATCCCACTGATATCCTGGATACAGGATACAGCATTAAGAATTCTGAAATCAACAATTACAGAGAAAATAACTCACCAGGGAGCACTAAAGATACACAGTCACCGGACTCCAATTTCAAAATTGAGATAACTGAGATTAAATTAATCGACAATTAATACTCTTACGGTCTAATTAATTGGAAATATACCAGAAATTGGAAAAACGGTTGAACCAGTAAATTCTTCCTCAGGTTGCCATGAAGGTTTCATGCGCAGTAATTGAGAGGCTAGAAACTTCAATTTTAATATTTACAATCTAGCAATTTATTTATCAAAATTTGAAGGAGTGAGAGTAAAAGACGCCGTCACACTTGATCAGACGGCTAGGAATGCAAATATGGAGAGACTAACGAATCTGGAGAGCACACGTATCGAAGAGTGCGCAAAGAAGAATCCGAGGCCAGGTGAACGAATTCCATCTCCATTGGTCACAAAAACGCTTGGTTGTTCTTCCTCTCCGTTCCGACCATTAGCACTGGATGCCTCCTTTTCATGGTTCGGATCTGCATGTGATAAGGCGGAGTTGCAGTCCTGTTGCGATCCGTTTCGACTAAGGAGACGCACTGGTGATCCGCCATGAGAAGATTTCGTATCCTCTGAGATATCTCAAATTTTGCGTGACTTTATGGAAAATCTCAACCATTTAAATACGTACTACACGAATCTCAAAGCACACATAATTCTGACCCCCTGCATCATCCCGAATAGGCAGTTAGGCACCGGACACGTTGGTCACGCAAAAGTTGAGATATCTCAGAGGATACGCACTCCATGAGAGAAGGGAGCCGATTGTTCTTATTGGTTGCCATTTTTTTTTCTTGGAAAAATTTCAGAACTTTTAAAATAGCCAATTTCTCCGTCAAAACAACATAGTATCCAATATCTCTATACAAACTTTACGTTATTTCTTCTAACCCCTCATATCTATTTAACTCTTTATTTAATTATTTTAAATATTATTTTGACAAATATACCCTTCCTTCTAAATCTCTCTCTCTCATTTTGTTTCCAGACTCCACACAGTATGCGCTCCTTTCGTATAAGGAAATATTGTATGTCCACAATGACAGTCGGTGAAAATAACAAAATTAGAGAATCCAATTTCAGTTGGTGAAAATAACAAAATTAGTTTAGTGTCCGCGAACTGTTGTTGTAGGTTTGTCGATCTACAGCTTGAAGCCTCTATCAAGTTGATTGACATCTGCAGCATATCAAGAGATTGGATTTAATCAAATGTCAACTCCAAGATCTCCAATCAGCGATTAAAAATGATATAAAGAAATTAGGGGTTGTTACCGAATGTATTAGAAATTATGTTCCGCCATCTGGTCAAATGAAGAGTTTCCCTTTTGAACCTTTGTAGCTTGTAATTTTCCTTGTTTTATTTTAATTCATTGTATAAAAGTGTACAGGAGCATATATATATTGTACTTTTCTCTTTGTTTATTTACTTGATTTAATTTGAAGAATTTCTATCAGTAGTTCATTATTGTTCTTTAAAACAGAAGAAGACATGAAGGAATTAATTTAATTAAGATATCAGCAGGCCTGGAATGTTTCTAACAAAAATTTGCATTGCAATGACCCCTCGTGCCTCTTATCAGCAATATATATACGATTTAATAATCAAGCTTGTCAGACCATGCACTACATCTTTGCATCAATGAGTTCAATGTTTAGTATAAAAGCATATCATCAACTATTAAAGCTTCATACCAGTTACAGTGGTTCTTATGTTGACTGTTACAATTGTTTATATTCATATAGGCTTCATTATGGATTTGGATCTTAATAATAAGCCGTACGTTTAAAATGTTGGTTTAGTAGAAGCAAACCCACTAGAGGTCGGCATAGCATCATCATAATTTCACACTTCATCTAAAATAAAGACCCTTGAAAATTCTAATGATCAAGACAGAGAGATCAGTGGCCTATTGGAGATGAAAGTCAACTCAAGAATAATAACTGAGCTGTGGAGACATGAAATAGATGAGACCATGGGATCCGGTGGAGACAGAAAATAGAAAGAAAAACAAGATTAACATCATCTGCTCTCGAGAAAATAATAAACAAAAGGAGCACCATATTCCATTTATTTTGGTCTACTAGTGCAGCAAAAAGTTTATGACAGACTAAGGAGAGGAGATGGAAGGGTATATTTGTCAAAATAATATTTTAAATAAATAGATAAAGAGTTAAATAAAAATTAGGGGATAGAAAAAATAAAGTAAAGGTTGTATGAGGATATTGGATATTATGTTGTTTTGATAGGAAAATTGGTTATTTTAAAAGTTTCTATGGGCATAGAAGAAATTTTCCCTTTTTTCTTTGTTTTTTTTTTTCCTGAAAGAGGTGCCGAAAGACAGAATTCAAATGCTTTTGTAATTTTAGTGTACGTTTGGATGAGAGCTAGAAAAGCTAGAATAATGAATTTTGAAAATAGTAAATAAGAATAAATAAAAAAATAATAATTTTTAGATTAGTGTGAAAATAATGCTATTTGGATTAGTAAAAATGTTGTTTGGATTGTACATTTGGAATAGTGAATAGTTGTAATTGATAAATAATAAAATTAACAATGTGTTAATTAAGAGGAAATATAGACAAGTAGGGTTTTAAACGAATTGTCACAATGTAGATATTACTTAAAGAAGTGATAATTTTATCATTTCGGGACTATATTGACGAAAATCCGAGAAATAATTATTTTTCCTTCTCTCTTCACATTTTTGAATAATAACTATTTTAACATTTACAAGGAATAAAAAATAGCAATTATTCTAACTATTATGAATAACATAAATTCTATTTGGATGCATATTGCTATTATGAATAGACTCTATTCTTAACACATCCAAACATACCCTTATAAGGATGTGCGCTCTAGAAACAATGTGAGAAGAGGAAGGGGAAGAAATGGGAAGGAAGGTAATCGGCACATTGTCATCTTTAATCAGTATTTCATACATTCTGATTTGAGAGTAACGAATTTCAAAGAAATATACACTGTCATCACCTTTGAACAGTGTAATTCTCTTCTGCTCCCTCTTCACTTCCTTGCTTTTGGAGCAGGTGATGAAGTCCGAATTGGTTACGGTATGGTCGCTTCTCCTCTACTGGAGCACGACCTAAGCAATCGATCTGGGAGGTTTTCAAATACTATTTGCCTCCTCGGACATATCGATCCTCGAGAGGATTATAAGATCGCCTGCTTGAGACAAATTTTGAACATCCATGGGCAATACCAAAGTTAATTTCAAAAATGAGTCATCTAAATTTGATTTACACCAAAATGTAGTTAAGGAAATGATTTGGGATCCTATGGTAGGTAAAGAGGGTACTCCTATATTATTAAAACATACTTTATTTCTAGTCAACCACACAGTCCAAAGTGTAGCAGCTCTAACAAGTTCTAAGAGTAAACAATCTTTTAAGGGGATCCATGCGTCTAATAACCATATATCAGCTAAGGAAGTGCAATTAAATACAAAATTGTTATGGTTCGCAATCCAGTGCCATATTGTTGAAATAAAGGGACAAGTAACAAAAAGGTGGTCTACAATTTCCATTTCATCACAAAATTGACATTTTTTATTACCATTCCATCCCTTTCTAGCAATGTTGTCTTTGGTCAAGATCTTGTTTCCTTTCACTAACCACATGAATATCTTAATTTTAAGTGGAATTTTAGTTTTCCAAATACTAGAAAAAGATTTATTTTTAATCTCCCCCATATTCCATCCATTGGTAAAGAGAGAGCACAAAAAATTTACCTGAAACATGCCATCTCCAATAAATCCTATAAGGTAATGTAAGGTCAGAGAAAATAGTTTGGAATGACACTATTGAATTTAAATTATTCCATTCAGATAAAGCTAAACCATTGAGCTGTCTATTGGAGGGCAAAGAGATAGATGTAGGGGTGATGGCCTTGGAGACAGATATAAGTAGGTCTGATGAGATTTGAAATAAATTGGGAAACAACTAGTATAGTGCACATTCTCCATGCCATCTATCTAACCAAAAAGAGGTGTCTAATCCATTGCCTTTATTTTGTTAATCCCTAGATCTACAATGTGTCTAATTGACAATATGCCTTCCCAAAAGTGCGAGTATTGGGTGATTTCTAGACCTAAGCTACTATATTTGGCAGTTAGGATACATTTCCATTTTCCTGAAATTGTTGGGTCCTTAAATCTAAACCATAATTTAGATAATATAGAGGTATTCATTCTATCTAGATTAAGTATTCATAATCCTCCTTGGGATTTAGCAAGACAAACTTGATCCCAAGACACAAGATGATATTTCTTTCTTGATGAGTCAAAACCTACCCAAAGGAATTTTTTCCTAATTCTATCAATTTTTTGTCTAATATTAATAAGAATTCTATAAATAGAGAGCCAATAAAGAAGGATAGCAGATAAAACAAAGTTGAGTAGTGTGACCCTACCCCCTAGGGACAGTAGGGACCCTTTCCAAGAATATAATTTATTCTCTATTTTGGAGACTAAAGGATCCCAATCTGATGTACTAAGTTTCTTCCAATGTAGTGGTAATCCTAAGTAGGTAATAGGGAGTGAGGTCAATTGACATCCTAGTTGAGATGCTAAGGATGATGCAAAGTCTTGTGATATGTTCAGAGGTACTAAAGCACTTTTATGGAAATTTATTTTTAAACCTGAAAGGAGTTCAAAACCCAGAAGGATATATTTTAGGTGTTCTATCATAAGGGGCTTAGCTTCTAGAAAGATTAAGGTGTCATTTGCAAAGTGTAGGTTGAGGGTTCTGAATGTAACATGACCTAGACCAGAAATAAACTATGATGATTGTGTATTGCTAAGTATCAGCCACTAAATCAAAAAGTAAAGGAGATAAAGGATCTCCTTGTCAGAGTCCTTTTTTGCAAGAAAAATAGGAACCTGAAATTCCATTAAAAGAAACACTAGTTCTACCACTGTATAAGATATCCTTAATCCAATCTATGAAAAGCCTACCAAAGACTCTCGCAACTAGAACTTCTAGGAGGAAATCCCAATTAACTTTATCAAAGGTCTTCTCAAAATCTAGTTTGAGAAGGATCCCTTGTTGTTTAGTAATTCTAACTTGGTGTAGCACTTCATGTGCACAAATCATGTTATCACCGTAGTCTTCCTTTGATAAAGGCTGCTTGAGAGTCATCAATTAATGGATCTGTGACTTGAGCTAATCTATTTGTAAATAATTTAGTAATCATTTTAAAACTATAATTTATCAGACTTATAGGTCTATAATTGGTGATTGTGAAAGCATTACATTTTTTGGGAATAAGACAAATTGAAGTCAGATTAAGTTTGGAACAGTCTAATTGTCTAGAGTAGAATGCTTGGAATAGAAGATTGAGATCATATTTAACTAAGTCCGACAAGCTGTAATGACTTCCTTGTCAGGCACGGCAAGCTTGATGCATGTAAGAACCAGATTGGAGTGATCAATTGTTTGGGGATCAGAACCCACTAGAACTCCACCAAGTTCACGAGCTAATTGACTTAGTTCCGGGTTGCGCTATAGATCATGAGGATAATCAAAGATTTGAACCCAGTAGATCCTAAGAAGGTTGCCATTGTTGAATTTGGAGAACATGTAGGGTTCTACTGGGAAAGGGATGTCACCGAGGAGAATCCGACGTTCTCTGAGTACTACTCGACACCATTCTTGATCAGGTGATGCGATTAGGAACTGGTTGTTTGGAAGTTGGCTGGCGATCCAGGTCCAGCGATGGATAGGAAAGAGACATTGGAAATGAGCTTGGATGAACTATGCTCCAAGGCGACGAGTGTCAGATAGCACTACGCCTTGCTCAAGAGAATGACGGAGTTGTGTAGTACCAGGAGTGGCATAATACCTCATAGGAGGTAGGATATTCGCTTCATGTCTTTGCTCAGGGGTAGGGATGGGATGAGGGAACATTTTTATCGAAGATTGTTTGACAGTGGGGTATGTGGTGTCTGGAGGGAGGGAAGTTGGTAATGGGGGTTTGGGATTGGACGAATTGGGTTTAAGTAGGTGAGGAGATGGGAGACAGTTTGAGGAGCGGTGACCCGTTTTCCTACATTTTAAGCATATGAGGGCATTGCGGCAAGTATCTATGTAATAACCTTGTTCTCCGCATTTGTAGCAGATCATAATACCTTTCTTGGTAAGAGAGCGCATGTGCGCTAGTTTGTTGTGCACCGAGTTCTTGACTGGAATCTTGACAGGGGGAAGGTTGGAAGGTCTTACTTGTTGTGAGATTGGACAGGGATTTGTGGATCGGGGTAGGGCGGGTTGGGATAAGATGGTTGCGCGAATGACATCTGTGTAGGATGGGGGCGCGGTCACAGGGGATCTTGGAACTGATGGTATAATGGGGCGTTTGGGGAGCGGATTGAGCTGCAGCGTAATCGAATGTGAGGAAGAAAGTATAGGAGCTGGCTGGAGAAGAGAAGAAGATGGGACCTGATGTGATGGACGAGGGGGAGGTTGTGAGTCGTTGGATGGGAGTAAAAAGGTGAAAAGACGATCTAAAGATTGGTGAACCTCCTGTAGTATATCTACAATTGCGGCAGTAAAAGGGCCCATCGTTGAAGTGGGTCTAGAGGAACGATCTTGGAAGATAGACGGAATCTTGGTTTTCCGGGAGGGCTCAGCCCTGTTAGTTGCTCATAATGTCCGTTCATGTATGTTTTAATTTGAGTGCACACTGATCTTAAAACATATTGGACAAACGTTTAGCTGGTTAGACCTAAAAGTAGGTTTCATATCCATCATACCTACTATGTTCTCTGTCATGTGACAATGGATCTAGGTTTTTTAAAGTAACTGAAAATTCCGAGTTTTAAAATATTTAAGATAACAAAATAATTTTTTTAATTAAAATTAAAGCAGCTCTACGTATGCTTTACATTTAATTAAGTTTGTCAATTCACTAATGATATCTTAATATCTTTCGATATATTTTTTTTTCATAAATCTCCTCTATTTATTTTTAGAAAAATAAAAGATATCGTAAAACACTAATAATTCACTAGCAGTTCAGTAGCCTTTTTCTTGCTGTGTCAAAATCCTCTCCAAGACATTTTCGGTGCCATGGAGCTAGATCAGTGAGCTATTATGCTTTCTTCAACAAACAAAACAGGTGCTTGAAACACAAGAACCACAATCGGAGGCAGATTCAAAATTTTTGTCAGAGCATAAGAAAATAGCGAATCATGTTCAAATTCTTTGGCTAATTGAGTACTAGATTAAAAAAACAATGCTCCTACTTCTCATTTTCAATACTCTAACTTCTAATCAAGAATTTATTCTAATGCTAGAATTTTTGTCAGGGGCAAGAAAATAGTTAATCGGATTCAAACTCATTGACTAATTAGATACTAGATAATAAAAATAAAAATAAAGCAACAATGCTTGTACTTCTCATTTCCAATGCTCTAACTTCTAATCAGGAATTTATTTTAATTTTACCTTAAATTTAATTCTAATTACAAATCAGCATTTTAAAGAGCAACAAAAATATTTTTTTGGGACAAGGTAAAATTGGTCACAGATCACAGCTATAAATCCTTATAAAAATTCAAAATTTACTGGATCTGCCTCTGCTTACAACTTCACTTGGCAAGACATAACACCTTCTTACTTTATTTTTATTTTTTAAGAAAGAAAGAAAAGGAACCGTCAATTTTCTAGGCGACAACACGTAATTTTTGTTATTTATATTATCAAGAACCATATAACATCAATACATATATAGGAAAATATCCTTTAGCCGCACCAATTAAAGATCACCTGGCATGGCTACTTAGCTAGAATATATAATTAAGGTGGTACCCTTTTGTAAGAGACAGGGGGGTTGCCTTCAATGATTTCATGTCATCGTGAGACAACCAATCTGGATCCATAATCCATCAGACATTCTACAATCCACGAATTCAAATAATAACGCTGTACACATATATGATTATCATTATAGTGTACACTGTTATATATATTGGAAGCAAACAAAAAAATATCACAGATATATATATATACGAAGATAAATAGTTGAACAATTAAATAAAAGGGACTATCGGGTTTGCGGAAAGGTCGCCATGGCACAATAATTCTGCTGATGACGAAGAAGAAGAACCCAGTATAACATCAATGAAATCCCCTTGACTTATCAGCTGATCAGCTCCATGAATGCTTGTTTGAGTTTCAAAACTATGCTTGGGCTCAGAAGTGGCGTTCATCTCATTTGATTGTACCATGCAAGAAACTTGAAAAGATCCCTCTTGTAACTGAATAGGCTTATTACAATCAACCACATATGGAGCATACATGTTTAAATCGGTACAAAACGATTTGCATTTCTCAGCAAACTCTTGATTTTGGGTCTCTTCAGAATTGTAAACTGGCCATTGCGAATTGAAAGCATTGTAAACTTCTGAGAAGGAAAGAGGCACACTGTTGCATTGTCCATCGTACCCCTTTTTCATGGATGTACCATCCAATATGTAGTAACCATCTGAGGAGAATAATTGAAAATTTTAATTAATATAACTCTCTCTTTTTCAATATTGTTAAACAAAAAAAAGTAATTAAGGATATATTTATGGTTGTGGCTTATATTTTAGGTTAAATTACCTGAAGAAGGAAGAGAGGTGAAACCATCCAAAGAGTGAGAACTCGTAATTTTTTTCTTAATCGTCGAGTTCCAATAGTTCTTCACCTCATTGTCAGTTCTTCCTGGCAGATGCTTTGCTATCTGAGCCCATCTTTAGAGAAAGACATAAGAAAAAATGGAAATGAAAAATGTATAACTTATATATGCCTTGAATTATATCCTTTTGTATATATATGAAGAAGTTAGCATTAATTGCATATATATGAACCTGTTTCCTAATGCTTTGTGAAGTTCAATGATTAGTGATTCCTCCTGGTGAGAGAAGTTCCCGCGCTTCAAGTCTGGCCTTAGGTAGTTTATCCATCTCAGCCTACAACTCTTGCCACATCTTTGCAAACCTATATTCGTATTTTTCAATAATATATACAAAATTGAAAATTGAAAATTTCTATCATAGATATAATATATTGGTCTAGAATTATCAGACATGTGGATAGGCTGTCGGTAAGCTATTAATGTAAAATATATTGTAAATTTCTCATCCAAAAATTAAAACTGTTCTCTGTGTTTACTAGTTTATATATCTATGTGCAAAGAAGAAATGACACAATTGACAAGAACTATGTGGCTTGAGAGTTGCCTCTCTATATATATTGAGCAAGCACCCCATTTGCATGCATAAATTGTTATATCAAAATGTTTCAAGGTTTTAGTAATGATTAATTATTGATATGATGATTGAATTTGTAAATGCAAGTAAACTTACCTGCAAGTCTAGGAACCGAGCTCCAGCAACCATGGCCATAGTTGGAGATATACTTGACCAGCTTCTCATCTTCCTCAGGTGACCATAAGCCTCTCCTCACCTTTTGTTTATTGCAACAAGAGTGATGCCCCATTCTATTATCTCTAACTTAATCTTCAAGAATATTTTTCTCTGTTCACAATTTTTTATTCTAAACTTCAACATAAGAAAAAAGAAAACTTATATAATAGACAATAGCAAAAAAAAAAAAAGGAAATAAAAGGAGATGTGAAGAGGAAAGGTTTCCTATTTACAGGTCTCAACACCTTTTTCCTTCCTGAAACCCTAAGCCAACTAAACCAGAAATATGCAGTTGAGTGGTAGTCTGAGTGTGTGTGTATTAAATGCAGGGAGGTGCATGGTGCAATGGTGGCATGGTTCAAATAGGGCCATGCAGGGGTCTTTTGGTAATTTCATGTATCAACTATAGGATTTGTATGATGAGGTGGGAAAACAACTGTATTGGTCTTTTATCTGGTAAGTTTCACAAGTAGGCAAAGCCAATGAAATGTTATTTTGGTCCAAAGATCAAGAGGTGATTAGTGTCCATCTCATCTGATCTGAATTCTAATTCCCAATTAATCCGTGGCAAATTTTACTCTGTGCTGAACCTAGATGGTACCTGGTCTCATCTTAGTTAAATATATTGTATTATGCTCATAGAAGAATTCAACTGATTTATCCCAATGTCATTGCATGATACTTTAATTAATTAGTTTACAGCCATGTATATATGTTATGACTTATGTGTCAGCATTAATAAAACTAATAAATGAACAATAATAATCATACAAAACTTTAATATCAACAAAAAAAATTGTGCCAAAGAAACATTTGTTTATATATAAGGTTAAAATTAACAATTAATGCATGCATGCATATTCATTTGCTTGCTGCGTAATCAAATAATGAGACACTACGCATGCATGGTCCATGCAGATCAAGAGTCCATCTTACGTATAGTGTACTTTCTACGGTCTTTAATGTGTTGGGTCCCACTCCTACACAAATAGACAGGGAAAGAGAGAGACTAAGAGAGATGTGAAGGCTTAACTGCATATATTGTTTTAAACAAGTTTGCCATCTCTGCTTGTCTTATATGCTGTTGCTACTTGAAGTCGCCTCTCTAAGGAATTCCCTATATATGCTTAGCTTCTCTCCCCCCCTCCCCCCCCCCCCCCTGTTTTTTTTTTTTATTTTTTCTTTCGGACCTGATGATAATTAAGGATCCTATATATCAAGCTCATTATCTGAACATATTCCACTCAATTTTTCATGAATTAATGTTTTTTTTTTTTAAATAGTGGTATTACCACCGATTTCATAGAAATCAAAGCATACCTGATATGGTACCTAAAATAGGTACCAAAATCAAATATGAAAAGTCTTACATCAAGTCACCATCAACAAACATAAAGGCATACAAGGAGAGATAGTACGACATCAAAAGCTAAAATGGAAACAAAATGAATACTAAGCAAAATAAAAGTCTCAAAAAGCAATCATATCCTAGGAGACTAATAATCCAATAGATCCTCATCCGACATCTCGTCTCCAGACATATGATCTGGGGGGTTGCCAGCTCCAAGAGCTTGGCTAGATTCCTCTTCCGCCTCCAGTATCTAATCTGGAAGGTCCTTAACATCACATGCAAGCATTAGACTTAATTTTAAGTATGAATTATCAAAGCTAGACTTACACCAAAAAGTAGCTAAAGAGATTATCTTAAACCCTAATGATTTAGCAGAAATGAGAGTAGTATTATCATTAAAAATAACTCTATTTCTTTCTAACCATACATTCCATAAGATAGCTCCCCTTAATAATTCTACAAGGAGTCTATCCTTTAAGGGAATAAAAGCATCAAGTAACCATAAATCATCTAAAGAATTACAAGTAAAGGGGAATGAATTGTATATGGCAATCCAATTCCATATTAAGCGTACATATGAACAATGTATAAATAAATGGTCAGCGCTCTCATGTTGGTCACAAAATGCACAAGTAAAATTTCCTGGCCAACCTTTTTTTGCCAAGTTAACCTTAGTAAGAATTTTATCACGTCGGACAAGCCAAAGAAAGATTTTGATTTTTAAAGGGGTGTGAGATTTCCAAATGATATTATATTCAGAATTTGGAATACCACCATATTCTAACCATTTATAAAAAGAATGAATAGTGAAATGATCATCTTGTGACCATCGCCATATCAATCTATCTTCCAAATGAGAAGACAAAGTAAAATGTTGAAACTTGTGGTGCAAGGTAATCAATTCATCCCTATAAATACCAGTTATTTGCCTTTGAAAAAACAGACTTAAATGAGAAATAGAAAATGCCTTGGCTACAGAAATAAACCTATCAGTAACAATAGAAAAAAAGTTTGGAAATTGATTTTTTAAGGTATGTTCACTACACCATCTATCTAACCAAAAAGAAGTTGTTGTACTGTTACCTATTTCTTTATTTAGTCCTAAATTGATAATCACATGATCTTTTAGGATTGATCGCCAAAAAGGTGAACAAAGAGAAGGAGTAGTTCTAGTTCCATATTTACTAAGCAAAATATTTTTTCATCTACCAGAAATAGAATTATCTAGAAACCGATACCACCATTTAGCCAGAAGGGCCTTATTCATAAGCTTGAGGTCTAAAACCCCCAAACCTCCCTGATCTTTACTTTTGCACACAATTCTCCATGAGACTAAAGAGTATTTTCTTCTAGTAGAGTTACCTCCATGCCATAAGAATTTACGTCTAATTTTATCTATTTTATGCCTAATTTTAGCAGGTAATCTATATATGGATAACCAATATAAGGGAATAGCAGAAATAACAGAATTTAAAAGGGTTACTCTACCTCCTAAAGATAGTAAAGAGTCTTTCCATCCTTGCAATTTTTTTTCAATCTTATCAATCAGTAGTTGCCAATCGATATCAGTTAGAGATTTATTTTTAATAGGAACACCTAAGTAAGTAAGAGGTAAAGTGGAGATCTTACACCTCAGAATTGAAGCGAGTTCATCAGTTTCAGTATCTAATAAGTTAAGAGGATACATCTCGCTTTTATCATAATTAATTTTCAAACCAGAAACATTCTCAAAAGCTACCAATAGTCATCTAATATGTGTTAAAACTACTTTATCAGCCTTAAGGAAAAGAAGAGTATCATCTACAAAATGTAAATTCATAACATTTTCGAAATTTGAAAAGTTTTCCAAACCATTGACAAATCCTCCTCTATTAGCTTGTTGAAGGATTTTGTTTAAAGTATCAGTTACAAGTATAAAAAGGAAAGGAGATAGGGGATCTCCCTGTCGTACCCTTCTTTGACAAGAAAAATATGGACCTAAAGTACCATTTAAATTTACACATGTTCGGCTACCTTCTAAAATCAATTTGATCCAAGTAGTAAATTTTTCTCCAAAGCCCCTTGCATGTAATATTTCAAGTAAGAACTCCCAATTAACATGGTCAAAAGCTTTTTCAAAATCAAGTTTGAATATAACACCTTTTTGCTTCTTAATTTTCACTTGATGAAGAACCTCATGTGCACATACTACATTATCTAAAATTAATCTACCTTTAATGTAAGCTGTTTGAGAAGAGTCTATTAAAGAATCCATAACTAAAGCTAATATATCGGCTAATAATTTTGTGATTAGCTTAAAACTACAATTAATTAGACTAATAGGCCGAAAGTTTCTAACTGTGGTAGCATCCTCCTTTTTAGGGATTAAACAGATGGAAGCAAGGTTAAATTTGGAAATATCCAAATTATTATTATAAAATGCTGTGAATATCCTAAGTAAATCATCTTTAAGAATATCCCAAAACGATTGATAAAACTGAAAGGACATATCATCAGGCCCAGGAGCCTTAGAGGGATTACATACAAAAACAACTCGTTTAATTTCCTCTAAAGAAAAAGGTGCTTGTAAAAAAAGACATTGATCAGTAGTTAAATTTTCAGATGGAGCCCACAAATTGTCTTGTAAGGATAATAATCTTGGAGTAGAGGACCCCATAAGGCTTTTATAAAAGTCAGTAACATGACGTAAAATTATAGATTGATCAAAGCACATAGAACCGTCAATTTCTAAACTACCGATAGTATTTTTCTTTTTCCTATTTGATGCCACAACATGGAAAAATTTAGTATTAAGATCCCCTTCTAAAAACCATTTTAATCTAGACCGTTGTTGCCAGTATTGTTCTTCTTCTAAATAGAGCGTATATAAATCATGTTGACAAGATTTCCAATCTTCAAGGTCGTTCTTAGTAAGACAATTATCTTCTAGTTGATTTTCAAAATAACCTAGTCTAGAAAGCAAAGTAGATTTGATTTTTTTCTTTTCACCTCTAACATTATAACACTTAAATATATGTTGTATAATGCACACTATGAGTATTGCTGGGTATTAATTATCTATCACTAGCAGATTTTTGCAATGTTAATATAATAAAACAAATTCTTACATTCATAGACAAGATTAGTGGATAATATAGGTTATGGCGTATAATGTTGAATTTTAATTTATTTTATCTTTTAAGATTGTCAAGATTTTCAAAATAAAAAATTGTAAGTGATTATCAATACCATATAGGTTATGGCGTATAATGTTGAATTTTAATTTATTTTATTTTTTAAGATTGTCAAGACTTTTAATTTATATATATGTGATATAATGGCTTGATTATCAATACCATATATTAAACTTTAGAATAAACCGCATGCTCAAAAAAGAAAATTGAGAACAAACATGCTCTAGGGAATATATTAAAGTCAAATTCTAGACTTTGCTTTCTTACACATAGTTTGGGATCAGCCTGTTCAAAAGCTTATGCTTGTTACGTACTCTAGCTTTGCATTTAATGTCGACTAAATGATTTGGATATTCATCGATCTTATCACCTTACTATTCATGTACAATATCACTATATGTCATTAAAATATATGAATATATTTTCGATTGTTTCCTAAGTACTCAACCCAGTGTACAACCAAAAAATCATGAAAATTTCACTATATTGTTTTGTAACTGGTAAGGTTTCCATGTGTACGTACATAGGATACAATGTAACATCACGTACATTAATTGAAATATATATTGTCGTTATGTCAAGAAATCTAAAGCTTTTGGTGCTTCAGTTGTAAAATTTCCATTATTGGAAGGAGAGTATAGCCATCAAATAAAAAGAAACAGGTAAAATTCCTTGATTGTGCATCTTACCTACGTAGCCATGCAAAATCGAAGAACACCAATCCCGTAATATATGAACTGTACTTCCAAATTATTAAAGACATATCTTCCTTACTCATTTCCTTTTATCTTCCCATCCCCTCTTGTTACAGCATAACCGATTTTTTTCCCTGATATATATCAAAAGAGGCGCCATTTTCTGTTGTGTCAGTTTTTCAAGCCACCTATGTTTCCATTCATATCGGTGTTTCCTTTCTTGAGAATTGATGCACACCATATAGTATATATATTATAAAATTACAATGTCACATGCAGTGCAGAAAGCAAATGCATGGTGTAAAATCAATGTGGATAAGACAGTTGAGACTCATATACACCGCCTAGAATTAACAATTCAGACATTTTTTTACCATTTGTTTTTCTGTTTTTTTTTTTTCTTCTTCTTGATAGTTTACAAGAAGGTCAAGTACATTATGGATGTTTTAATTTGTACCAAGATTGATGAAGTATATTGAATTAATGCATATAAATTCACTTATTAATATTAAATAATTGAGTAGAACTAGGGTACCGTGTTCTTAAGCTCACCAAATTCTTTAATGAATTTAACTCTAAAACTTATCGGTAACTTAAAACGATGAATTCAAACCGTTTAAATTCATTACTTCATGAAATTTAATGTAAATTCAAGCTATCAAAAACAATAAAATATATATAAATACATTAAAATTAACTTGTAAACTTTATTCTACGAAAAGAGAATACATGATAATTCTCACGCGAGGAGAGAAAAGTAGAGAGGTTTCAGCAGCAGAGGGAAGATTATTTTAATTGATGGCCGTGCGAGGAAAAACAGGGAATGAAACTTAGAGAGAAGCTTTGAATTGGACAAGCTGACAGCAACGAATTATATATCCTTGTTTGGTTGGTAGACCTTGCAGTGAAAGAGCTCAATTTTCTTTACTGCACCCTCGGAATTAATAAAAAAATATAGATTTATTTGTACTCAAGTAAATATATATTCATAAACTGGTTTTATTTTCACAAAAATTGATATGTAAAAAGAAATTAGTATGATACAAACTCTTCTGGATGTGGTAGATAATATTCAGAAAATAATTATCTGTTTTAGTGATTTTACGATTTGAAATAAGACCTGAATTCGATGAAAAATGTCAATTAATACGCGCAACCTATTATAAATGCTTCCACCAGTTTTATTTGCAAAAAAAATAATCACTTAATCAGCATATGATTTTACTACAAGTAAATTTATCTGAGAGTCTTTACGTTAACTTTTCATTTGAAAAATAACTATTAATATTTGTGTTTTTATGATTTGAAATGAGAGCTGAATTAGGTGAAAATAAAAAAATAAACATACATATGCAACGCGAAGTAAAGCAAACCAGAAGTTTTGTGGGCCTTTGGTTGCATCAAAACTATCATTGGGCCGATATTCACTTTGCTCGCATCAAGTATGGTAAAAATTCGAATCCGTATCCTTCCAGGTACCTGATCCAAACAAATAACAAATGGACGGTCTAGATTTATATCAACCCAGCCGAAGTCAATCCCGTGCCTATGGAAACCATAGGGGGTCCGTTTTGAGATTCATGTCAAATTAAAACAACTAATCTGAGCTGTCTGTTTGTAATTTGCTTGAATCAGGTACCTGAGGTGATCCGAATTCGTAAAATTCACTAGTTGGTTCGTTTAGATAGTTCACATCCCCTTAGGTTACCTGACTGAGTACAATTGAAACGGATAGTTCAGGATTGTTCTTTTAACTTGACATGAATCTCAAAGCACAAATAATACTGGCCCCATCCTGAATAGGCACCGGCTAAGAGTAAATAAGGATTGTTGTGTCGGGTACCTGGGAAGATACGGATCCTCGTTTAGAAGGGAGGATGCCACCAGAATCCGAATTCTTTCAGGTACCTGACTCAAGCAAATTGAAATAGACGGCCCAAATTAAGTCAAAACAGTACCTATTCGGAGATGGTGGGGGGGGGGGGGGGGGGGGGGGGGGGGGGGGGAGGGAGGGGGCAGTATTATTTTGCTTTGAGATTTGAGCCAAATTAAAAGAACGATCTTGGGTCGTCTGTTTCCAATTTGCTTGAGTCAAGTACCTAGGGTGATCCAGAGACGGATTCAGAATTTTCGTCGGAGGGACGCAAAAAAATATCAATTCGGGTTTAAAGTTGTTAACTAATTAGATACTCGATAAAAAAACAATGCTTTAACTTATACTTTTCAATACTCTACTTGTAATTTATGATTTTATAACCTATAATTCTAATTACCAATCACAATTCAAAAAAAAATATTTTAATTTTAACTCTAAATTTGATCTGAATTATAAATCAAATATTCAGAGGTGGACCAAAATATTTTCACATAGATAAAGTTGATCAGAATGTTCAGATCTCCACTAAAACTCGAAATGCAGGAGTGCAGCTATTGTTAGTATTTGATAAAAGCTTAATATATTTAATAGTGGAAGAGATAACACTCAATGACAGAAATATAACTTATATTATCAATATTCTCTTGCTCTTTTACATGCAAAATGCTTTTTACACATTATACAGACTCATAGAAACTTTCTACACATTCAACTATCACTAAATGACATTTATACCTCTCATTAACCCTCTCTATTTACTATATACGTTTTTAATCTTTCAAGACATCATAGAAGACTACAACATGACTTCTAGAGAACTCCAATACATTCATGACAATTCTAGAGAGTTCCAACAATTAACTAATTATACATTTGACCAATAATTAAGTTTATTAATTTCTAACAGCTACTCCCCCAGATGTATATGGGTCCACCCCTAGGGTGATCCGAATTCATGCCACCATCCAAAATATCGAGCCACTATTTCAAGTTTAAGGACCCTGAAAGCCTGAAGTAAGCCTAAGAAAGAGGAGAAAGAGATGAAAGAGGAAGGAGAGGAGAGTTCGCTCAGGGCTTGTTTCAGACAAAAGGTATATTGCAAAGGGAGAGAAGGTAATTAAGAACAGTACGTGCTGTGAAGAATTATCTCTTCTCTATCTCTATTTGAAATTATAAAATTTGAATAGTTTGTATATAAAATTTATTTCCTGTCTCTCAAAATTTATGTTCTGAAACAAATAAATAAGAATCGGTCAAATCATTAGGTCAACAGCTCGAGTGCACAATCTCTGAGTTTGGACTTGAATTTTCGTGCCACCATACCAGGAGTCGAAAGGCGATGCTGAACAGAAGTTTGGTTCAAGACTTCAATCCTCTAACATCAATAAAAACTTGATTGAAACCAAATTACGCAATCCATCCAAGTAGTTAAACAGAGTTTATGGTACTGTGCATAGGGCAGATTGGTTCGTACCATGAATTAATATTTTCATTTTCATAATTCAAATAGTCGGTCTGAACTGTCAACATGATTTTTCATATGAAAATGCATGTGCAAATTAAATTTTAGATCTTTTTTTTTAGAATTTTTTACTGTTTTTTAAATAAGTTGGAAATCACTTTGACATAAAAATTCTAGACCATGCATTTTCAAATGTGCTTGGATTGACTACATCAATTCAAGAATACATAATACAGAGATTGATGATGCGAAAGAAATTGAACAAGCATAAACTTGCAAAAATATCAAGGTTCTAAATAGTAATTATTACATCATAGTGGAAATGCTAAAAAAACCTTTTGTGAATAGTGTAGTTATAGCGAAAGCTATCCTAGATAATGTTTTTTGTTTAAAAAATTATATTTTATATTTCTACTAATTATCTATATTATCTAAAGATAGATCAATAAGTAATACAAAATTGATTAAGAAATTAGAATATTCATATTGAACCAATGTAAATTCCAAATTACTATTCAAAATATCCTTAATATTATCATAAACTATCTATTATTTTTCATTCAAAATAAGCATCATAATATAAACTGTATAATTTTTTCTATTAAAACAAAATAAGCATCATAACTATCTATCTTTTGTTATTTAAAAGCAAAATCAATCTCGACCTTGAAAAAAAATTATCTTTGAAATTAAACTTTCAATTGGACATTTATGTAACTAAAATAATGCACTTTTATCTCATAACTTAGTGTTCAAGGTCTGAAAATACTATAGCACTGCTATAGCGCGCTATTTAGAATATTGAGAAGTACACATTCTTACCGAGATAAATTATTCATTCATGAGGAGCCGAAATAAAATAATTTAGAACTCTTCAGACTCCGCTTCAATAAATTAATTTAATCTTGCTTTTTATATCCGATCACAAACATATACTCATTTAATCTGCACCAACTGCACACTAAAATGAAAATGAAATATAATGCATAGTCTATCATGAATCCAATCTTCCTCAAATCAATCACGCAGATAATCACACGCATTAATAGTGCAACATGGCATAAGCAGGAGCTGTCCTTAATTATATACTCATCATGATATCTCAATTTCAAGTAGAGTTTGGTGGAGATGGGGCGCAATAAATGATGCCGTCTTTCGGGTACGCCGGGAACCCCGCTTTGATGCACGCCTTGCTACATGCCTTGGCACATTGTGCTTCCCTGCTGATAATCTTGTTCCGGCACACCCTCATACATTCACAGATGCAATTCTGACCTGCCTCGGCAAGCGGCACAGTCCTGCTTGAGAGGAGAACAAGTGTCAAGATGAAGATCAGACTCACACTCATACCAACTATCGTGTGCGCCATCTCTTCATCCACTCGTCTCTCTCTATCTGTTTGTTTGTCTGTCTACCTCTTCTCATTTTATACTTTCTTCTGTTGGTTCTGAGTTGGGAGGAGGTTTCAAAACTTGTTTCATGGGTTTACTGGAAGGGACAAAGTGAGCTTCTAATCTGTACGTTTAGATTTGCACTCTGTTATTGAGTTGGTGAGGTGGATTGGATAGGATAGTGATAGGATCTATTGAGTTCTTAAAATAGCTAAATGGGGTTGAAAACAACTTCCTAAAATTTAGGCGCCCTTAGGGTTATAAAGCCCGAAATATTACTTAACATACACCATGCATATATAATCCAAATTAACTGGAGTTGGGCTATTGCATTTTGGGAAATAAAACTTTTGTTTTAATTTGCACTCATATTTTGTGACTTTGAAGTTCAATCTTCGATCCGAATTGTTTAACACAATCTTCATATTTAAATGTACTTGAAGACCAAATTTTATATTTTGTGAAACTTTTTTACTATTTTTTCATTATCATGATCTTCACATTTTGCCCATATTTTTTTACTATTTTTGAAAGAGAAAAAATGATTATTTTCAAGAGATTCTCGACCATATATAAGAAACAATAATATTCTAACTAGCTATCTCAAAAAATTAAAAATTTAGTCTTCATTACATTTATGTTGAATGATTCATATTGATTTTTTGAACTTTAAAATCACAAAATATAAATGCAAATAAAAAAAAATGTTTTAATTCTCAAAGTACAATAGTCCAACTCACAACTGATATACACACACATACACACATATCAAACCGTTTGTTCCGGAGATGTGGTGTAACCAATTAGTTTTTCGATTTTCAAAGTTCAAATGGTTGATCCAAACCATTATATGTGATCTCTACATGAAAATTGCTTGGAGACCAAATTTTATATTTTTTGGAAATTATTTACTATTTATTAAGTCAGTTTTAAAATCACTGATTTTAATAAACAATGAAAGTTTTCTAGAACATTAAAAATTGATTTTTAAACTAGCTTAATAAATAGTAAAAAGTTTTCAAAAATGTAAAATTTAGTCTCCAAGCATATTTTTTATAGATTGAATGTGAAACAGTTTAGATTGACCATTTGAACTTCAAAAATGTAAAAATTGAAGTATTTGTTCCACAACCAAAGAATAAACGTTTTGATGTTAACTAACCTAGCTCTATGTATGTATGTATGTATATATATGTGTATATTTAAAGGGTAATTGCACGTTGGCAATATTATAATTGTTAGCTAATCTCAGGCACAATTAATTATATTAAACAACTAAAGAATATTTATCATAAAATTCAGATTTACAGTTGAGCGTGATTACCAAAACATATGGTGTGTTGAGTCTCGCTATTATGACATTATGCTATTTTAGTCGTAATGACATTGGCTTCAAAATATATAGATTTCAAACAACGAATTCAAACTAATCTACTTTATAAGTAATGCATTTATATACAAAATTTATAAATTTTTTAATTTATCTTGTATGAAGTCAAATGATAATATATATATATATATATATATATATATATATATATATATATATAGACAGGCTAATACGCTTTCGACAGCACTTCGGCCGAAGTGCTGCCACCCTATTTTTGATTTTTCAAAATCCAAATGGTCGATCCGAACCGTTCATCTTGTTCTCTATATTAATATCTGCTTGGAGAACAAATTTTATATTTTTTGGAAATTTTTTGCTATTTATTAAGCCACTTTGAAAATCGCTGATCCAACGGTGAACCCCTGATTTTACTGTTTGGCAAGCCACCGTTGGATCAGCGATTTTCAAAGTGGCTTAATAAATAGCAAAAAAAAATCCAAAAAATGTAAAATTTGGTCTCCAAGCAGATATTAATATGGAGAACAAGATGAACGGTTCGGATCGACCATTTGGATTTTGAAAAATCAAAAATGGAGTGGCAGCACTTCGGCCGAAGTGCTGCCGAAAGCGTATTAGCCTGTCTCTCTCTCTCTATATATATATATATATTGAGTTAATTTCAATGCATTTATTCATTATTTTTTTACTACTTGATTTCATATGATGAAGTCGAAAATTTATAATTTTTTGAATATAATAACATCACTTGTGAATTAAATCAGTTTGAACAATTTGAACTCGTTGTTTGAATTATATTTAATAAATTTTGATGTCATGTCATCCTTATAGTTGAAAATGACACTTGTATGCCAAGGTTTCAAAAAAGAAAATAACACTTATTGTATAATAGTAGTCATATTCGTATGTATTTAATTAATGCACAGAGTAATTAATTAGTTGCTTTATCATTCATAAACGATTCGTACTCCTCAATAGTCTGAATTTGTAATCTTCATGATCAACCAATAAACATTTATGCATGGAATAGTTTGCGCAGACAATTAATTATATATAAATCAACAAATAATCTATATAGATGTATATATATAAGCTCACTTTCTATTGAAGTGAAAAGAATGTCCTGAAAAAATGTCAAATCATTTCATCCTTGTCAACAAATTAATCGATTCATTATATATATATACCACCCACATCATTTTCACAAATTGCATGATGATATTATTATGGCCAACTAAATATATACTTCACCTTAATGATGCCGGAATAACTAATAATTGTAGTATAGGCCATACATATTTCGAAATCCAAAACTTCGAATAAATTTCTAAAGTTGACCCCCGGTGTCCAAGTAGTGGTGGAATAATTAAAATGATGTTATTAAAAGACTCTGATTGGCCGGGAAGCAAGATAATTCAACTTAATTGTATGCATTAGTCGTACGATTTGCAAATAACAACAAATAAATGACCCTCGCAGGTAATTCCCCTTGAATTACATCCAGGTGTCTTATTATCGACCCTTGCTATACAATATTGAGAGGCAATAATACCTAATTCATCTTGTGTTAGCCCCACGTACCGTTTACATATTCATGTGTCTGATTATTGACCCTTACTGTACAATGAGGAACACTGAGAGGCAATAGAACTTGATTCACCTTGTATTAGCCCCACCGTTTACATATCCATGAGTCTGATTATTGACCTTTGCTGTACAATGAAAGGCAATATAACTTAATTCACCTTGTATTAGCCCCACCGTTTACAATGGGAGGCAATATTATAACCCAATTCACCTTGTATTATTAGCCCCACCGTTTAAATTTTGATGTTATGAAGTATCATATTAACATGAGTAAATTAATGATAAATTAATTATGTGTATGTTTTATTTAAAAATTTATGTAGAACTAACAAATGATCAATTAATTGTCTATATTTTTTATCTAAGAAAATAAATATAGAACAACTTACCTCATGAAATAATACAAAATAGATTGAATGGCAATAGAGCCATTCAATAAATTGGTGCTAAAAAAATGCACCCCTTTCTTCCTGTACAGTTTTTCTAAACTCTACTCGAAATTTGTCATAAAAATAATTGTTGACTACGATAAATATAGGAAAGGTAAACCACGATGACATCAACAGTACTGAAGTCATTACTTGGGATGTATTGAAGAAAATAATTCACATCGTCATCACGTTACTAGTGTTGTGAAAATGGGTCAGGCCCCCTCGATCCGAATCCGTCCGGGCCACGGGTTCCACAGTCCTTAGATTAGGTCCATCTATGGGCTCGGCCGGATCAGATTCAAAGGGTCCCATTTGAGAGAGTTGGGGGGGGAGGGAGGGGGGTTTCGGGGAGCGAGTTGAGTTTGGTCCGGATTGGGGCTAGTCAGGTCAGGGGTTTGGGCGGGTCTGGTTTACGAGAGTCTATTTCAAAAAACCGGTCCAAACTCTTGCAAGATACGACCCTAAGGTTAGTCCGGGGGTCTAGCTAGTGTCGAGGCGGTTTAGTCAGGTCGGATCTAACCCGATCGGAGTTTTTCAAACCACTACACATTACTGTACGGGTACGTCACATCACGGATATCATATCATACGTGATGTGTGCTCTTTATCATTTTAGTAAAATAACATCACGCAAACTGATCCGATCATATTACGGCACACATTACATGACCAATTTTGTCAACATTTTTTTCTTTATTATAACTTATTTTGTAATAGTTTTTATTTTTATTTTTAGTATTTTTTGTTATTTCTTATTAATTAACTAAAACCTGAAGAAAAAAAATATTAAACATGATCAGTCTATCAGATCAGACATAGGATAGATAAACTCCAACGTCGATTCTTGTGGTATGGAGGTAGTTCAGTTAGGAAAAAAATTTCTTTGGTTTTATGGAAAGTGGTTTGTGTAGATAATTCTCGAGGGGGATTGGGGGTTCTTAATCTTAAAGCAATTAATTCTGCTTTATTAGCTAAATGGTGGTACCGTTTTAATGACCCTAGAGTTACAAGTAAGTGGAAGGAGATCCTAATAGCCAAATATGGGCCACAAGAGATTCATTATAAATTATCAGTTTTTTGGAGGAATGTTTGTCAAAATGAAACATATAGTTGAGTTAGGTTTTAAAAAAACTATTAGTGATGGTAATGAGGTGTTATTTTGGACTGATAGATGGCTGCGTGAGTGTCCTATAAGTGATTTATTTCCTAATTTATTTTCAATTGCATCTGATATTGGTGTGACAGTAGCTTCAGTTTTAGGAAGTGGACAAATTAATCTATCATTTAGACAACAATTGATAGGGCACCATAGGGAAGAATGGGTCACTTTGATAAATGAATTGAGTTCGATACATCTGAGTAGGGATAAAAAAAAATGAATTAAATTGGCGATGGAATGTTAATGGTAGATTTATAGTTCATTCTTTTTACACTTGGCTTGAGTATGGTGGGTTGAAAAATAAAGATTTTGATACTATTTGAAAAGCAAAAATTCCTTTTAAAATTAGGATATTTTTATGGTTAGTAAAACAAAAGAAAGTATTAATGAGGGTTAACTTGAGTAAAAGGGGTTGGCAAGGAGACGTAGGTTGTCATTTTTGTGGTGAATTAGAAACTGTTAATCATTTGTTTTTACAATGTTCCTTTGCTAAAATAATTTGGAATTGGATTGCTGAATATAACAACTTTGTTTTTAATATCAACACTATGGAGGAGGTTTGGTTTATTGATGCTTTAATACCACTAAACAATAGGCTATTAATAGAATTAGTACGAGGAGCCGTTTTGTGGACTTTATGGTTGACAAGAAATAAGTTGTGTTTTCAGGGGGTTAGAGCTCAACCTCGAGCAATAGGAGCTCAAATTATTTCTATTGCGAAATTTTGGGTGACTTCAAAAGATAATGGGTTTGTTCTTAAATTGTCGTTAGTACTTCCTACTGATGTGTTGCAAATTCTTATTTTTTGTGATGATTTACTTATACAGGAGGTGGCTATGGATGGGATATGAATGAGCATAGGGTCCCTCTGCTTACAGATGGATCCGACACAAAGGAGGACAGTGAAATTTGATATGGGAGAGCATCAATTTTCTTTAGTATAGATGCATTCTTTTGTGTTAGTGTTTGACATGAGTTGGATTTTTTTTTTTTTTTTTTTTGTCTCTTGTTTTTGGATATATGCATTGTTATGTTGTAGGGTTAGTTTAAGTACGCACTTGTGTAGTTGGTTGTTATAAGTCAAACCACTGGTACCAATACTTGTCTAACAATGTATGATTTCGTTTTATAAAATCGGTGAAGTACTCCACTATTATATAAAAAAAGACATGATCAGTCTACACATCATGTTTGATCATATTACGTATGGTTCTACTTGAAAAAAAAATATTAAATATGATTAGTCATATCACGTTTGATCATGTTAAATATGATCACAACATGACCACACGTGAAATAACTATATTTTATGACATGATTATCTTACACTATTTTGATAACTTCATGTGCCACAATCAAATCTCAGCATATTAGTAACGTCACGACTTGATACAGATTCGGAGTCAACGGCACTCAAATCAATTTTCATTTCCAGTTTCAGTGCGAATCTCACCGTTTGGTATTTTTTTTTTTTTAGGGATAACCTGTAGGCATTGATTATTATTAAAATTAAAGAAAGAGATTACATCAAAAGGAGTTCAAAAAGGAGAAAAGAAATTAAAATTAAAACCCTACTACAGAATTCACCGTTCGTTTGATAACGGAAAAGTAATATAAGAGCCGCCTTGCATTTTTGATTAATTGGCCTTACTAAAGCAAAATCAAAATTTCCAAGTTCTTTGCCAACAAAAAAATCCAAGTTACAGAAACCGTTGCAGATCAATGAAGTGCATGCTTCTTATCAGGTTATTTTCAGTATGGTCTCACAAATAATTATTAGGTTTTAATTATGGTGTCTTACAAACCTTTTGTTTTGATATCGTGATATGCGTGAAAGTTTACATTACATCACTATCTGGCGCACAAAGTAATATTACAAAGAACGATCCGTGAACACCATAATTAGAAAAGGCGCGCACACACACAGCCCCATTATTAATCTATCGTAACATAATTTTTTTCTAATTTTTGAAATATATGGTAATTTCATATTTAGCAAAAAGAAATTTGAAAGAAATAACTTCCTAACTTTAAGGATAATAAATTATGAATATTCATTCGCTGACTTTTAGTTTGCAATTTTATATTGAGCTTTGGTTCTAATTTCTAAGTTAACAACGAAACTTTTAATTAATTCTAAAAATGAAAATGTTCTAAAAATTAATTTATGTTATTTCTACTACAACTATATTTAGCTTAATTCTATTTTTATTGATGCAGATGTTTTAATAATTTTATTTGGGCTGACAAAGTTTCATGAGTAAATATAACATCGTATCTAGTTGTAAATATCAAGAAATTGTAAAGAATCTAACATTAAAGCGTAAAAAAAAGTTTATGTAACGAATCAAATTCAGCTCTGATCAGGTCAAGATCAAATTAGCTCTACTTTTGAAATTCGGATCCAAGGTGGTATTGGTTCGGATCGGATCTTGTCCCCGACATTGTAGGACCCATAACCATAGGATGGCGATGGGAACTGATTCGACCCGGTAAATAGGCTCCAAACCCGGTAGATTCTCTGATTCCCCTTCCCACCGAAAAAAGATTCGGATTCCTGTTCGCGTAATCCCGCGTAACTCGCATCTCCTTTCCTTTAATTAAACACCGACTTAATAAACGAAGGCTCTCCCAAATTATAAACCAAGTCCCCACAAATTTCCTCCCCAACCAATTGCGAGCCGTCAAATCAGGCGGCCGAATGAAAGGAGAGGAAAATTAAAAATAAAAATAAAAATAAATCTCAATTTCTTCTCCGTTCGTCTAATTAGATTCGACTTTTTCCTATTTCAATTTTTATTGCCTAATCCTCCTCCTCAAGCGTACGGGAATTCACCTCCGATCGGATCGGTTGATCGGGCGAAGCTGAATTCTCTCCAATCGCTTGCCTCCGTTTGATGAGTCTTTTCCTCGCCGGGGCCGATTCCGACACCGAGCCCCAACTTAGCGTCTCCCGCGATCGATGGGATAAGGGCTCCATCAAATTGGGCGAATTGGGATCAGGTATTTTGGGGTTTTGGATTGGAAACCCTAAAGTCGATTTCTTAGCACGAGGAATCGGGGTTTCGGGACTACGGGGCGATGGATTCTTCTCAGGGGTCAACGCTAACATCAGCGGCGGCGAATGTTGACGTGTGCGTACTCGATTTGGTGCCCGTGTATGTCAAGGAGCTCGTAGCTGGAGGCGCAGCTGGTGCTTTCTCCAAAACGGCGGTGGCTCCGCTGGAGCGGGTTAAGATTCTGCTACAGGTATGTCGTATTGATCCTTTGTCTGGTTTTCTTGAAATTTTTTAATTTGTATTTTGAGTAAAGATCATTCCTTTTTGTGTGGTTCTGATCGTGCCTTGACCGCATGGCTTTGTTGCCTTAAATTTCTTTTTAACCCTTTGCAATTCAACTTCTAATTGGAGTGCATTGGGTGGGATGTCTCAACCTAATTTCAGGTCAAAAACACCAATAGGTACATATACCTCTAATCAATATCTAGATTAAATCTCTAATTGGTTTCTGCTAACAAAATAGAATGCAACAGATTCTCAAAACATTCTCTTTTCCATTTACATTATTTTGCTTTGGTACAGACAAGAAGAAAGCATTCCCTATTTACTTTCAATATTTAATACTTTGTTGTAGACGAGGACTCAAGAATATAGGTCTCTTGGAATTTTTCAAACTCTCAGAAGATTAAAGCAAACAGAAGGCGTTCTTGGTTTTTACAAGTAAGTTCCTTCCGTTCTTCTTTTTATTTTTCTTTGGTGTTAGCAACACCTTTTATTTAACCACTTTTTGAAAAAAAAAAAAAAAAAAAACCTGCATCACTTATGTCACTTATGCTTGCATTTATAGGCAAACATATCTTTGTATTTTTGCAAACTACTTGCTGCTGTTGAAACCAAAATTTACACCTTGTTTGGATGGAGAGTAGAGGAAGGAAGGGAATGGAATGGAATAGAAAGAAATATTAACATATTTAACTTCTTCGTGTTTGGATGATTAATGAGGAAAAATAAATTTAATTTTCCTTTCCGTCTTATTTCTTGTTTGGTTGATTAAAATTTAGAAGGTTAATGAGCAATTCAGTGGCTGTTGTAGAATTGTGACAAAAAACTTGTATGAGAATTATACAAGTAAGATATAAGGTTGGGCATTTATATTATTTTTTCTAAAAATATTTGCAACAAAATTTCTTTCCATCTGTTACACCTCAGATTGGGAGGGAAACCTTTCGACGGAATTTTGTGAACCAAACACGATTCGATAGAAAGTTTTCTTTTCTTTCCATTCCCTCCCTTTCTCTACTCTCCATCCAAACAAGGTGTTAGTAAAAATGCTCTTTCCTTTTCCCACTTCGAGTAAGTGGTCGCCTACAATCATACAGAGAGAGAAAATAAATGGGCAGAGAACAAATGTAAAAAAAAAAGGACAAAGCTTGATCAGATTGACCGTAACCGAGCAATTTGTGGCAACAGCACACTGGCCACCACAGTCAATAAGATCACAGTAAAGGTACTGCTGACCCGCAGCACTGAAGGGTCCGTTACATATGACTCCTTTGATTGGAGCTTCAGCACAGACAAGTTGCTGCTCTCTAGTTGCAGCAAGACGAGTTGGTGTAATGGGAGCTTCAGCAACTTACTGAGAGTGAAGAGCCAAAGAGGGAGATGGAGGGAGGTGAGAGGGGAGAGAGAGAGGTGCTCATCTCCACCCAGCCTTCCTGTTTGTTTCCAGCAGTAAGAAATGATCAATTTCCCCCCCTCCTCTTCCTGTTTGTTGCCAGTAGTAAGAAATGATCAATTCGCATTGGAGCTTTTTGTCTTGACTCAAGTAACAGTCCATACTGCTGGAAACCCAACATGTACACCTGCTTATTTGATTTCAGGACAAAACAGTTTATGATGATATTATTAACATTTAGCACGATATAACTCTTCTGTCTCAATGATCTGAAGGTTTAAGGTGGGTTTTGCATTGCTGGGTGTGAGGTGTCAGTTTCAACTTTCAAATATAAGAAATATTGGTGAATGCACAAAGTACAGTAATAAATTCTGAACCTCATCACATGATCACATCTAAATTCTAAATAACAACGACATGTATTTGTTATTTGATTTCTGCAGAGGAAATGGTGCTAGTGTGCTTCGGATAGCCCCATATGCGGCATTACACTACATGACATATGAGAGATACCGGTGCTATTTACTGAATAACTACTCTTCTTACCTCGGTACTGGCCCCTTTGTGGATCTCTTGGCTGGATCAGCCTCTGGTGGTACTGCTGTTCTATGTACCTACCCTCTTGATTTGGTTCGCACCAAGCTTGCTTATCAGGTACTCACAAGATTAGTATGTTCTGTTTTGTATCAACTAGTTCACATCTACTTACTCGATGCAAATTATGCTAAAGATCAAACAGAGATGCATGCTTGTGGATTATCTTTTGTATGGCTAAAATCGACATGTCAATTTGGTTAAAAACTTAAAATCAAAGTTTGGCAATATGTGTTATTATTTGCTTAACTTATTTATATAGTGATTAGTGAGGAATATTATGTAGTTGAGTGACGCTATGGTACTATGCATAGTGCATATTGGTCCGTGCTATGGATCAATATCTCCATTTTCAAAATCCAAACAATCAATATGAACCATTCAACATGACCTTCATATAAAAAAGTACTTGTAGATCAAATTTTAGATTTTTTTTTTTAATATTTTTATAGATATGTAGAAATTCACTTAATCTAAAGATTCTAGACCATTCAAAAATAGTGATTTTCTACCTATCTAAAAAAATAGTAAAAAAAAAAATCTATAAATATAAAATTTAGTTTGCAAGTACATTTTTATATGGAAATCATGTTGAACGGTTCATATCAACTATTTGAACTTTGAAAACAAAAATATTGATCTCACCAATCCGCACTATGCATAGTACCGTAGCCTTGCTCTGTGTAGTTTGCCTGCTACATGAAACCTTGTGTAATTTGTAAGGAGAGCAGGGAAACTTAATTTTTCGTATTTGATAGGAAAACTACATCTTATTGTTTAATTTACAATACAGGTTAGAGATCCCAACCAGGGAGGAAAGAATATTATAAGGAGAGTAAGCGCACCTCCAGCTTACACTGGTATTAGAGATGTGTTTAAGCGAGTTTATCAGGAAGGTGGGTTCCGTTCTCTCTATAGGGGAGTGTGCCCCACACTAATAGGTATACTCCCATATGCGGGTCTCAAATTCTACATATATGAAGATCTAAAGGGGCAAGTGCCTGAAGAGTACAAGAATTCAGTGACACTGCGTCTCACCTGCGGTGCCTTAGCTGGCTTGTTCGGCCAGACTCTGACTTACCCCTTGGATGTTGTCAGGCGACAAATGCAAGTACGTCTCTTTTCTCGCTATATTATTGAGATTATTTTTGGGTGCATAAAAAGACCCAGTATTGATGTTTTCTTGTGGAAAAGACTTCTGTATTTGCAAAAACCAATATTTGTATGAAACAGATGAATGATCTAAAAAGGTATGCTTCTGTACACATCTTTGGAACTGTTTTTTGGAGGGAAGAAACTTGTCCCCTCTGTTTATCTTTGCACAGATGCTATTTCTTTCATTCAATTTCTCGGAAGTAAACAAGTGGTCGTGATTCAAGTTTGCAGTCAAATGAGACAGAATAAGAGGGACAAGAAAAGGGGTAGAAGCAATTAGTAATATAGTATGAATTTAGCACAAGTATTTGAGAGGCCCCAGTGGAAGGTTTGAAATAGTGGCCAATATGATGGGGTTATTGGATCAGGGGGCAATGAGACTATATTATTGAAACCTTTTGTAACAGCCACTTATTTGTTTTTCCTTTTGTTTGCTGAAGTTTTCTATAAAACCGTTTATTGTGTTATATTATTCAGGTTCAGAGTCAGAGACTGACAGATCAAGTGGAGGGGCCAAGAATAACTGGTACATTCCAAGGGCTCACTTCCATTGCTAGAAGCCAGGGATGGAGACAGCTGTTTGCCGGCTTGAGCCTTAACTATATTAAGGTAATTTATACTGAATATAATGGGAAAATACAGGAAAAGTTATACTAAAGATTGATAATTGAAGTGCCAAACTTGATCTTCCCTAATTAATTATTATCTGCATTCTGAAGGCTATTTTTTTTTTTTTTAAAAAAAGAGTCAATTCTAAAATATAAGGTTTGAATAATTCTTCTCGTTTTGATGTCTCCTTGCACATACCAAACGTATTGGCTTTTCTGCATTGGTGGATTGAAAAAATTAGCATTCTGCTACTTTTTTATCTCGTTTCATTTCTTTTTGCACTCTTTTTACAAGGTTGTGCCGTCAGTGGCGATTGGTTTCACTTCATATGACATGATGAAGAACGTATTGCGGGTGCCACCTCGTGAGAAGACTAATTCTTCTTCAGCTTCTTCTGCTAGTTAAAACCTTATTTAGTATTTCAACTTTGGTATCGATTCTGATGTCATTGTTTTATTTTAGACAACTGCAACAAACTTCTATGAAATAGATTTGTGATACTTGACCTGGTTAATGATACTTTAAGCATACAAAAGAGTGGCTGTTTTACCGTCTCTGTGCATGCTCCTAACATGGTTACGCGTCTTATAATTTTGCAACTAACATTTTGTGAATATTTTGTTGGTTATTTTTTTTACTGTTGGTCTTTCCTGTCTAATTGTATCTTTCAGTGAGCTAGGAACCCTATTTGTTTTTTGTTTTTGTTTTAACAGAAACCAATTTTTACTGGTGGTTTGCAGCAATAAAAGTGCGAAATGCTGTTAATAAAGCTAATGAATACTGTGTTTAGTACATGGATATTGGCACGTTGCTAAACTGAATATATGTTCTTTCATATATCTTGGTCTATCTGTCCTTGCTAATTATTTCATTAATTAATGTTTACCTGCATACCATTAATTATCTAAACGTTTCCACGTGTACATTTCAAAGAGAGTAATTTTTTTTTTTTTTAATTGCCAATTCCCAGAATTTCACCAACAAATTTTAAACCGCCACCATTAGTACATATTATTTGGGTTGAGCCGTTGGGGTATAACTAATACGGGTATAATTCGCAATATCATACTCCAAAGAGGTGCTGCTGCTACTACATGCCTTGGCCTTGGGCTGACGCCTGACAGCTTGACACACGACATCGATGCTGTTGTTTTCTCCTGAATATATCTTCGCGTGCGGGTACAAAACTACAGAACACAGATTTACAAATGCCAAGTCCGCAGGCCATATCTGATATCTCAACATTGTTTAGCATCTGCATTTTATTTTTTTTAAGGTTGCCGGGCGAATTGCGCAACCAACGATTGTATTAATAAACAAATAAAAGTTTTTACATCACTTCAGTTACATCTAATTACAATTAAAATTTCAAAGCGTAAACAAAACAGCCTTGTCTCTCTCCTTTCCCGGGTGGCGAGTTGCTATACGCAAGCATACCAGTATTTGATCTGCATGGTATGAGTTCAAGAATTTGCATTTTTATAGCATCTGCATTTTTTTATTAATTGAACATGGACATTAGATTCAAGTATATGGATCCGAGAATTTGTAGCAGCTTTTTTTTCGGCTCCTTCCCTTTTTTTATGTGGAACCGCAATTTAACTATAACCATTACTCGGATACTTTCATACTGCTCGGATACAGAGTCGATACACCAGCATACGAACCTGATTCCTCCTGTGAACCGTGCATGGACCAAAGTGTTCTCTCCATTTCACATTTTGTGTGCACTGTGAGCCGTAAGCGCGGTAGACCAATTAATTGAGCAAAACTCATGCTATAAGCAAGATTTGAACCAGGGACCTGTAGTGTAACAGCTCCTTCACCACTGCACTAGCTCAATTTTGTTATTAGAATGTAGTAGCTCTTATATTTAACATATACAATACACTTTATCCAGAATTTTTGATATTTAATTTATATAATACAAGTATTGAATTAAAAATATAATTAAAATAATAAAAAATAATAGATAATAGGTGTATAGTATCTGTAATTTTTAAAAATTGCCGTATCGTCGTATCGGTATCGTATCCGATACGATACCTGTACCCGTATCCATGCAACATAGGTAAACAGATATGTGTCTGGCTTATCGGCATATAATCTTTTATATAGAAATTTAGATATACACCCATCAAAACTTCATCAATTAGACGTTTTCCCCATCAAAACTTTAAAATTAGTTATTTCCCCATCTAAATATAACTATATTATATATATACCCATTATTCAATTAAATAAATTAAAAATACTGATTAATAATAATAACAAAAATAAAAAGACAATTATACCCTTACATTTGAAAACAAAGAATGGAGAAGATTAGGCCTCCGCCCTTTTAAACGATATTTGTGAAGTTCTGAATAAATCATGAAAAAAATCAAAACTACTACATAAAACACATGAAAAATAAAAACAAACCTCCCATCAACCTCAGGCTGGCAAATCGTAGCTTCTTTGCCCTCTTCGCATTGTATCAGGGACAACCCATATATCATATCAGAACTGAAATTGTTCAAGGTTAAGACTTGAGACAAATGTCAAAAAAGTACCAAATTGAACAAAAATTACATTAAGATTCCTAGAAACTTTGACTTGAACAAAGTATCTATGTTATCTATGTTATTATTCTGGTAAGTGGTACTATGTATCCTTCAAAAGTCATCTGTGTAGTTCTTGAGCTTTATTACATATTCTAGCATACTGCTTTGACTGACACATACAGCCATTAAGCCCTGATATGAAGCTTTCTTTTCAACTTTCAACTGGTTTGGGTTTTTAATAGTGTCATCCTTATATTAAGCTCTTTTTTCAAATGAATTTGGGTTCTATGACTCTATCATTATGCCAAATATCTTTTACTATAATCTGGTTTCGAAAAAGAAAATATGACAGGGTAGTGGTCTGACGTTGTGTACCAAATTGGTCGTTCAAATGGTCTCGTATGAGTGTCACAATTCTCCCTGTATAAGTGATTTAAACTATTATGTTCTCAATTGCTCAGTTTGACTAAGTTAACCCGAGAAGCCTGAGAACTAAGCAGTATGGTGTTCTCTTTATTCCTTCAACCGTAGGACAAATTGGTAGCACCAGTATGCTCTCCTCATCCTCCTCATTCAGTAATTGCAAGGAATCAATCAAAGGAGCCCAATTTCCCCGTTTCCATTTTCTCTGTTGTTATCCTTTCATTCTTATTCTCAAATCTCCATTTTTTTTCCCTTTAGCGACTGAGGAGGAAGGAGACTCTTTATTCAGGAGTCTGGTGTTCCATGAGCCAGCAAGAAAATTCAAGAGGGTGCATTAACTCCGAGTTCAGGAAGAGCCATAACAGTGATTTAATTGAGACATACAAAAAGGGTCCCACCTGTCATATTTGATGAGAGACATAGCAGTGATTTAATTAAAAGGGGTATAATTGTCTTTTTATTTTATTATTATTATTAACCAGTGTTTTTAATTGATTTAATTGAGTAATCGGTATATTTATAATATAGCTATGTTTATATGGAGAAATAACTAATTTTAAAGTTTTGATGGGGAAATATCTAATTAAAGAAGTTTTGATGGATGTATATCTAAATTTCTCTTATAAGGTTAAGATATAACAACCAATCGTTTAGCTTAAAATTAGATTGATATATGATTACATATTAATCAACATATAATTTTCTCAAAAGCTTCCCTGCACGCTGAATAATTGACAGGGACCGAGGAGAAAATTATTGAGAACATGAGGCGTCTCGCTTTCCCAATAAAAGGAGACATCAGAGTATGATGGATAAAATAAGTCCTAAATTAAAATTTCTATGCCTAGCTTTTTTTTATCTTAAATTTAAAGTAGCGGATTGGTACAATAAATGAAAGATTCAAACACAGTACGACATGAACATTGTTATAGTATAATATCCAGCAGAAAATAGCTGGATAAGATAATTTGATCCTCAGGTTTTATTCCTCCGGAAAGATCGTTGTTGTGCATCATACGCGTGTGGCAGATTCTGAATGGCAGGTGATAGATGGATGATTTAAATCTAACGATATTTATTGAAGGGTTTTCCCGTTTTACGTAACTAATTAACTGTACGCTATCTTTTTTTTTGGATAAAGCTGCTCTCTAATTTTAGCACTTACAAAACGAAACTTACCTGGAGCACATTGTATAGCCAATTTTGCAAGACCCTGTGCTCTTTTATTTACTGAAATGTGGTGATACCAGTTCATTGCGGGGCTCATATTTCATTTTCTGAATGCGAATTCTATCCATCTAATCTGCCTCGGAGAATCTCAAATGATCTTTATATCCCCTAAACTATAACACATTTTCAGGAGTGCAAAAAAGTAATCTCTGGAGGGAAGGAGAGAGAACATACAAGGAGAAAGAAAGAAATTAGCAGAGATGGCTGGAAACCAAGCCAGTGCGAAGGCAGTGATGATATTTATTCTGGCATTGGTACTTCTCTCAGCCACTGTGATGAAACCAGTGGAGGGGGAAGAGAATTGCTTGTGCGAATGCATGAAAAAATGCCGCGAGAAGATCCAGGGACAAGATAGGCATTGTGCCAAGGAGTGCAACAGAGCTTGCATTGATGCCGGCTTTTCCGGGTACCCAGAAAATGGTATTATCTTTTGCACTCCGAAATCTCCACCTTCGACGCGACCCTCGCCTAGGAAAAATTGAAGATCTCGCGTATATCTGCGTACGACTTAGGCTATATATCCACCGGTATTTGAGCTTTAAATGGCATTGTAACCTTACAATAATTGCTTATCCCTTGTAATTTCTATTACACATTTTACCTTCTTAATGTAATTTCTACAACGTTTACACAGGTTTGAAGTTTTTATTACATATTATATACTGTGCCAGGATGCATGCAGATTGTACAATCTCAGTATATATGTCATTATTTTCAATTATGGTCATTAGCAGCTCTGGTTGAACTTTTTTGTAGCTGCGGTATATTTATGTTTAAAATGGTTAGACAGGGAAGCTTGGAAAACTTTGATCTCAACATTTTTTAGATATTACTCAAATTTCATACCCCTCAATTACTGGAATTATTAATACGTGCAATTGATGTAATCTTCTGTTAAAGGAGTTAGAAAATTATTCTATGCTTGGTTAATGTGTGTACAAATATATTTTTGGTGGTTTTATGGTCGTATTTTGCTAAGCATGCATGTGACCAAACCGTTGGTGTCAAATTGAGCAGATATTAGTAATTAATGTTTAAGTACTTTTATAAGGTTCTTCAATCATGCACTTTCAAATACTTCCAAAATTCAAATTTGAGTCGTGCGGATCTCACAAGAACAGCATATTCGGATTCCAAAAAAACAAGCACCAAATTTGAACTGTTAAAAATATTTTAACGGTTATGATGAAAAAAAGCACGAACCTGCTTTTCTGAGAAAAGAGCAACGAATTTGGTTTGTTTAGCAGATACCACTGTCCCCCTTCAATTTTGCTCTGACAAATGATTGTATATAAAAATGTGCTATCTTATGTGCTCAATTAAATGAAGGCTTATTCAGGGGGATACAAAAGTAGATGGATGGATGTCTGATCTAAAATGGAGAGAGAAACAAATATGTATGATGGATGTGTCATAAGCATTCAGAAACAGGGAATTGGCTATGGTGCTATGCATAGCACAGAGGGTCTCCGTGCAATGGTTTAATATTTTATTTTTCAAAATTTTAAAGATCGATCCGAATCGTTCAACATGATTTTCATATGAATATGTACTTGGAAATTAAATTTTACATTTTTTAGAATTTTTTTTACTATTATTTTAGATAAGTATAAGAAAAAATAAATATGGAGTCATTATATGGAGGTCTTCTATGTTACACGTAGCATATTAATATTTTCTCATAAACAGATAAGAAAATCAAATAATGATTTGTGGGCCAACCGGGCAGCTTTTTTTCAGCCGTTTAATATCAAAAAAAAAACAAATTGAGTAAAATTGAGATCAAACAATTTAGTTGTTTAATATTCATGTAAAATTTCTCCTCCGGATTTTACAATATTATATTTTGTCACCAAAATAAAAATTAAACCATAACTGATTCTGGGCCGAAATTTTTATTAATATCCAAAATAAATATAAAATTTCAGAAATTATTCAGCTTTTCGCGTTATTTCAAAATCTACTCAAATCGCAAAAAAAATTTGTGGTTTTAGACTGAATTACAGCAAAAAAAATTTGCAGTTTTGAAATTCCAAGCCGCAAAAAAATTTTGCTGTTTCAAAAAAAAAAAGAAATGCAAAAGGTTTTTGTCGTTTTAACTTTTTTGCATTTTTCAATTTTTTTATTTAAATAGAAATATTTATAATTTATTGAAATATTATAAATATTTAATTATATTTATTTGAAAATAGATGAAATATTATATAATTTGATTTATTAGAAAAACGGCTACAAATAACCTGGATCAATATTTTTCATGTCAGGTTTTTTGCAGCTGTAAAAAAAATTAATATATTTCTCTATAAGTTATTGGAAAAAAAAATGTTTGAATTCTGAGTTATTGATTCCAGTTTAAAAGTCACTTCTATATAATACCAAGAATATTGTGATCATTCTAGTTCATTTAATTTATAAAAAAATGTATCTATTTTGAGAATTAATTTTGAATAACAATCATTAAATAACTTGAATAATCAAACCCGAATAATTCATTTGTCACTATAATTATAAGTTATCATTATGTTAATAATTTTGAGTTGTGAAGTTTGATTCCTGCATTATTTGAGATTCGAACCAAAATAGTTCGCAAATCAATTTTAAACAAATTATACCGAGTTTGAATGTGATTTGAATAAGATTCGGACTGAACAGTTTGATTTGTTTTAAAACAAACGAATTACGAATCAAACTCAAATCGAATCACCAACTACAAAAAAAATTCTGCCACTCCTAGCTTCTACTGCCATTTATTATACAGATCTAAATCATCGGCCTAAATTTAAACTGAGGCCTAGTTTTATTTTACAGATCTAAATCATCTACGGTTTAAAACGAGGCCTAATTAAGCCTGTGTAACTAAATTAGGTTCAAAGACTAATGAAAGACCTAAACCAATTATTCAATAGTTCAAGTCTTCGGTCTATACGAATTAATGTTTAGATTAAGAAATGGCAGGGGCCGCGCGAACGCGTACCCCCTCTGTCACAAATTACGACGTCCACTCTGCCACTTGGGCAGATGGTAGGCCAGGGCTCCCACCAAGTGCAATGTGGGCCCCTAGCCTAGGTCATGAGCCTTGTTGATCGCTCATTGACCCCGTCCAGGTAAGTACCTCACAACGTTGCACCGCTCCCCTCTTTTATAACCCCTGCTCCGCTCCTGCGTTTACTACGCAGTCTTGTGGGACTAAACAATTTAACGGAGTTAAGAACCGGATTGCGCTCTTTTGGGCATCCATATCTGCTTCGACTCCATCATCTATACCGTCTATTGAAATGAACGGTTTGGATTGGATTCTTTATTTCTCCCTGCGGTCCCATTGCTCGCGCTCTATTGTTCCCTTCTTTTCTTGTTTCTTTTCTCAGCAGTATTAACCGGATCTAGGTCTCTGAAATACTCGAAATTCTCTAAAATTGTTCAGTTAATTACAAGTAAAAGCCTGGCTCTACGAAATCTCCTTCTCAAATCTTATCATTGTACTAGTGTCGTACCTTTGAATTTGATTACCTATATGCGCCAGTGTATACTTGTATTTGAAGTTCTAATAACTCTTTTTGTATATTCGGATTGAAGCTCTGTTGTGGAAATGAGTTGATTTGTTTCCAACTAATTTGATATCATTTTCATATTTTGTTAAATGATAGGTATGAAAAGAAATTGGTTGTGAATTCAGATTATATGAAAATTGAATTTCTATGCCATTATGGACTATATAACTATAATTTTCTTTTGTTATTTAAATAATATTTGATGGAACAATTGGGAGGAAGATAAATTAGTGTTGCATATAATGCCAGGATTTTAATGCCCGGTAGGTGCTTGACGAATTGGCTGAATTAAAAGAAGAAGTCAATTTTTTTACCTTTTATTTTTTAAGTTCCAAATTCAACTTAAATATGACTCACCAGCACATGTATTATAATTTGAATCCACAGCATCTCTTAAAATGAACATTTTAAGAAAAATCACTCCAAACTAGAGCTATACAAAATTGCTCGAACTTGTAACTCGCTCATAACTCGCTCGTTAATGGCTCACTTTAACTCGCTCATTTACAACTCGAATTGACTGTCTCATTTAATAAATGAGCTGAGTTTGAGCTGAGTCCAACTCACTTATTTATAACTCGAGTTACATAACTCGCTCATTTACAACTCAACTTATGTATTAAGTTATATAAAAAATTGTTGGATTCTAAGTTGTTGTTTGCTTTGAGTTGACCTATTATCTCTATATTAGATTATATTACTAAAACATTTTAAGTGTTTGTGTATAACAAATTAATAATATCTAAGAATTTACTGGTTCAACAAGTTATAAATGAATTGCGAGTCAACTCGAGTTGATAATGAGCTGAATTCGAGCAACAGGGGTCATTCTGCTTATTGTCAGAGAGGGAACAATAGAAACATGGAGTGAATCTCTGACAAACCTAAGGGCGATGGTGACTCAGAGATACAGCATAGACTCGCTATGGTTCATGTGCACATGCTGGCACTTATGGTTGTAGCGTAACAACTTTCCAGAGCAGTACTGGTACCACCTGAAATAGAAGCGGAGTGGGTCAACTTACAGGCTGGATGTAGCATAGATTTTGCCAAGGGGGATTAGATAATAGTAGATACCTCAAGGACAGAGATGGACGCAGGATTTTTGTCAAGACGAGATAATAATCGAATGCAAATAGCTTATTGGGTACAATTTAACATAAAAAAAATACCAATCAATATAATAAAAATCCTAAATTACTTGAAAAAAAATCAACAATTCAACATTTATAGAGAATTTGAAATCAACATTTTGGTTCAACTTGGCAGCCTCTACCTTTGAATTCAAAAAAAAATAAAAAAAATAAAAACATTTTGGTTCAACTAATTTTCGTTATTTGGGATCAGTGCCTATTTGGGCTCCGCTAATTTGTTTCACTTAGAGTTTATATGGGCTCCGTTCCATTTATTAGAATTCCAGAATGGACTACAAGGGGGGGCAATTTGAAATTCAGTGAGAGAAAGAGGTCCGAAAAGCCGATTTTTAGCACTATTTTTGAAAATCCAGCGGGAGGCAGCTGACCTCCCCTGTGCTATAGTGGATCCGCCCCTGCTCAAGGACTGAATGTAATTAGGATCCCTAAAGATTGTAAAGAGCATGTAAATATTTACTTTATGTTCAATAAAAATTTCAAGGATGGCAGTGATGCGCGCAAAAGCGTATGCACAAAGTTTCAGTACAATAAGATGTACCTTTTAAACCTTTAACACGCGTTTGAGTTAAATTGCAAGTGCACAATTCTATCAAAGTAGTATTTTAGGTATCGATCCACAGGGAGTACGATAAAAACTTAGTTCAAACTTTAGTAATAAATTTCAGAAAATAAAATAAAGTAAAGTGCAATAAAAGTAAATTGGGGGGTTTGTTCTAACAATTCCTAAGGTTAGGTTCAATACCCAAAAGAAAGGAGTTTGAAACAATAATTGTAAATAAAAGTAAAAGAAAGGAATTGATTTGCTTTCAAGATTTAGAGATCTAGGGGTCTTTGGTCTACAATTCCTTGCTAACTCTATTAATTCGGTATTTGTTTGAATTCATGTATGATTTGACGAGGTTTCTAACCTAATATGTTATTAAGGGTTACTTTCATAAATTAATAACGTGCCTAGGTAACTCGAACTTCTCAATGAAGTTCCCCACCCTAGTTACCTAGGCCTATAAGCTCTTGTTAGTCTCTCATCTCCTCAAATATTGGTACTTCGCAATTAAGTCCATCATACCAATACCCGATTTGAATTGAGATGTCCTAATTAGGGTTTGACTTCACGATTAGGTTCTTCACCAAATTCCTAACCTTAATTTCTATAGTTCCGGCTTAGATTAAATTGGTTACAATCTTAACCTAAACCTAAGGTATTTGCATTCATAGTTTGGTATTATCCTATTGATCACAGTCAATTTTGGTTCTTTTGAATCCAAAACGGGATACTACAATTCAAGTACTAACTATGTAATTAACACAAATTATTAAATCACAGAAATTAACAATCAAATCCCATAAAACAATCATAATAAAAACAAATAACCGAATAAAATAGAATTAAACAAGTTCATGCATTGACCTAAACCCCTAGCGAGAGATCTACTCCCTCATGTAGAGATCCATTACAAAAGTTGGCAAAAGTAAGAAGAAATGAAATAAAGAAATGATTACACCCTTTATTTGATCAAAGCCCTCAATCTTGCCGACTTCTTGCTCAGGAAACCCTTCTTCTCCTTGCTTGAAAGCTTTCCTTACTTCAGAATTTATCGCTATGTGTGTAGAGAGAATGAAAGAATGAATGGGAAGAGATAGAGAGGAGATGTGTCGAGATGAAGAGATGAGATCCCCTCTTTTATAGCCAAGGATCATGTCCGATTAAGAGCCTAGGAAGTGGAGTTAGTGGGTGTTATATTTGGATTGTTTTTCAGGATTGTCTTGTCCACATGTGGCTGTCAAAACGCGTCCATGATGCACCAAAAATAGAAAAACTGTCAAAAACGTGCAATTTTGGCTTTCTGCGGGTCCAGTGCGGGTGCTCCGAGCCGCACTGCGGGTGGGCTGATCCGCACTGAGAAAAATTTTAGTTTTTAGTTTCTCATGTTGTAGATCTTCTCGCTAGCTTTCCAAAAAGTGGTCATAAGCCTTAATCGGAGTTACGGGTCAAAAGTTATGATCGTTTTAAGTTCAGACTCTATTTTTAGCTGACTGCTACAGTGCGTCCGCACTGCAATCCGCATTGCTACAGTACCATCCGCACTGCTACAGTATCATCCGCACTGGGATCCGCACTGCTACAGTATCATTCGCGCTGAGATCCGCACTGCGTCTTCACTATCCGCACTGCGGATGCATCGAGATCCGTGCATCCGCACGGATTTTGATGTATAGCTTATTATATCTTTTTAAAATTGGCGCGCGTCCAGAAATCCATTTAAGTACTTATTTTGGCCATATTCCAAACCGTGTGTTTGCAGTGGGCATTTTTCTTCAGTTTTGCACGGATTTTGATGTATAGCTTATTATACCTTTTTAAAATTGGCGCGCGTCCAGAAATCCATTTAAGTACTTATTTTGCCCATATTCCAAACCGTGTGTTCGCAGTGGGCATTTTTCTTCGATTTTTCTTCATTTTTCTTCATTTCCTGTAAGTTAAAACCAAGCAAACGCAGTAACTTGATCCTAGGTGTAATCTATTCACTTTATATTCAAAATACAAGATATTTGGTGTTATTTTGTGATAAAAATCAGATCGAATATGTATATAATTTAGGCCTATCAGGCAGCCTCTACTAACCACTCAAAAAATATATATATATTCATTCTTATATTATGCACGTAGTTGTCCTGATCCGCCAATGACTGGGATTGAAATATTAATTTTCGAATTGAATATCAGCCCTCTAATTATATAATGTCTTTTTTTTTAATTAAATACATATATTTTAGAGTAAAGTTAGGATGTTATGTGCTCATCAAGAGGGTTTAGTGAGCACAACTTTAAAAGTATATTAGATCAACTTCAAACGTCGAATCTAACCATTGAAATCCATGTACTTCATAAGTGGTGCATGTACATGCAAAATTTTAAAAGTTTCGATTTTATTTAGGACAAGTGGTCAAAGAAATGATAAAAATTTAATATACAAAACAACTTATAAATTAACTTATAAAAGGTTCATTCATTTGACCACTTAACCTTATAGCAAATAAACTAAAATTTTGCGTGTACATGCATCACTCATGACGTACATTGATTTCAACAGCTTGGATTCAGTGTTTGAAGTCGATCTGATATACTTTTAAAGTTGTGCTCACCAAACCCTCTTGGTGAGCACATCACACTCTAGCTTTGCTCTATATTTTATGTGTAGGAATCTAACTTTAGTTAAAAACATACTCGTCATATAAACTGCTACATAATTTATCACAATCAAAATTGAATGAAATGCTAGATCCATTTCCTTATTTCTCCTTACATTTACCTTTGATTCCTGCAATTAAATTATTTCCTTATTTTCCTGTTTTCTCCATTTTGTTTTTCCTCTTCCTCTATAGTTTCAACTATAAACATAGAAACAATCATATCTTTTCGATGGTGTTTGGACTGATCTCGTGTCCGAAAGATATTTTATATTATTCAAATTTGGACACTTTATATAGTTCAATTTAGCGACTTAGACAGATGTGGTAAGAAATAAAATTTTATACTATTTGTACTGAACAGTTAACTTTTATATTTTTATTGAAGAACTGGACAGGTCCATTACATCTATTCAAAGGAAAGTAAAAATAAAAATAATAATTTTAAATAATTTAAGAAAAGGAAAGTTAAAAATATATATATACAAGTAACAATACATTTTGTATCTTAAGAAGAAGAAAAAATATCACAGTGAAACTGAGAATTTACGTATAAGAATTTTGATGTGCCGAAAAGAGTGAACCTTATTTATTTTAGTACATTAATATTTATATAGGTTAATCTTTCAGAAGTATAATTTCATGTAACTCTATTGAAAATATTTAATTATTTGTACTTTCATTCATTCCTCAACTATCTCTTCTGAAAATACTATTTTATCAATTTCAACTCTATCTATAAGCATATTAGAAATATAAAAACAATTTTGTAAGTAATAGATTATATGAGGGTAACTAATAAGAATAAATCAAATTAAGAATGAGAGATCAATTGTTGCTCTACAGTCTACAATCAATCAAGAGGTAACTTTAGCTTATTAATAAAAATTATTAACTATTTATTACAGAGTATGGCTAATATAACATTAATGTCATTTCAATCTATGTAACACCAACTCCAAAACTTATCAAATCGAGTTCAAATGGTGAATCCAAACCATTCAAACCAATTTACTTTATAAGTGATGCATTTACATGCAAACTTTTTATATTTTTGAGTTATTTTAGTATCAAATCAAGCGGCAAAAAAATTGAAATGAATGTATTAAAATTAACTTAAAAACTCACACATTTGACTGCTTGACTTGATATCAAATAAACTCAAAAACTTATAAATTTTACATGTAAACACACAACTAATGAAGTAGATCGGTTTGAATGGTTTGGATTCACCATTTGAGCTCGATTTGATAAGTTTTGGAGTTGATGTTATATAAACTGAAACGACACTGATGTTATATTAGCCATACTCTTTATTACATGCTTTTTGTTAGTTAATTGAAAATTAATATAGATATAATGTTGAGCATATATATATATATAGAGAGAGAGAGAGAGAGAGACTAATTTGCATTAGAATGTATATGGGCCGAAATACATACGGTCCAAATTTGACTTTTCAAAATCCAAACGGTTGATCCGAACGTTCATCTTGTTCTCTATATTAATATGTGCTTGGAGACCAAATTTTATATTTTTCTGATTTTTTTTACTATTTATTAAGTATTTTACAAAATTGTTGATCCAACGGTAGCTTAACAAAACAGTAAAATCAACAACTACCGTTGGATCAACAATTTTGTAAAATACTTAATAAATAGTAAAAAAATCAGAAAAATGTAAAATTTGCTCTCCAGACACATTAATATGGAGAATAAGATGAACGTTCGGATCGACCGTTTGATATATATAAATAATAAGGCTACCACACATTGCAATGTATAGGCATATTTGTGCATTGGACTATAAATCACCAGATTCAAAGTCCAAATAACTGATCCAAACCGTTCATCTTGTTCTCCATATTAATATGTGCTTGGAGACCAAATTTTATATTTCTTTGAAAAAATTTTACTATGTTTTTAGATTTATTGACAATCGCTATTTTTTATGGTCTAGATTTGTCTGAAAAACAACAATTTTCAATAAATCTAAAAAAATAGTAAAAAATTTTCAAAAAATGTAAAAAAATAGTAAAAAAAATAGTAAATTTTTTTTTATGGTCTCCAAACACATATTAATATGGAGAACAATACAAACGATTTGGATCGGTTTATATGCATTATTTCTCAAAAGCAATGCTATACTCAGAGTCAAGCCATGATAATATGCATTATTTCTCAAATAAGAGATCTAATAAATTAACTTAATTTACCGGCTTGTAATTTCCTTGCCTCTTCAAATGACCGCTGGGTAGGGGTGAAAATGGAGCCGGATTATCCGGCGGATATCCGCTCCGTATCCGGATATATTCTGATTCGGATAATCCGGATTCGGATAATTTTTGGAAATCCATAAAAGATCCGGATACGGATTCAGATACGGAGTCCTAAACGGAGCAGATATCCGGATTATCCGGATTCGGATAGTTTGGTCGGACCCATATAAAAGAAAAATAAATATTTGCTATAGGTGGGATTTGAACCCATGTCCTCCCATCTCAATACCTTTAGATTAAGCTTCAAATCACTACATCACAACATCTTTTGTTATCATACACTTATTTGATATATATATATATATTATATGAATAGATTATTTCCCATCTCTTATAAGTTCATTAATATTTATATTTAACGTTTTAATTAATATTTGTATCTTAGAAGTTAATATATCTTAATTATCCGATCATTATTCATTTTATATTCGTATTCGAATCCATATCCGTAGACTATCCATTCCGTATCCGTATCCGTTTAAGGCGGATTTGGTTTTGAATTTTGATATCCGTTTACTATCCGTATCCGTATTAGTATCTGCTCATTATCCGACGAATGCGGATATGGTATCAGCATTATCCGCTCCGTTTTCACCCCTACCGCTGGGAGATGAGATTTTGGGCCTGATTAGACAGGAGAGTCCAGAAACAAACGGAAAATGTTTGTCCCAATCATTGAAATTTCAAATTTTAGTGACATAAATTTAGTATGTTTGGATTACGAGTGAGATTAGTAATGCTAGCCAACTCAATTATTTGAAATAGTCACTAATTCAATTTTTGATTGAAATAACAGAGTCAAATAGCGGGGTTAACAACAATTTTAAAGGGGAGATGGGTGTCTCATGCCTATCGGACCAAAGTATATTTGATGGGTGATTTATACCGTTCGATCGGAATTTTGCATGTTTACTTTGATTAATTGATTTTTTCCCAAACTCTCTTTTACACCCGCTTCATTTCTCCTTTTTCCTCATTTCCTTTCTCCTACTTCACTACAGAAGGAGAATGTTACCCCCTTACTTCTCTTTGATCCCTATTGTTGTCCCCCTCACACCCCCCACGAATTTTACAGCTGCCCCCTTGAAACCACCGACACCTCTCTCTTCGTGCTCCCATCTCTACTTCTCTGACCGGAATGGCTTCTCAGTGGATAGAGATCAAGGTTAGTACAATTTTTGGTTCAATTTCAGACTTCGAAGTATTCTAAATCTTAAATTTCGAAATATTTCGAGGGGGTGACCATAAAATTCATGGGGTTTGAGGGGGGCGACAATAAGGATCAAAGACAAGGGGTAACATTCTCCTTATGTAACGGAGCGGGAGAAAGAAAAATGAGAGAAAACGGAGAAACAAAGCAGGTGTAAGAAAGTTTAGAAAAGGGATATGTTAATCAAAGCGAATGACGCAAAATCCGGATCCAACGGTAGAAACCACCCAATGAACAGACTCTGATCTGATAGGCATCGGACACCTCCTCTCCCATTTTTAAGAGCTGCTCTTTCATCCAGACACAAAACATGGTTCTCTAAATTGCTCAATATTATGAATTAGCGCTAGCTATTTTCTCACCCATTCAGACATATCCAAAGTGAAAATGAAATGAAAAAAATAGAGATTAAAAATTAACTTTCATGTTAACTTCTCCCTCACCTTTCTTTTCTCCAACTTGTAATTGTGTGATTTAAATTAGATTGTTTGGAACTGTTTGCTATAAAAGCAGCAAAAACGAACCCTACTCGCCAATCACCAAGTACATCTCCTTTTGAACAAAGGCAACGTGAGACTTTCAAACTATAGTAGTTTAACATAAATGAGTGTTAATTATATAAATTTTGCATACTGTAATTGACGGCAAATTTTACAATACCTGTAATATTTTACTCTTAAGTTATATTAAAAAAAATATACATAAACGTAAAAAGAACATTAAAATAGATAGGGATTAATTGACCCCATTTTGTTGCACTCAATCCACAGACGCCAATTTTACTTTACAAATAAATCGTAATTTTTTAGTTACCACCTCAAACTTTCAAAATTTGCATTTTACCACCGTTTGATGTAAAATCACTTGTCATATGCGTAGACTAGGTCTGTACACCATTTTTTATTTGGTGCGCAGATCGAGTCTGCGTAGGTGGCAAGTTATAAATTTTGTATCAAACAGTGGTACGAAATATGAAAGTTTGAGATGACAATTCCAAAAATTTCGGACAAACAAGGTGATGATACTAACAATATTACTGCTTAATATTAGTGGTAATTCATTATTCATATTTATTTCCATAACTAAAATATCTTTTCACTTCATTCCTAAATAATAGAAATAAAAAAAAAACTACCGTTTAACATATGAAAAAGAATATTGTTGTTAACCGAACGCACTAAAAAGGTACATTTATTTTTTTAGAATTAGGGTGTTCTTAAGTTCATCAAACTCCGTGGTGAACGGAAGTTTAAAACTCATTAAATTAGTTTTAAATGTCGAATCCAAACGTTTAAATTTGTCTACATTACGAGTAATGCGTTTACATGTAAAATTTTTAAACATTCGAATTAATTTAGTATAAAGCCAATCAGTCAAAATTAGAAGGTAAATAAATTAATTTTAATACATTCATTTTTTGAATGTTTTTTTACTGCTTTATTTTATACTGAATTAATTCAAATCTTTAAATATTTTACATGTAAACACATCACTCGTGAGATATGCGGATTTCAACAGTTTGAATTCATCATTTAAAACCGATTTGACGGATTTTAGATTTAAATTCACCAAAGAGCTTGATGAACTTAAGAACACTATAGTTCTACTCCATTTATTTTAGGGTGCTAGATACATAGCTTTGCCCTTTTTCAATAAAGAAGTCCCTAGTTTCTATTTTGAAAATCACAAGTGTTCAGTTAAATAAAATAGTGCTCTTGATTAATTAGTTCTGCATGCCTCAGTTTTGTTAGCTTATCTGCAAATTATTTTTAATGAATTACTCTTGTGAAATTTCAAAATTATGCATGGATGAGTGTAGGACCATCGAAGATGATTTATGGGACCATCAAATAGAGAGATCTGTCTTTTCCTTTTGTAACTAACCCAACCATGAATAAGGATTATACACATATGCATAAGGATTGAAGGCAAGGATATTAAATTCAGATTCTTTTCGTACCATTGTCAACATTAAAGAGAAGTAATATTATAAAGCTTGGAATGAAGGCGTGGCTATGAAATCCTGACTTTTATTCTATCTAAAGAGAGTATATGTAGGAGCTGAAAATGGAGTGAACTAATTCGACAACAAAAGTAAATACGTAAATAAAGGTAATTCATTACACAGTACTGAAGGGAAAAAAACTCTTCTAGAGAGAGATATTGATATTCCACATTACTGGTAAGCAATAGACATGTAATGCATTGTAAAGAAAGAGTAAATATAATTTAATTTCGCACAGGAGTAACTATAGCATAACATGTTACATGCATATTTGTTTGTATAATGAGAGCCAAATTACGAAATAAATGCTTCAATGCAGAGTACAGTAGTACTAAATTTCAAATTTGTTGTGAAGGTTGTACCATTATTTGAGAATTATCACAGGAAGAGTACTTGCTTCTCTAGAGATTCTTCACATTTTAGAGGAGTTACCAGGTTCTTTTAATAGAAACCAATAATACCTGAAATTATGTATAAAATAAAAATTTACTTGCAACACCAATGATTAGTCTAATAATACCATTCAGATTAACAAAGCTTCATATATATTATTTACTACTTTTACTTTAAAATTTAGATTTTCTTTACGATGGTTCAAAATTGATATCATATTCCATTTGTTAGTATAAAAAAATCAGTTTATTGTCCAAGTCATTTTCTTTGCTCTCTCTTATAATGAAAGTTTTTTTTTTTTTTTTTTCTAGTTTGTTTTAAATTTATTTGATTACAATTTAGTGATATATGACAAAGTTTGATATTAACGTGATGAAAAAATATCGAATTTAAAAGTAGAAGAAGGACAATGACAAAAATAAACTTTAATCGAATTATTCTAAACATTTTTAATTATTAAATTTCAGTGTATAATTAAATTATTAAGTGAAATCTGGGTTACGAAAGTATAATTTAAATATCTAATTTTTAGGATAAATTAAAAAAAAAATCAATCAATAATTTTATCATTTTAACCGAATATAATATTAGAGGAAACAAATCTACACATCAATAAAATAATATTTTATTTGAGAAATAATCAAGCAGAAATATAAAAGTTTATCATCTAAAAAAATAATTATTATTCTGAGTACAATAAAGTATTGGGTAAAATATCAGGAGTTAGGCAAGGTACCCACGGAAAAGAAACAACCGGATCGTACTCCATTTCTTTTATTCTCTAGTTAGATCTCCGCCACGATACCCACAAAGAAAAAACAAACAGATCGTGCTCTATTTCGTCTTTTCATTCTCTCCTTTGATCACAAGTTAAGGGACGCATCCTTTTCCGCCACCCCACTGTATCCTGTAACAGCTCGTGTCCAGTTTTATATTACTGGAGAAATCCTTAAAAGGTAGTTTTGTCGCTTTGGCGCTCTCGCTGGCGTAGTTTTCTTTCAAATTTCGAAACCTCGAAAGGACAAATCCTGGCGCCTCCTTGTTTTCGCTTAGAAGGCTAGATCCAAGATCGCATTTTTCTAACGAGTGGCGCATGATCTCTTTTCTTCAGTAAATCTATTTTGTAGGTTCAATTTCTTCGCCGAGATTTCTATTCATTCCTTCGTCGAATTTTATGATCTCCATCCCAAATTTTCCTCTTCACATTATTTGACCAAAAAGGAACCGATTGAAAGAAGCGAATTTGAGGGGAGATGGGGGGATCCGGGAAGTGGATTAAATCGCTCATGAACCTGAAGAAATCTTCAGAAAGAGATAATTACCAGGTACCCCGTTGAACCACTTAATTATTATTTTTTCTAGTTTATCGATTTATTAAAAAGAAAATCGTTCTAATTTATTTGTTGCATCTTATAGATTAATCTAGAAACTTGATTTTTGCTATAAGTTTTCTGCTTACAACTTTTACTTAATTTCAAAAGGTCAGTAGTTGACTGGAAACATTAAATTTGATAAAATTAGGTCTGGTTATTCTAATTAAAGGACTTGGATACACACAGACACCCATATTGAAAAAAATCAAGTTTTTCAAGCATAGAAACTTCAATCTAAAATTCCAAATAGGAAGTGTTTGCAAAAAACACAAGGTATTGGAAGGTTCTAGAAAACGCTTCTGAAAGCAATAATATGAAGTTGGTTCAAATCTCTGTGTTTTTTTTATTGGAAATATATCTGGTTGTTTGTTTAACAGGAAAAATCAGTTGATGCAAACAAGGGCAAGATATGGAAGCTGTGGCGAACCTCATCTGGGTCAAGAAGTGGGAGTCGCCGATCAGCATCAGAAGCTGCGTCAGAGACTTCATCAGTGACAGCTGCAGATCCATTGTCTTCAGCTGTGGCTGCATTAGTGCGGGCCCCACCACGTGATTTTCATGCTATTAGGCAGGAGTGGGCAGCGGTTCGCATACAGAGTGCCTTTCGTGCATTCCTGGTAAAGTAAAATACACCTCATATTTTATCATGCTTGCAACTAATGTCCAATGTTTCTTAAACTTGCAATAAGTTCCAAATATTTTGAGATGATGATAGGACCTATATTATTCAAACTCGTTTAATACATTTTGTAGTAGTCAGTAACAAAAAAGTTAGGATAATAGTTAATGCAGTCATCTGTTGGCTGATTCGACTAGGTTTGACTGTTAAGGTGCTATTTTATATGCAGATAACCCAACAATGATTAGTGTTAATCACCGCTCCAAAAGCAAATATTTGCTATTATTTGTAACACTAGAGAATTGGATTTTATGTATAATATTTTTTCTTTCTCATAAGACAAAGGTTCAAGTTGCTGAGATGCATACTCCTTAATTGAGGACATTGTTGCAAATCTAAACATAATCTGAGGATAAAAAACCAACCACAATATAATTGTTGTTAAACACTCGTTAGGCAAAGCGAGCATTGAAGGCATTGAAAGGAATTGTGAGAATTCAAGCTCTGGTGCGTGGCCGGCAAGTTAGAAAGCAATTGGCAGTTACACTCAAATGCATGCAAGCACTTGTCAGAGTTCAGGCCAAGGCGCGGGCCCAACGCATGGGGCTAATTTTTAATGAAGAGACTCCACAGGAGATCAATTGTACCAATGATGATCCCATTAAATTAGCTGAGGTCAGCTCTCGGTATAGTACTATTTTATTTATTTCATAAAACTGAGTATATGAATAGAACACCTGCCTGAGGTTCTGATAAATAAAACACAATGTGAAAAAAGAAAAGAAAAAAAAAGACGAGGGAGTGAAGTTTGATTTAGAATATCAAATTTGTTCTAACCGTGTAAATTGTCAGAAATCTATAAAATGTTATTGGATCATTTTGATAGAATGCCATGAGAACCACTCCCTGCTTTTTTTATATATAAAATATTCTAAATGCTCATGCTATATGATTCATATTCATGTAAACACAATCCCAGTTGTTCCATGCAAATACAAATGAATAGAGACACTTCTGTGAAAGAACCTTGGTTTGTTAAAATGATATTTTTGAAATATGTTTTAGGAAGGATGGTGTGATTGGCGAGGTAGTGTTGATGAAATAAAGGCTAAAATTCAAATGAGGCATGAAGCTGCTATCAAGAGAGAAAGGGCTTTGGCTTATGCTCGATCTTCTCAACTGGTAACTTTTCTATATTTCAATTATTTGTTTCAAATAACATAATAATGTAAACAATCTTTCTTTTTCTTACTATACCAAGTGTTAAGTATTTAATTTTGTTTTATCTTTAGCAATGGAGGGCAGCTACACCTAATAGGAGGTCGGATTCCCTCAAGCAATGTAACTCAACTAGGCTGCAAGTGAGCCCTAACATGGTTCAGGTCACAAGAAACAATGTCTCCACCCGAGTTGCCGCAAAGCCACCTAATGCAATTCTATCTGCTTGCTCTTCTGACTTCCATTCTTTTGATGAGAGTTCCACTTCCACATCCTCTCTTTTCACGGCAACTCCAGTTGCAGGCAACTACATGAATTTGACCCAGTCAGCCAAGGCAAGAATGAGTGCCAGTAATTCTCAGAGAAAGGCTTTGTCTATTGTTGATTCACAGAGCAGTGGAGGGTCAGATTATCCAGTTACATGCAAGCGTGTAAGTCGACTTGCATTGCATGGAAGGAATATGTCTGGAAGCTTGGATAAAGAAAATTGCAGATTTGAAGAGAGGTTATCTCCATTTATCTAGTTTACATTAAAAATTGGATAACTTTAGGAGGATGTTAAAAAAAAGAAGTAAAAAAAGTAGTAAGTGTTTTGTTTGGCAGATTGTATGTACTATCTGTTTTTTTTTCATTTTTCTAATTTATTAGTATTTGTTTGTTGCCATCTGACTCCTGGTTAGATAAATGCTTGTGGTGAATCGATGAATAGAAGTAATGCAAAATTGCTCAAAAGAAAAAAAAAAACAACAGAAGAAAAACAGAGAGACGTTTGACTTGTCATTTCACCTATTGCACATTTGCACTGGGTTTTTCCGTTTAGTCGAAATGTCAAGGATTAGTGCGTGAAAATAAGAAAATAAAGGGGAAAGTATGCTGCAAGTCCAATCTTTTGGCAGGATACCAAAGAAAAAGTGTGAGAGTTATAATTTTTAACATTGTATTTTACATTGAGCACGCTTAGCTTATTATTTTTGTCACAAGTTTTTAGTTGTTTAGAAAAACTTGTTTAGAATTTTTGTTTTTCACATTTTTGTTTTATTTTTGCAAATGGAATTGTCGGGATTGTGATTTTGGAGGCTCGAATGAAGATATAGGATATAGATCAAAAGACTCAACTAATTTTACGGCCTTGATTTCTTACATGGAAAATTGTCAAATAAAAAAAAATTTGAAACGAATGCACTGTATTATTTAGTATCGAATTTGGTCCAATTTAAAAATCCCATAAATGTTTTTGACTGTTTAAATGATCAAATTTATGAACTGGACTAGCATTTTGTGACATCTCTATTTTTATGAGGGAACCGCAACACATGGCCTGTTCGGCAGTAATTCTAAAATTACTGTTTACGTGAAAAAAAAATTACTCAAATTAATTTTTTTTCTTCACACAAACAACAGTAAATTTCAGTTCAAACTTTTTTCTATTTCTGTTCCTATTTCCACTCCGCTGTGCAGCGAACAGAGCCCGTAGTGGCAAAAAGAGAAAAAGCAATGCTATAAATAGACTTCAGCCTTTCAATTTCAAAGCTGCTTTCACAGCACAGCACTCCAGTTAGCAGTCTCTTTATTGCTCCCTGGCTCCCTGCCATGCCATCTCACTCCTTTTTCGCGTCTCTCACAAATAAATAGATAATGTCGTATACAAATTTATATACTGAAAGCAATTACAAAAATTGTATACGCTGTTGCTCTACATAATTAGGTGTAACGTTGTTATTAGGGACTGAAACTAAAAAGAGGGGGCTGTCCGATGGCCATTGAACTACTTTTGTGTTTGATGGATTTTTTCACCGTCAAATTTATTTTAGAATTCATGTATACAGATTTTAAAGTAGACGCAAATTCTAAAAAAAATCTGACGATGACAAAAATCCATTGAATACAAAAGTAATCCGATGAGCATCGGACGCCCCTCTCCCTAAAAACTAATGATGCCGTAAAAAAAGTAGGCCTTGTTATTTGTTCTAGATTTGTTAACATTTACGTCAGTTATTCTCATGTGGTTGTTATGTCTACCTATACCTTGGAATTTGTGTCATGTGTATTATTACACAGATTGCTATGTAGAATGACATGATTCGGACAGGTTTTTTAATCTGATACGAAATTAAATTCGAATTTAAATAGACATAATTGAATTTGAATTTACACCAAATTGAACCGGCCGGCTTTTAGCCCAGCTCGGACCGCCTTTTATTCTTTTTTATTTTTCCACTTGTATTTAATTATTTATGTATGCTGACTTGCTGACTGCTGAACACAGCAATTTAGAGTTTTCTTTCTTTTTGTCCTTTTTTTTTTTTTTTGTTGGTTGATGACCCCTTGTATTTCTTCTCCATGTTTTTATTGTATTTTTTATTTCATATTGTGGGTTTACAGTTTGACCAGTTGTGGGTATATATACCCTCAATCTGAGTAGATTTATTTGCTGATAAATTTTAATTATGCAGTCATTACATCATAGTCCCTACTAAGCCGACATTTTTATTTATATCCATTTTTTTAATATATTTTACCACAAATAACTAAAATTTTGAACTTTTTATAAAAATATCCAAACCGCAAGAATTTTTTGCAGTTTGGATTTTTTTTTTTTTGCACTATAAAACCCCGTTACACTATATCTCTTTGAATTTTAAAAAAATAAATAATAATTATCATGTTAAGGACATATATTGAACAATCATAGATAATTTTAATGATCTTTGAATAATAAACGAAACCGTAATCATTAAAAAAATAAGTAAACACACACAATAAATAGTAAATGCATTTTAAAATAATTATATGAATAATTCTTCGGCATAGAGAACAAAAATTCATGGATATATTTTTTGGTAAAACATGATTTTTCGTGTTATTTACAAAAAAAAAATGAGACTGCAGAATCATTTGGAAGTTCTTAGATTGGGGCCAGAAATATATATGGCGACCTCCAGCCTCCAGCCTTTGAGGTCGCATAATGATTTGGCAGTCTAAGTATTTCTCGAATTCTTCAGATTCTAAGGTGATTTGGTTTATTTTTTTTAATTAGGGTATAAATAAAAATTTCGGACATTCATGCGGCTCAGATGTAATGATTTATTTATCATTTGAGTCTCATAATTTTTGTACTTGTACAAAAAAAATACAAAAACATAGGCTCAAAAAAATAAGAGAAAATGCAATGTCTCCTAGGCTATAGTCCTCCAAAAATTTCCATATAAAAAAGCTTTTTTTTTTAGCTTAGTTCTGACACGTTTTTAACTGCCACAACTGATATAATTTCAAGTACACTATGTATGTTTACAAAATTATATGTGTATGTTTATAGGATAATATGTGTATGTTTACAGAATAATATGTGTATGTTTACAAGATATTATGTGTATGTTCACAGAAGATGGTCCCCAATAGCTGTCATGCGTTTTTAACAGCTTTGACGCATTTTTAACAACTTTCAAGATTTAGTATTGATGTTTACAGGATTTAGTTGAAAATCTCTGGAGATTTTTGAAGGACTGGAGTTGGGGAACTGTTAGCTGCTTCCTATTCCTTATTAGCACTTATTTAACACTATAGGTTACTCTATTATTTCTGAATCCAATGTGTTACGGTCTCTTTTGTTTATATTAGCAACAGTACATAAGAAATTAATGGAGCAGTCTGAATAATGTGTTGTGAGTCGGATCTTAGAAATATCAGATATAAGAAAAAGACCAAGGAGAGTGTATTCCTTCATTGACAGAGATGAAGAATACTTCAACGAATTAACCCGCCTCAATAACTCGGTGGTCATCACATTTGACGGCCTGGCAGTCACGGCCAAGCACATAGTGGACTGGGCAGTTGCCACTGGTCTTGTGTTCTTTCATGAGGTCTCTATTGCCAAACTGAAGGAAGGGAAGTTCCTGCTGAACCTTCCTGGGGGGGTTGGCTCCATAAACTTTCATCCAAGCTACTCCCCCGACATTATGGGATCAAGGGGTGTCCTTTCAACAGTGGACACAGTTAGAAGAAGCGGCAGTCAATATCCCAATGTTCAAAGTCAGAATAGAACTGACTAACATCCCAAAAATTTATTGGAGGGAGTCGGAGGTGATTCGAGCAGTCTCTAATTTTGGTATGTAACTTGGTACAATGGCGCCGGCTGAGCAATCCTGTGAGGTCTGGACAGCGGTGGTGGTTGTCGATGACCTTTGTAGAATTCCTCATGGTATAGTCATGGTAGCCGGAGGGCTTGAGCATGATGTCTTGCTGGAACCGATTGATTGGGCTATCAGACCTATCTACAAAAGGGAGGACCTTCCTACCTTACCACCGAAATACACTAAGCCTGCTACGGCAAGACCTTTTTCTCAGGCCAAGTTGCTCTTTGAAGAGGATGAGGTGTTTCCTATGTCACGAAGGGTTTTGCTGGATCTCATACGAGGCATGGACAGGGACACCCTTCCTGTCTCGGTCAAGGCGGCTCTAGCCGAAGCACGGTTGGTAGCACCATATTCCGGTCAGAAAGACGATGAGGTGATGAACGATCATCTGCGATGCCTGTATGAAACAGTGGGACAGCATAAGGCGGGTTGCAAAGCCTCAGACTCAATCCATGTTATTAGGCATGCAGGGAACCAGCCACAACAAATCCTGTTATGTGGCTCAGAAGTGAAGAACTTGCATGGGGATCCGCAAAGTCGTCCTAGGGCTGTTGATCCAAAGGCGGGTCCTCACTCTGCCTCAACACATCAAGATCCCACCTTGTCACTAGAAGGGCCGCCACATAGCATCCAAGACAATCCCCTCTTTAGCCCCGAGGATGATTCTATTCCAAAGGAGGTGGCAACGGTTTTGGCTAAAGGGAAAAAACAAATAGCACAAGAGACAAAGCCTCTGAAATTCTGCGCTGACAGAGGTACAGTGCAGGGGTCATCAGGTTCCAAATCACGTGCCAACAGATCCCACATGAGGGAACCCTTGAAAGCTACTGGTGAGGCGGGTCAAAGTAATAGGAGAGAGACGGGTCACTCAAGAAAAAACTCGGTTGGGGGATCACATAAATTTGGTGATAGGCAGCACACGCTATTTTTGGGGCCTACTCCATCCATACGTAAAGACAAACACGTGGCATAGGGAGAGAGTCAAGCTAGTGGTACGGATCGTAAAAGAGGCCACGTTATTAGAAGGTGCAGAAAGACCCTGGCTCCTGGGGACCAAGTTGATGGGCTTACTATTGGGCCTTCTCCTCAAAATGGCTCAGGTTCTTCCAACCAAGCCAAAGATGCAGGACCCTAAAGAAAGGCCGTAGTGGCTGAGATTGAAGCTTGTAATATAGACCTTGACCCACATGGGTTCTATAATGTACAAGTTCAATATTCACACGGCACGACAATTGCAAAAAGGGCCGGCCTACCGATCTCCGAGGTTCTTAAAACGGTGGGAGAGGACAATTTGGACAGAGAAAGGTTCATCGTACAACAACAGGAGATGCAAGGTGTCACAGATGGTGATGACCCAATGGTTCAAGTTGACTACTCTTTAAAGGATGACGAGATGGAATCGGATCCAGAAGAGATCCGGTTATAAGATCAGGATCCAAAATGAAGAAGATGGTTGCTTTGTTGTTAATTTATGCTAATGATTAGTTTCCGAAAATTAAAATTACTCTCTTGGAATGTTAGGGGATTGAGATTGTTGCAAAAATGTTGTGTAGTTAGAGATGCTTAGAGAAATTCACGTTGTGATATCTGTTGTTTACAAGAGACAAAGATAAATAAAATGGAGTTCAATTACGTGTCGAGGTTTCTGCCATCTTTTTTTTATCGAAATTGTGCCTATTTGGATGCAATTGAGAGCAGATGGGGGCTCCTAATTGCATGGAAAAGGAGCTACACTCTGCTGAATTGTTGGGTTGCAAGAAACACATGTACCGTGTTGCTGCGCCAGAATAGAAGTGGCAGAATGATGCAAGTTACAAACGTCTATGGGCATTCTGTTGAAGCACTCAAACCCGCATTTCTAAGTGAACTACAAGGCTTATCCCCACTAGTCAGCCACCTTTGGTTCTTAGTAGGGGATTTTAATGTTGTCAGATGGTTAATAAACAGGTCCGGTGAAAATTATAACTTCCCTCTGATGGATGCCTTTAATGATGTCATTTCTCACTTGCAAGTCATAGAGATCCCTCTGCAAAATCGGCGTTTCACTTGGTCGAGTAAGCGTCCCTCCCCAAGCTTCTCCAAACTGGATAGAGTTTTTATAAGCACGGAGATATCGCTGGCCTATCCGAATATCAACTTGGTTGCACTGGAAATGACCGCCTCAGATCATGCACCTTTACTACTTATGTGCAAGCATCCCTGGTCCACGCCAAAGTCACCCAAGTTGGAAAAGGCATGGTTCAAATACCCTAAAATGCGGGAAATTGTTCAGTCAATTTGGCAATGACAGGGTGACTCGATTGATTTCACATCCAGATGTATTGCTATGCATTCACAGCTAAGTCAATGGCATGTTGAGAATTTTGGAAAATTAACAGAGTAGCTCAATTTCTGTAAAAAGGCTGTTATGTTCTTTGACCGAATTGAGGAAAGGCGGAAATTAGATGCAAGAGAATTTGGATTAATATTAAAGATAAAAGCACGTATCTTTGACTTAGCCACATTTGAGGAAGAAAGATGGTTTCAGAGATCTCGTTGCAAATGGCTTACCAGTGGTGATAAAAATACCTCCTACTTCCATAACTTCGCTTCCTCAAGAGCAAGGGTCAATGCAGTTACTCAATTACAGCAAGACAGTCAATTCATCACAAATGAATGTCTCATAATGGATGCCTTTTATCGGGCAATGCATAACGATGCATAACGCTTTGGGTGTCTCAGATGAGGTCCTTCCTTCTGACATTCAAGCTTTATACCCGACTCCTCTAGAGCTGGAATTTCTCCAGATGCCTTTCTCCGAACAGGAGGTTGAATGTGCGGTTAAAGGGCTGGCAAGCAATAAAGCCAGCGGCCCCGATGGATTGCCTAATGAATTTGCTAAGGAATTCTGGCCGGTTGTCAAGGTGGATATCATATCCATGGTTGACCAGTTTTATAATCATAATCTGGATCTCACCGGATTGAACAGAGCAAACATAGTGTTTATCCCAAAGAAAGAATTCCCTAAAGTAACGGCTGACTATCGACCAATTAGTGTCATCAGTTTGATTCCCAAGGTCATTTCTAAGATGCTCTCCAACAGGTTAGCATTGGTGCTTCCCAACTTGATCTCAGTAAAACAAACTGCTTTTGTCAAAGGGCGCTTCATTGCAGAAAATTTATTGTCAACAAGGGAAATCATCAGACATCTATCCTATGGGGGGTATGAGGCTGTGTTGGCAAAAATAGATTTCACAAAGACTTTTGACTCGCTCAATTGGGATTTCCTATTTGTTTTCATGAGAGGTCGGGGATTCCCGATAAAATGGATTACATGGATTCAAACAATTATGTTTACTAGCTCTTCAAGGATTTTACTTAACGGGGGTCAGTCACAGTACTTCAATCACAAGAGGGGTCTTCGTCAAGGGGACCCCTCTCTCTCCTATGTTATTCATATTAGGAGTGATGTACTTCAAGCAATGATTACTAATGTCAATTCAAATCTGCAAGCGAGAATGTCTCCAAGGATCACTGAAGCCATGATGGCGCTACAATATGCGGATGATACCGCCTTTATCCTTAGTGCTGACCCAACCATAGTGGTATCCTTCAAGATTTTGCTTCGCCTATTCACTAAAATGTCAGGGCTGACCATCAATTTCTCCAAGAGTGCATTCACACCAATCAACCTTTCACAAGAGAGAATTAGGGAGATTCAGGCAATAACTGGTTGCACTGAAATAGATTTCCCTATGATCTATTTGGGTATGCCTCTTACGGTTAAGCAACCAGACAAGCAGGCCTTCATGCCACTCATTGAGAAATTGCAGTGCCGGTTACAAAGTTGGCAGACAAAGCTCCTGTCAAGAGGAGGGAGGCTGCAGCTCATGCAGTCCGTACTCTCGGCCATCCCTGTCTATTATATGTCTTGCTTCAAACTACCAATTTGGGTAATTCAAAGAATTAACAAAATTCGAAGGGAGTTCCTTTGGGGCAAGAATGGAATTACTCAAAGAGGGATGTCACTAATTAACTGGAACGCTGTCATCTTACAAAAAAGAATGGGAGAATGGGCATTATGAACCTCCAACTGCAAAACATTTCTTTGCTGCTCAAATGGTGGTGGCGTTTGTATGATAGACCAGAATCCATGTGGGGAGAGACATGTCGCATGATTTATGCAAAGCCAACGGGAGAGAGAGGCCCTTATGCATGGAACATCACTGGTTCATTCTTTTGGTCTTCGTTGCTTAAGATTAAGGATTTGTTTCATCGGTGCACCTTCTGGATTATAGGCAATGGTCACTCGATCAACTTCTGGTTTGATGCATGGGCTGGAGATCCAATTCTGGTCACTGCGGATCCGAGACCCGCTAACATGGTCTTGTCACTCCAATAGGCCCAGCCTCTACTCTCTGATGTGGTACCATCTCTAAATCTCAATCTCTCTAATGAAGAAGACTGTATTCAGTGGAAATGGAATTCCCAAGGCACATACACATCTAAGTCGGTATACAAAATCATGGTAGAGGGGGGGGGGAATTGAATAGTGCAAATTACAGGGTCTGGACTGCAAAAGTTCCCCCTTCTGTCAGAATTTTCGGGTATCTGCTGCTCAAAGGAAAATTGTTGACCAAAGATGTCCTATCTAGGAGAGGAATACATTGCCAATTAAATTGTGTCATGTGTCAAACGGGTAGGATTGAATCACATTTTCATCTCTTCTTCCAATGCAACTATGCAAAGCGGGTTTGGAATCTAGTACAGAGGGAATTTCATACCCGTTTACTGACCATATCGGCACCACCGTCAAACATCACCACCTCTAGAGCTGCATCACAATGGATATGGGATACATCAGCCATGGAAGTAACGGGGTGTGGAAGCTTTGGATGTGAGCAAGTGGCACTCTATAATGCTTTGTACACTGTGGGGACTATGGAGGCAACGCAACTGCAGAATTTTCAGAGAAGAACTGGTTCCACCACAGGTATTGGGGTATAGGGTGGTACAGGAGGTTAGGTTGTGGTTTCAATTTTGCAAGAGGTGAGATGTAATAATATGATGTGGTGAAGGCTGAAATAGCAGCCATGTAATTTACCGTTTTGACAGCCACTGTCAAACAACACTCTCAAAAAAAGATGTGAGGCATTTGAATTCTCTTTATGTATACACTAGTAGCTAAACACTTAATTTACAAACGTTAAAATTTGATGAAGTTCTAATTTAATATGGGAATGAAAATTTTAATTTGTCAAAATCAAAATTATTTAACCCATAGAAAATTTGTGAATGTAGGTGTTCAGCAAATATATGGGAAATTGTTAGAATGTTTGTTTGTTTTTCTTTTTATAGAAGATGTACTAATAATATTAAACTATATTAAGTGTATTAATACTAATCACTGATTATGATCAATAAAATTGTATATATTATATTCAAAAAAAGCTTAAAGAAGTGAATTGACTATACAATGCAATGCAATTTGATTAATTATTTTTAGTTATGATTATGATTAATACTAATCATTAATTATGATAAATACTAATCACTGATATATATCAGATACTAATCATTGATTATGATTAATACTAATCATTGATTATGATTAATTATTTTTAGTTTAATGATTGATAAATTATTATTGTAACGTTGAAATGCAATTTGAAGTTATTATTAGTTTTGTGTTTCATTTTTTGTATCTATGAATTTTAAACTATTTTTGCTTAATTACAATTTAATTATAGAATTAAGTCATTTTGTTGATGATATCATGTAATAAAACGGCTCCATATATTAATATTTGAAGTTATGGATTTTTTTTTTAAAACCGTGTGGAAGCTACGCGAGTTGATGTTATGCATTTAATTGGATCAAATTATTGCGCTTAGTTTAGACCAAATTTATTTTTTACCGTGAATACTCTCAGTCAAAAGGAAATTGAAGAGCTATTTGAAAATTTAATTGGATAAAAATTCTTGATACCGAACACTTCTAAAGTAAAAATACCAAATTGTTACTTTTACTTTAAAAAGCCAACTCATATGCCGAACAGGTCCTAATAGTGTAATACGGGACCATATGTTCAACCATGATTATTAAATCCAATGCATCTTACATGGCGCTGATAGTGCTTGTAATTATGCGAATAAAAACGATGAACCCCACCTATGAAGTGCTAATGGCCACCTTAATCAAAACCAAATTTAATAAATTAAAGATCAAAGAGTGCGTGAATGAGTTCTCTACTATCCTCCGATGGCATTTCCATTTGTAGCTTCTTTTTTTTTAATTGATTCGTTCCAATCTTACAGAGAAAGGACCTAAAAATAATATTTACTGTTTTCCAGGGTGACACTGAGAGAGAGATTTGGTTTGGTTATTTATAGCCATGGGGTTGCCATCTGATTGTCTATTGTCTTGGTAGAAAAAGGTAAGAAGAGGAGGAGAGTTCGTTTTGTACTTTTGTACTTCCCCTCTTTAAAACCAAATCAAGTGGAAAGAGAGCGATTTTTGCGAGAAAGATGGCATCCGATGGTGTTCAATCTGGCAAGTTTAGAACGATTTGTGTGTTTTGTGGAAGCAACCCGGGTTTTCGCAAGGTCTTTAGCGACGCTGCTCTCGAACTCGGCCATGAAATGGTGTGTGCTTCTTAACCCCTTCTCTTTTCTGGGTTTTAGAAAATCAATTCAAGAATTGGATTTTGTTGAAGATATCATTCTGTCTGATTTGAATGGATCCGTGTAGGTGAAGAGAAGGATTAATTTGGTTTATGGAGGAGGAAGTGTGGGATTGATGGGATTGATTTCTCAAACAGTTCATGAAGGCGGTTGCGATGTTCTTGGGTTGCTCCTTTTACTTGAATTTTGTTTTATTAATCTTCTTTTATTAACTTAAAATAAAATGTGATATCAATCCTTATGATTATGCTGTTAAATTGATTTCTATGCAGGGTCATACCAAAAGCTCTCATGCCAATCGAGGTATTTTGATTTATAGGGTTTTAATTCCTCTCTGATTTATCTGCTTCAAAGGAAATTATATAGTTTTTTTCCCACATTTTTCAATTTGATGTGAAAGATATCAGGTGAGAGTGTTGGGGAAGTGAAAGTTGTTGCAGATATGCACGTACGAAAAGCTGAAATGGCTCGTGGAGCCGACGCTTTTATTGCCCTTCCCGGTAATTTTATTTCGATTGTATCCTTTTTAGATTTTACAATAGTTGTGAAAAGTAAAATTATGAAATGATAGATATGCAAATTTCTAATTTTGTTAGGAGGTTATGGGACAATGGAGGAGTTATTGGAGATGATTACTTGGGCTCAACTTGGTATTCATGATAAGCCTGTGAGTTCTCCTCTCCTCTCCTTTTCTTTCTTATTTTCATTTTTTAATGTGTTTTGTTGAACTCCCATGGGATGAGAGAAACAATTTTGAAGTGCCAGAGTTGGAGAAGTCAAAGGGGGGAGGGGGGGTGTTGTGAAAATATTCTTCTCTGGATAATTATTGCTGTAATTTTTAATCATCTGGTAGGTTACTACATATGGAAGGTTCCAAAACACATTATTGGCACTGATATTATTTTATTATTATTATCTTCAGGTGGGCTTACTAAATGTAGATGGATACTACAACACGCTGTTGGCACTATTTGATAATGGTGTGACAGAGGGTTTTATAAAACCGGCATATCGGCACATTATTGTTTCGGCCCCTAATGCTGAGGAATTATTAACCAAAATGGAGGTTAGTTTACATTTTTTATTTTCCAACATGTTTGAGTGCTTAGGTCAGTTGATACCAAATCCACGATTGTTAGTTAATACAGTTTTTTTTTAAACAAGTTGTGGCATCTTGGACCGGGTATTGTGTTACCATTGATTGCATGCTTGTGATGTTTATGTAGATATTTTTTTCAATGTTAATTTTAATTAGGACCCACTGTACTAAATGTTGAATGTACAACTTGACTATGTTATAATGTAAATGTCTTGTCAATGTGAAAATTTTAGGAGTACACAGCATCACATAAGGAAGTGGCATCGCGTAGCAGTTGGGAGACATCACGCCTAGGCTTCCCGGACCCGGAGGCACCTTCCAGTTTTTCATGATTTCCTTTTAAAATTCATTTCTAACTGTCATATTTCTTTTTCTTTTTCTCTCTTTTGTTTTTTTTTTAATCCCTTCCAAAGAGAGAAAAGGTCTCTCTTAATGCATGATTTGCTTTCTTGACATTGTTTCACAAGTGAAATGTTTCTATGTACTATGATTTTGTCATAAGTGAAACATGTTTATAATTATTGGCACCAATAGAAGGTGAGTTTATCAATATTTCGGTGTCTTGATTGTGCAATAAACGAACCACTCTGAAAATGTTATTGATAAGGGCAGTATATTGCTAGTTAACGACAAAACTGGGATGCATTAATACTTTGAAGATCATGAAACAGAGAACCAGCTTTTAAAATGCCAATGATGCGTGTCTGAGTCTGAGGCAGCATTTTGATAAAAGAAAACCAGCATTTTCAAAATGCCAATCAGGGGTGGAACTCCCTGGCCCCCCCTTGGCCCAAAAGTTTTACAGAGTCTTTTTAATCAAAAGAAAAGCTGGGCACCCCCTTTAGCACCGAAGGCCACTCTAAGCAGGCCTTAAGGCAGAGGAGAAAAACGTAGGCCCAATTCAAGAAACATGTTGGTCTGCTAAATCAAACGTAGGCCTTAAGGCAAAGGAGGAAAATGCAATCTCTCTCAAGCGGAAAACGCAATTTTTGGAAAACACAAATACACAAATACGCAAACCATCCCAAACGGCAAACGGTAAATGCGAATACGCGATCTCTCTCTCGATCTCAAGCGAAAATTGATGCCCTTCTCTTCACGTGATCAGGATTCAAAAAGTTAATAATTTAGCAATTTTCAGTTTTAAATAACTACCTGATTCAAGAGATTATCATGGGAACTGGTACGGGTCTATAATGTCCAGGATCACAAACAGAAAAGAGGCTCGAAACTGGTACAAGTTGGTACAGCCACAAACAGAAAGAGTTTTGACATTGGTACAAGTTGGTACAGATAAGAGTAAGAATAGAAAGAGAAGATATGCCTGGGGGAAGCAGCCAAAGGAGGTGTACCGTCAACTAGGTCTCTGGTATACTCCAGACTGGTACACGGGGAGCAGTAAAAAAAAAAACAGAGAGTATGTGTGCAAGGGGGTATTGCACAAGGTGTTAATCAGTGTTCTAAATAGCTAGCTAAAGCAGCACTATAGCTTTTCCGGACCATAAACGTTAAACTATGAGATAAAAGTGTGCTAACTCAGCTACGACCGCTATTGTTATAATAGTTGACCGTTATTACCGCTATGTTACTTGGGCTTTTTTTTTCAATTTATACAGGCTTTTGTACTTTTATTCTTATTTCTAATGCTACATGGTCTTCTACAATAAGTATGCTAAATCAAACTATATGTTTATGTTTGTTTGTGATTTATTCTTTCATTCTATATTGAGAAATATTCAAATATTAATTCTTTATTTTGATTGCTCTTCGCATTGTATTCATTTGTAAAGTTATTATCGTTCGTTTCAATTGAAAGCTGATTTTAATTATTATTATGATATATAAAATGTTTAAATATGTATATTGACTTCATTTACCTTATAAAATTAATCACTCTTTGTCTATTATAATATGTAATACTATGAAGTATGAACTATTAAATAATGTTACTTTTTAAAAAAAAAATTCTTCTTATTTGCGCAATTGATAAAAAGTATAGACTTAGATTAGTTGTCATTTAGTTGTTATATCAATTCTCTAATATTATGTTGATAATTAGTAGAAATATAGAATATAAAATTTGAAAAGAAAAAATCGCTATGTATGATAGCTTTTGTTATAGCTACGCTATTCACAATAATTTTTTTTTTGTCTCTCCACTATGCCGCTATAATCGTTATTTAGAACCTTGGTGTTGACTGCTAAATGAGATAGGATAGGTTGAGAAGTTGAGAATTGTATAGTAACTCTGCAGGGAGATGTAATTCAATTGTTGATGGATGTGTTGTGATATGATGAGAAAAATGGGGTAAACAAGAAATAATAAGAGAAACATGTAAGATTGGGATAGGTAATAAATAGATCAGGTAAAGGTTTCAGGGCGTAAAATTAAATAAAAAAATAAACTAAAAACTGGTTTCAATTAATGAGAAGCATAGTGTACACTGTACAGGGTAACACTTATTCAAACAAAAATAGTAAAGTAAATAAAATTAAATTAATAGTTGGTGAGTCTAATTATTATAGGACCGCTTTTGTACAGTGCATTTATTGGGAGTCCAGCAAACCCATGATACAGAAAACTTACAGGAGAAATATAATTATAAACAGTATGCATGAATCTAGTTATTAACTGGCAAATACCAATTTATCCTGGCATGATATGCACGATTCGACCAAAACTTTGGATTCATTGTATATCCTCCACCAACCCTTTTCGTTTTAGGTATCTTTCAAAATACATATTTTATTAACCTATCAGATTGACAAACAGAGAAGTCAAATTTTCTTTTGCTTTGGCATAGCCACGTAGCCGTTGTCACCTATCGGAATGCATTAAAAATATTGAGCTGACACTAATAATGCAAGTGTGCATAAAGAAATTGCTTATGAGTTTGGTTTATGTTACATGTGCTTGCAGCTTCGAATGCACATGATTGAATAAAAGAAAATTCTTGTTATTTATTTTAGAGATCACCTAAATCTTACTGGGTTGGAACAAAATATATATTACTTTTTTTTTAAATATTATTTTACAGGAATTCATTCTGTCTTTTTCCAAAAAGAGACGACCAATCACCGTGTGTATAAAGCATACGAAATATTTCTACCCGTATTGAAAGTTTTATGTATTTATAAATTTAAATTATTGTCGTTGCTACGTACTATGGAGTAGGGCTGGCAAAAATGTTCATGACCCGCATAGTATTCACTCGTGACTTGATCGGTAACAGTTCGTTCATTAGTAGATCGAGTTAAAATTAGCTCGCTCACTACATACTTGAGCTATAATTAATGAGTTTCAGTTTGGCCTGACTCGGCACGAGCCAGCTCGGTTGTTAACTAAGTTAATTTGTATGAATTTGTTCGATTTGATATGCATGAATTTATTTAGTAAATATGTTTGTATGAATTTAGAATTTTGATATATTTGTATATATGAATTTAGCTGTAAATTTAATTTATAGTAGTTGGTTTGCTTAATTATAGTTGAATTAAAAGTAATCCTCAGTAATTAATCATATAAATATTATTTTGTTTTAGCCTGATAAGATATGTTATGAAAATTTAAGATATAGTAGAAAATAAAATATACAAATTTATAAATATGTCAAGCTAGTAACGAGCTAGCTTAGCTCGCTCGCTCAGCTTGATACACCAACAAGCCGAGTATGAATGTGGCTAGTTCGCTGGTTGCCACCCCTACTATGGAGAGCTGTTATTTCATTTATTTATTTATTTATTTTGGCTAATAGACGCAGTCGACGTTGAAAGCTTGTAATGAGTACTTTGTATTTGACTGAATTGATTTATCTAAAAGATTCAATATAGAGGATATAAATGTGTCTCTTTCTACAAAGAATCACGAGTTCAGTTTGCATAAAATCTATCTAAAATACAGGAATTAACAGGCCAATAGTTTAAAAAAAAATGAAGAAAATAGTATAATGTTCACATGCGTACTTCTTAGAAAAGTACCAGAAAAATTATGTCTCGACGACATTGACCCAATTTGTCTCCAACGGATTGGATAGCATGTCCATATCAATGAGAACCTGTTCGGCTGTACAAATTTCTCTGGGGATTATGTGAGTTTGAGTTTGGCGTTCGGCAATCAATTTTAGGATATGTTCGGCTGTCAAACAGAAACAAAATGAACTTGAATTCGAATTTAATTTGAATGACCGAAACACAATACGTTTGAAAAAAAAAGAGTGAATTTTTTTCTCACGAAAACAATTGCGTGCGGAAGCTTTTAATTGTCTATAAAAAATTGTTATTTGACTAGCGTGAATCCTATAAAATTTCAATTATATACTGTAATCTCATATAACGAATCACATACAAAATGCACTTTAAAATTATAACATCCAGCGAGACCACTTTGTGTAGTTGCAACTTGCACAACTAACTATACTTGCTGCGGGACCACTTGGTGTACTTTTCTAACTTATAGTTAATAGCAGTTTTAAAACCTTATAGAAAATTTTAAAACTAAATCACTTCTCAAACTTGTAGTTTTTTCAAAATAGCCTTGAAAATTATGCAAAATTAATTTTTTTGAATTAAATTTTTTTCAAAATTAATTTTTTTTTAAAGTTCATATTTTTTTTCTTCAATTATTAATATTTATATATGCATCTATATCATGTAAATTAACACTACATACAGATGTAGAACCTAAATACTGTAAAATTCTCAAATATAAATTATAAAACTAACATAAGCAAACTATAAAACTGTAAATCTAAAACCTAAAATACTAAAAAACTGAGATAAACACAGTACAAACTTCAATACTATAATTTTAAAAGATATAAATAGTAAAACTACCAGATGTAAACTATAAAACATCAATACACCAATTATTCACAACCACATTGTTAAACATTAATAACTAACAAGATGAATATTGTAAAATCACAAGATGAATACTATAAAAATAACATAGTGAATACTGTTAAATGACAAGATCAATACTCTATATCTCATTTCTATCATCTCTTTCTTTCATATTTCTATAAGATAAATATTATAAAATCACAAGATGATACTGTAAAATTAACATGTGAATACTATAAAATGACAAGATCAATACTCCATATCACATCTCTATCATCTCTTTACTCCATATTTTCATAAAATGAATACTATAAATTAACAGGATGAATACTGTAAAATAACAATATCAATACTCAATATTGTCTCTTTATCGTCTCTTTCCTCCAGATTTTCACAAGATGAATATTGTAAAATTACAAGATAAATACTATAAAATTAACAGGTGAATACTGTAAAATGACAAGATCAATACTCCATATCATCTCTTTCCTCCATATTTTTACAAGATTAATATTGTAAAATCACAAAATGAATACTATAAAATTAACAGGGTGAATACTGCAAAATTACAAGATCAATACTCCATATCACCTCGCTTTCATCTCTCATCTATATCACCTCTCTCAAATCATCTCCTCATATCTCCTTCTTCAACAGAAATACTAAAAATTTAAATTAGTATAACTATTAACTAGAATATAATAATATTTGTGCAGATTCTGATCAGGCGATCCAGATCTAAACATAAATACTCTGTTACCTTAGGCGATATGACTTCCCGTCTTCGCAACTTATTAACCAAAAGATAAAGCAAAGGCTCAATATTAAGTCATAAAAAAAAATCATTCCTCTCGTCTATTTCTAATTTCAAGTTTCAAGTGAGTAGGCAAATCTCAATCTCACTTGCAAAAATAACCGACAACCCTAGAGGTGTGCCTTGACAAAAGAGAAATGAATCCAGAGGTGATGCTCACCGCTGTTAATTTTACACTAAATATTTGAAAGGAGAATCTCACTATTGTTTTGGATTATTCACTAAATATCTTTGTTCGTTAGCACGCAGCAACGTACATAGGTACAATTTCATCAATGAGGACTTAAGAGAGAGAAAGGAGAATCTCACTGCTGTAATATCCATTTAATCAAAATTTAAATGATAGAATCAAGGGGATAAAGACAAATGATAGCATATGGAGAGAAAGAGATGCTATTTCATTGCTCAAAATTGAGATTTTTTTAAGTTCGATCGATTTTTAGATCTGAAATTTTTTTGTGTCTGTGAAGCGAGAAAGAGAAAAAAAAATTAAAACGAAAAGACAAATTGAGAAAGTTCATATGATGGAGTTAGTTAGAAAGACGGTAGAAAATGGAACGGATAAGATTGATACAAAGTTATAAAGTTCTAAATATAAAAGATAATGGATAAGATTATGAACAAATTGTGAACGGAAGACAGTGGATAAAAATATTTTCTCTTTTTTTTAATCCAACTATCTCTCTCCTCTTCTCTCTTCTACTGGAACCCACCTTACTCTTTCTATTTCTTTTATTTATTTTTCTGCCTCAATTTTCCCACGTGGCTCATTTCTCTTCTACTTATCATCTCTTACTCATTTCCATGTAGGGGTGCTCATTGGGTTCGGTTTATTCGGTTTTGAACTGAATCTAATTAGTTCGGTTCAAATGGTTTGGTTTTTTCGGTTTAATGGTTCGGTTTATTTTTTAAAACCGAATTATAACTTCGGTTTGATTCAGTTTGAAAATTTTGAAAACCGAAATAACCGAACCAACTGAACTTTTATATATTATTAATTTGATCCGAACCACTTCAATTTATTTCATAATACTCCGGTTTATTTTTTAATCAATTGTTTTAAATACTTCGGTTTATTTCTCAATACCTGGCTTATTTCTTAATATATTTCAGTTTATTATAAATCAATTGTTTTAAATAAAAATAATATTATATTTCGGTTTGAACCGAACAAACTAAAATAAAACTTTGTTCGGTTCGGTTGCAATGCTAATTCGGTTCGATTTAGTTCTATTTTTAAAACCGAATTATAACTTTAGTTTGCTAAATTCGGTTCGGTTTCAACCGAACCGAACCGATGAACACCCCTATTTCCATGTATATATAAGGAGAGAGTGGGAACAACCCATTTCATTTTTTTTAAATGTTTATTTTTTGTAAAATGTTTTTAAATGTTTACTTTTTGTAGATCTTTATTTTTTATTTTTTTATAAATATTTTCTTATTTTATTTGTACTCATTTTAGTGATAATTTTTTACCTGTTGATTTAATTTAATTAATAATTATTTTATTGATATCACGTATATTAGAAAGAAAGTATAATTTTTCACAATTATTCTCACAGTACAACCAAGTACTCATTGAGTATATTCCTATAATTATTCTCGTTCATACTAATGAGTATGGGTTTCCGCAAATAAAAAAGTGACTTCTCAAACTCGCCAAATCTCATTCCGCACAATCTTATGACAATCAAACGGGCCCTTGAAGAGTACCGCCTGGAAAGATCATTTCAGACTTAAAGCCGTTTAGAAATATTGGACAGGAATGAGAACCAGTGAAAAGTGTATGTATTGTCATATGATTGAGGGGATCTATATCTTCCCAGGTACTTGACTCAACACAATTTAAAAGGACGGTCCAAATTTAATTTCATCCGGTTCTTGCTCGAATGACTGAAGGAGCAGTATTATTTGAGCTTTGAGATTCGTGCCAAGTTAAAAAGAACAATTTTGGACCATCCGATTCAATTGTACTTAGTCCGGTAACCTGAGAGGATGTGAATTTTGATTGAGGAGGATTCCACTGCATCTTTCCTTTCGTACTCCCAACCTGCTCCAGAATCTGTACCCTTCGATGCGCGTCAAAAATCGTGCAGACCGGAGCCAATAGTCAGCGCAATAACAATTCATTCTCCAGTACTAAAAAACTAATGGGCCCGCGCGCTCCTCCTCTTGATCTCGCACTAGCAACTAGGGATACAAAAAGGTGACTATCCGATCAGAAAGCTTCCGAGGTCGTGTTGGATCTGAACCGCACAGACTCATTATCCATTCACTATTGAGAGCAGGTAGGAGTGAGTAAATTGCTCATAACTCATGACTCGTTCGTAACTCGCTCGTTAATTTAATGAGCCTAGTATAAGAATATCCCCAACTCACTCATAACTCACTCATTAAAAACTGAGTTACATGAAATCATGCTACGTTAAATTTCTTGAAACCCAAATAAATGCTTGTTGCTTGCGAATGTGATTTGTCAAGTGTTAATAGTATATTTCTAGTTTGTATATATTTATTTCTGATTTTGCTAGCATTTGTAAGCTAACAAATGACAAAAAGATACAATATGGTTTAACATTACTAAAATTTATTTGTTTTGTTAATTCAAGACTGACTAAACTTTTGGTTAATTTATTTTGTTTAACAGTAAATTTCTATTATTATTGAAGATGCATTTTTATTATTGTTTTGATAATGCAAATTTGTAGGTATGTGACAAGAAAATAGCTATGAGTATGTGACATGTAGGGTTATGAGAACCGACAAAAAAAATAGCTGTTTAATTTTATTAAATTTGTTTATAGATAATTTTTTTAATTATGTACTGTTTAATTATGTTGGATTATGACAATTTGTTAAATTTCATAAATGAAAATTAGTTTTTGAATGATGTATCTTAAACAAAAAAACTTTAAATAAAACTTGAATTGCCCACAAACTTGATTTCTTAACGAACTGCTTAATGAGCACGGGTCAACTTGAGCATTTAACTAGCCAAGCATAAGCACAACTATCAACTCGGTATTGTCTTCTCAAGACGAGTCGACTCGCTCATTAAGCACCCGTAGAGTGGGAGGTGTTTGCTGCTTTGTGAAGCCAGCCTCATGCGTTCATGCGTTCCCCCTCCAACTCTATAGGATTGAGTGACCTTAAATATATATATAAGTTTACAGTCCCTTTTTCAATATTTACAAAAGATAATTTCCCGCACCTTAGGAACAAATTAAAAGGTAATATACATACGAGAAGTAATCATGTATCATGGACAACAACAAAATGACTGCATGTATACATACATACATACATACATATATATATTTAAAGACTATATTGCAGCATAGCAATGTTTAGCATTGGTATTTGCCATAATCTGATGCATATTTGTGCTTTGTGACATCTAGTCAGGTGAACTGTTATTGACCACTTGACATAGGTGTTACGGCAAGTTGTCAATTTTTCTTAGTTGTAAAAACTTTAGGGTATCTCCTCCAACTTAATTACAAGATAGAGTGGCCCTCGCTCCCGAGTCATTTGAATCAGCTGTCCGACTTGGATGGGGCTGTCCAATCATCCAACTTCAGCGAATCCAGACCCGACATAAGGAAATAAACCAACTATCCAAGGCACCTTGCCCCCACTTGGGTTACGGCTATTAAATGATAGAAGAACCTATATATAAAGAGTTTGGAGTTCTTTTCTTACTTAGGGCCCGTTCGAATGTCATGAGATTAGACGGGATGAAATTTGACGGGGATGGGAATTCATTTTTGAAAAAGCGGAAACCCATTGGTGCGGGTACGCATAGAATTAATTATGGGAATGTGTTGAAATGAGTGTTCAGTTGAACAATGGGATTAATTGTGAGAAATTTTATTTTTCTTTCTAAAATATTTTGATATTACACAATTTCCTTTATTAATAAAATATCAATAATTTAATTAAATTAATTAATTAAATAATAACATAAGATCACATAACTTATTAATTATTTCGTCTCAAAAAAAAAACTTATTAATTATTATTTTATAAAATAACATTACTAATTAACTAGATTAAATAATGCAATTAAATAAGTAGAATAAATAAATAATACAATTTTCTTTATTATTATTATTTTATAAATTAAATAATAACATAACGTCACAGTACTTATAATTATTATTTTACAAACTATAAATAATGATAAACATTTATAAACAAATATAAATATTTATAAAGAAATAAAAATTTAAAATATGTGATAAAAAGATATGTCTAGATTCTCTGTTGTACCTTGAGATCAGTTGTGAAAAATCTTAATTTATTTTAAAAATAAATATTTCTATTTAAATTTAAATATAAACATGTGGCACATATTTAAAATAAAAAATTGTACAAAAATAATTAAACGTTGTACAAAGCAAATTGTATCAAAAATAATTAAATATTCTAAAAAAAATTGTAAAAAAGCTAAATGTTGTACACAAATTTGTAGATTTTTTTAGCTAGATATTAGACTACTATGATATAAAAAAAAATGTATATGTTTAAGTCCGGATTTTTAGACAAGTGACATTAGTCTCACAATGGACAGTTATATAAAGTGTAGTTCTTTATACATAAAATGTGCCACATGTTTGTGTTTGAGGAAAAAGAGAGAGAAAGAGAGAAGATGGGACCCACTCACGTGAAAGAAGAAAGCGGGAGTTGGGAAAAGAATTATCCACTAGGATATTTTTTTTCCTGATGAATTTGACTGATGGTGGGTATATCATAGGAATAAAATTGGAAACATATTGGAAAATTAGTGGACCTCCGAACGGCTCTAGGAAAACAGTCATGAATTCCTGCCTAAAACCATACATCCCTACACGGCCTTATTGTGGCACTAAGTGTTGTGAAACCGGAATAAACTTTTATGACTAGATGTGAAATTGTCTACTGCAACCTTTCATGTGGTGGCTCAAAGGAGGTCAATTCGGGCTTTAAGAATAAGAAGCACACCCTATTTGCAATGCTTTTGAGATGGTAGTAGAGGATCTATATCCAGCCAGATTCGCTATGGGCCGAAACTGCTATTGCTTTACGGTGCCTAACGAGGAGTGATGAGCCCAAAATTTTGGCTGCTAAGGGTTCATTTTTCTGGAGAAGCCTACAACTTAAAACCAATTTTCACAAGGAGCACTACTTGGAGCATAGGCACGGGTAAGATGAGATCATTTTGGTTCGACTCGTAGACTGGTACGCCACTGCTCTCAAGTCTCAATGCATGAGTTCAGAGACCGCCTGGCCAGTACATGTTGTTAAGGAAAGCATCATCACTGACACTACTATCGGGTCTGGTTATTTATGACCAACCGATACAGTTCAAACAAAGAAGATTCTACTTCAATTTTTTTGTAAGGCTGATTCTACTTCAATTTTTAGTGTACAACAAATATCATTTTGGCAGACTAATTGATTCAATAAAGGACATCTATTAGTGATGTGTTGTACTGATTCTTTAAAATTTTAAACATTAGTTTATTTTGAGAAAAAAAAATACCTTTTGATTCTATTATATTTGTTTGCTTAGTCTCTCTCTACCGTAATTTTGACACAGTTTTGGTATGGAGATGATTACACAGTGATGATATATTGAAAGCAACGTTAACTCGTTACATATAATAATAAAAAAAAAAATGAACAATAGCACGGTGGCGGGTGATCAACTTACAGTGAGAAAACCTCAATATCAGAAGAAAAGAAATAAATTAACTCAAAAAAAATTGTGGAATTACTTGAGATCCAACTTTTTTTCATAACCAAACGTATTATATTTTGAACAATTTAGTCAAATTCGGTGTTGTCAGTACTTGACCAATTGCCCAATGTTTTCTCAAGCTGAACCACAATTGCTATATAACATATCTAACATATCTCAGATGTTAGAATTGGATACGAAAAACATTAAGATTTGCAAGTCGTCACTGTCAATTGATCCCAACCTAAAAAAGTAAAACGCAAACACTGAACCATTAAATCGAAGTTTTACTATTGAAAGTGCATTTAAAATGCACCAAGATTACAATCAGAAGTCGTCCAACATTGGAATCAGAAGATACAAAGAAGTTGGAAAAACAATCTGTCAACAGAAGTCTTCAAATAAATACAACATAACAAATCTGAAAAAATATTGGAAACAAAACGCAACAACATCAAAAGATAAGCAACAATTTATTAAAAAAATAACTGAGATAACTAATAAAACTAGGTTAAATCGTAATCCTTCAGGAAGGAATGGTACCAAGTTTGGAGACCATTCGGTAACAACAGTACAAGAATTTTAGAAAAGAACATCCATGGATCTTATAATAAAATTAAAACATACCGCCTTAATCCCTACCCATGCAGAGACTAAAGAGACCACATGTTACATGTACACAAGCCTCAATATGACAACCTCTATTATCACTAGCAAAGTAGCAACCTCCCACTCCTTACCCTCGTAATATTCTCTTAACATCTTTATTAATGCACAGCATACTCAAATAAGCTCACCAGGAGTATCAAGGAACACATCATTGCATTTAATTTTCTCCTAATCATAATAATTATTCATTTATACACTTTTTGAAGCAGCATTTGGTGAAAAAAAACACCTGATGACATGAGATGGTGGTAATATAGCATGATCTATAATATAAAGCTAGTAGTGAAGGCGGTCATCTCCATCGAAATTGAGGCCTTCAATTCCCTTGAGGGTAGCCTCATAATTTTTCATGTGCCTTCCAGAAGAGGAGCGCTTGGGGGGCTCAGACGATGCAGGAGCTCCTAGCATTGGAGGGGAACCTCTCTGTGGGCCTGAAACCTTGCGGAAGGTTCCTGGACTGGCATCAGTGGTGCGGGTCCGGGACAGATCGTCAGTGAGCACTGTGGCCGAGGAGAGCTCACGGCTACCAGAGATGGCAGCACGACGGGACGAACCACTCGTTCTACCCATGAATGTTGAACCTGATAACTGCACCGCATGTGGATTAATTGTTAATGTTGTTTGTGTACAAATTAGTACATTTTTAGCCACTTTATTGGAGATCTGTTTGAGTTGGTTCTGCAAATAAGATGTCATCTAACGACAGCATGCCTATTTTGGGTATCTGAGTATACATTTTGGGAAGCAAAAGAACTAATCCTACTTGAATTTGTAGATATTCCAGTAAGTACTTGTGCAACAAAGGAAACACTAACCATAACATCCTTGGAAGAGGTTTCACCGCCAAGGGGAGTCTTCTGCTTGGAGGTAACATTGCTAGTATTACTAACCACAGGTTGTGGGACCCGTCTTCTTGTGAGGTCAGCAGCTGACCACCCGCTGACTCTCCCTTCTTCTGCACCTGTGATATAAGAAAGAACATTCAATTTTGCCATTTAGAACTTCAGTATATTATGGTATTCTAGAGCGCTAGTAAAAATTTAAACAGTACCTGATTGCCTCTCACTGACAATTGGCGGTGCCATGCCTGAGCTTGGTCCAGCACCGTGTCCCTGTTAGACAGAAATTAATTACTTACACAAAATGAACAGAAGTTCTAATGTAAATACAATAAAAAAAGATACAGAGAGAGAGAGAGAGAGTGAGAGAGCGAGACTAACAGCAGCACGTGGAGGAGCACTTGCAATTTGAGACTGCTGATACTTCAATATTGTCCAATCAAAAACATAATCAAACTGAAACCCTGTATTATTACACACCAGTGAGACAGTAATATTACAGACCAAAATCATTCCATTACACACTCTACAACCAAAGTTATAGGGTATATTACACCAGTTTTAATATGTCACCTAACGTTTGTCATGTTTGCAGTAAAGAGCACCTTTTGGCTAATTTTCCTATAGTACTGAACCACCACTATTAGCATGATTAAGTAGACATATGACTTATTTTCCCAAGGTTTAATCATCAGCTAATTCATATAAATAGATACATAATGTCATGTACAAGTGTGACAAAAGCACCAAGGTTTGCACAGGAGAAATTGTCAAATATTTAAAAGCAGATATCATTTGTGTCACAAGTCACAACAAATGGAACCTTTTAAGAAATTTATCAAAACTGTCAATTTCAACTACCAGTATATTTGCAGACGAATGCAAAAACTACAAAAGACAAGAAATGGAGAAAGGGAAAACATACCTTCTCTGATAAAAAGGTCACGGAACAGCCGCTTAAGGTAGGAATAATCAGGCTTGTCGTCAAAACGAAGTGATCGACAGTAATGGAAGTATGATGCAAACTCAGTTGGGTAACCACGGCATAAAGCCTAGAAATTAACACAAAAAATTCAAATTAGTAGAAGGTATAATACAAGCAAGACATAATTCATAGACAATATGGAGGTAAAAACAGAAGTTACCTCAATTGATGTTGCAACTTTTTTCTCACTGATCTTTTCATACTTTTGCTTCTTGGTTCCAGCTTTCAGGCCCTGCCAAGGGAGGCTGTAACAAGCACAATAAACAAGTTAACTAAATTAAAAATAGAATGAAATATATATTGGAGTGTGTGAAACACAATATTGACCGAAAAAGGTGTTAAATTACTGTTTATTCCACAAGCTTAAGCTTTTAAAGCAAATTATCTCATAACACACCTACCTTCCACGCAAAAAGTACATGAGCACGTAGCCAAGCGACTCCAAATCATCCCTCCGGCTTTGTTCTTCAGAAAAAGAATAGATAACGATGTAAGTTTGAATAAAAAAAAAATTGCACAAGTTGATTATAAAAATAAATAAAAAATTGAAAGAATATATACCAATTCCCAGATGTGTATTCACACTAGCATATCTTGCTGTTCCAGTCAAATTCTTGTTCTCTCTGCATCAGTCACAAAACAAGAAGAAAATAATATTAGCATGACATGTATGCATTTAATATGTTATCAAACAAGCAAGAGTCATTGCAAAAAGAATTTACTATTTGCAAATAACACTCATTTTGTAATGGAAAAAAAAAAATGTATCTACAATCCTTGTATGTACAGCATCAATTTATTGGACAGATTCATCCCTTCATGTATGTTTGCAAAGTCGGTGTTCATTTAAAATGTCTCATGGGAGAAGTGAAACAACATGATTAACAAAACAATTAGCATAACAGTAAGTTTATTGGGAGAAAAATCATTCTACTCGAATAAAAATATCCTAGGATCAATTAATTCACACAAAGTATTCATATTTTTCTAAACAAGTCAGTCGACACAGTAATTAGGAGTTTCTATTTACAAATAAGATAAAACATGGATGCTATTACAAAGAACGGATAAAAATCAGGCGTTGATTGAAACACACTTCAATTGGAGACACGGCATAAAACTAAGTTTGTTACCTGTATGGAATGTGCTGGTGAGTAGAAGTGTCACGATATTTCTTGGCAAGACCAAAATCAATAACATAGACTTGATTAGCACGCCTCCCCAGACCCATCAGAAAATTATCAGGCTTTATGTCTCTATGGAGGAAAGACTTCGAATGAACAAACTCAACACGATTTATCTAGGAACAAAAGACAGTACATTTATAAGAACCACAGCACAATATTGTAAGAGATGCAATACATCAGAACTCTGAATGAGATAAATACAAAACTTCAATGTATACCACTGGAAGGCATGAACCTAACATCATGCCCTAAAGTAAGAAACATCTGGCATTATCTCTGTAGATCATTGGACATGCACCTGTGCTTTATTTATTTTAAATGCCCAAAAGCACCCCCTTCTAATTTACAGGGAGGGAAACACAACAACCTCAAAACCAATTAGGGATAAGTCCTCGTTGATATTTTTTTTTGCTTTTAGAAAGGTTGTGAGTGAAATTGCTCAATAAATAAAATACCATTTGATCAGCAAGCATGAGAACAGTCTTTAATGAGAGCTTGCGGCTACAGAAGTTGAACAAATCTTCGAGACTGGGTCCTAAAAGATCCATCACCAAGACATTGTAATCTCCTTCTACACCAAACCATCTCACATTTGGTATACCAGCTGCCATATTTCACAAAAAAAGTTAAAAAAGAGGATGTAAATATACTATGTATAAACTATGTTACCAAAAATATATTAAGGAGAAGAAAATGAGTTATTACTTCCTCCTTGCAGAATTTTGTATATCTTTGATTCATATAACAGCTGAGGATGCTTTGTCTTCACACTTTCCTGAAATAAAGGAATTAACATATAGTAATTAATAGTCAATTTGGGTGCTTATAGAATCTCTTTTTTTAATTCTACAAGATAACATTTTGACAAAATATTATCTAATAACTTTTGTTGCTCCACAAGTATTGCAAACGATCCATTGCCTCCGCAAAGTTTACAAATTGCTAAATCTCTAAGATCTTGGAAAAGGTCATGGTACAAAATTTATTAAGGAATTCCAAATAGAAGATTGCTATTATAATAGAATTGGTTTTGCAACCAATTCAACTCTATAAACCTCAAATCCTATAACAGATTGTCAATGACTTCTACCACATATTAATAAGATAATGCACGGAACTACAATAAATAAAATATCCCCACTACCTAATACACCAAAAAATACAACAGCTTATCTTTAAGAAATCCCAAGCAAAGAATAACTTGCAGTTTATCAAAGAAAATGTTTTTTTCCAAACTTATTCAAATATATAAATTGCATTCCTAGAGCGAATGAACAATTTCTAGTACAGATTAATACCAGAATATCTTAGAATAGCAAATAAAAAGAAGTAACTACGCTTCCTTAAACTGAAAACTCGTCCCTGAAAAATGAGCTAAATCTCACATGCAAGCGAGCAACACAAACCACAAAACCAATTGATCAAATAGTACATATGTGCTACTCGTAAGATCATAAATCCAAACCTAGAAAGATACTAATAACAACTTCAAGGTTCAACAAGCATTCAAAAGTCTCAAACTTTGAAGTTTTGGAGCATCTTCAAAAACTATTTTTCTAAGATTTTGCTTGCTTCACAGCTACATGTTGCGTTGCTTTACACAAATTGATGTAGCAAAGTTACTAAATAACCCTCAGCTTCAACATAAAGGTTCCAGCTTACTTTTATAAGGGGTACAAAACGAAGGACTAGTTTATTTAATAAGGATAGATGGTATACATTAAAACAAAAGGCTTTCATTCAAGTATGTATACCTCATGCCTCATGCCTAGAACTAATTTCTTAACAATTCCTACTACATATTAATACCAGAATCCTGGAATTGCAAACAAAAATAATAACCCAGCATCCTTGAACCAAAAAAACTAGTATTTTTCCATGATATACAAGCTAAACATTGCATGAAGGTGAGAAGTAACATTAAAATCAGAAGCAAATGATCATATTGTACATATTCACAACATATAAGACTACTGTTTGTCCTTAAAAAAGAAAAGGCTAAACCTAAGCAGCAATTGCTAAGAAACAAATAATCAGAACTGATAAATCCCAATATGCTACTTATATTAAGACTACTGCTTGTCCTTTAAATACAGCTTAACCTCACATGAAAGTGAGGAGAAACACAAAATTGGATGTAATTGATCCAGTAGTACCTATTTGCTACTTATACTGAAAGACCGCCCGCTTGTCGTTGAAACTAAATCCCACATGCAAATGAAGAAGCACAAAATCAGAAACAATTGATCAAATACCTATACATCGCAACATACTATCTATACTTATACCAAATATTGCCTACTGTTTGTCCTTTACGAACAAAGTAACCTCACACGCAAGTGACAGACAGCGTAGCATTAGAAGCAATTGATCATATAATAACTATATGCTACTTGCACTGACGGACCACTGCTTGTTCTTGAAATAAGAAAACTAAACCTCCAAAGCAAGGGGAGACAACATCAGAAGTAAATGATCAAAGAGTACATATCTACTACTTAACAGATTAACAGATCGTACTACCAAATCTAGAGAAGGATACCACCACCAATTAAAAAACTCTAAAAGGAATTTCAATTTTCCACTTACAAGTTTAATTGCCACCTCTTCAGTAGTCTGGAGATTAGTACCTGCAAGCAAAATAACAATAAGATGCGAGAAACTTCAAAAAATGCAGAAATTTAATTTCGAAATTCTTGCATGAAAATCACATACCTAGATAGATCTCTCCAAAGGAGCCGCTACCGATCTTGCGACCGAGCCTATACTTATTCCCCACGCGAGGCTCCATCACCACGAACTAAATGATTGTTTTCACTTACAGAAAAGGAACACCTAAAGCTAAATACTTTTCCCACAAAAAAAGGAGCGGGAAAAGAATGAAATTAAGTTTTCTCGTCCGATCTAGAAAGATCTCAAATCAATTTCACCCCAAATCAAAAGAAAAATCTGAAATCAGATCGGAAGCAGAAGAGGGACTCAGATCGAACTTCATCACCCTCAATCCAAACAAAATCGAGGTATATTGGAGTAGGTTTGCACGGATGCGAAGGGAGGAGAGTGGATTTCAGAAACACGGGAGATTTGGACCCAATGAATTTTCTTTTATTTATTTTTCTTATTTTTTTCAGGGAAGATATATCTCACTAGGGTTTCAGACAAGGCGCAAGAAATAGGTAGGAAGAAGCAAGCGGACAGAAACAGGTACCATCGTGAACCTGTTCCAATGAACTAGTTGTCCACCGACATATAGGCCCCACCGAAGAGATTACAAAATCCCATCGGGTGCAATATTTTCATCGAATAATTTATAGCAACACTCCCTGGATGAAATATAATTTCACCTGCACCTGGAACAACCGACCAATAGGGAGACTCAGTCATCGCAAACCCACTTACAGTGAGACGAAAATGGTCGCAGAATTTGCTCCAGGTGCATATACTGGAAGTAGATAAACCGAGAAGGGGTGATTCACGCTTTTAATCCAATGGAAATGGGGATTTTTTAAAGAAAAGCTGAATTAAGCTACTTTACTGGTCTCTATTTAATCCAATTTAGTCTCTATTTTTTTTTCTTCTTTTTTAAATTTTTTGGGTTTCACTATTTGAACTTTTTTATTTGTTTCAGCTAATTTTGGTCTTGCGCCTTTACTATAACAGTACGGCTGTGGCTGATTTGTCCCAATCACATCTCCAATTCCCCATTTTACAGGACAGGTACAGTTCGTTAGCTGCCCCCACGGAAAAGAAATTTTGTTGGAGAAACTGCTAAGTAGGCGAGAAGCATAAAGCAACCGAGACGATATTAACCAAAATTGACCATGACTTATAAATTAGGCAATCCAGAAGATTAAATAAAAATAGTTCAAGTTAGAAGTAATTAAAATGGCATGAGAATAAACATTGTTTCTGTCAACCAGTCAAATACGGTGGGTTAGGTGGAGGCGGTGCCCATCCAAACCCTGTCATGTATTATACGGAGTATATTCTTCTTTTTCCTATTTAGTATTATTAGAGTCTCAACCAGTATTGTAAAAAATGTCCGCTCTGACATATTAATCCGCCAACGACTAATTAGCTGATTATTTTTTATTATGATCAATTATTCTCGATTAATTGTTCGGCGGTACCTTGTCTGTCCGATGACTGCATACCGTTATTTACAACACTGGTCTCAACATAAAAAATATGATTATTAATTTATTCAAAAAATAAACTCAAGATTATCAAAATAGCTGGTAAGTTAAATTTTAAAATCAAGCAATCGTTAATGTTCCGAATTTTTAAATTTTTAGTTTTATTTAGTACAAAGTCAAACGATCGTAAATTAAACATTTATAAGGGAGGTAATTTTTTTTTCTTCTAATTAAAAGCGGACCTAAAAAGAGACTGTGTGGGCCTTTCATTAATTAGGTCTCTAGGTGCACAGCTCAATCAACTACGGTACATATTTATTTACACGAAGAAAAGAAAATGAAAAAATAATGATAATCCTTAGTTAGTTTAGAAGAAAGAAAGGTTAGGTGTGGGGTGTAAGACGGTGACATAATTGAGAGCGAGGCTTAGCTTATAGCGGCCATCATCAATGGATTGTAGCATATTAATTTATTGCATTTTTTTTATGAGACTATAATGGGCCCTACACCTACATTAATTTGATATATCAACGATCATACCGCATAGATTAAGAAATTAAGAATAAATCAAATATCGTTTTTATGTACACGAAACCAACCTTAATTGACCGTATCAACGACCGGCTCATCTCCGTTTGCTGCCTAATCCATTGATCCTTGTCCACCATTCACATTTTTTTTCTGTTACTTTTGTAAGATTTTAAATATTATTTTTCACCCGTTCTAGTTTTTTTTTTTTTTTTTTTTCCAATCAAAGAGCACCTTTTGTGAATATTTTAGTGGAGCAACTTTTCACGCAAAGCCTGCGCAAGCCTCAAAATAGGATCTTAGTCCAACGTGCAGATGACAAATATTGTATCCACAAAGGCACATCAACATGTTCCATTTTTTTTTTCCTTTTCTTTTTCAAAATAACATGGTGATGTGTGTCAAGTGCTGATACAATCTTGTCCTACGAACAATAAAAAAAAAGAAAAAAGATTTACAAGCATATAAATCTATCTTATAATATTATTAAGTATTTAATCCATTGAGAAGTGGATGCCAATTTAGAGATAAAAGAGGGCGGGTCGCTGTTATTGGGAAGTGAATGGCAGTTTGGAGAGGTTTCTCGAAATGAAGGTTTGAAAAAAAGTGTTCAAAAATTGACTTTAATATCTAAAATCATGTTTAGTTGTGGAGTAAAAGGTGAAGTAAATTTTTATTTCACACTTAAGTAGTTAAACAATAAGTGAAAGAAGAAGATTAAAGTAAAGTAAGAGGTGAGTTAATTCAGACTAAGTTATTCTACTTTTTTGAACAAATTAATTTAAGTCATGAGTTAAACTATCAAATGAGATGTAAAATATGTAGAGTAAGGTGGAATTTAGCTATTTAATTCTCATTATCTTCATTTCACAACCAAACATGACCTAACTGCAGCTTTTGTGGATTGTCTAACTTTCGCGAGAGGATTTTGAGGGTTGAAGAGTTGAACCGCAAAATCCAAAGATTCCTTCCTAATGGTCCGCAATTATTCTTGTGTTGATGCAATGTCAACTCCTCATTTTATACATCTCTTTGGATACAATAGCGTACTTAGTATTTTTATCAGGAAGAGACAAAAAAAAATATTTTGTTTTGTTTTCACTTAACTTATCATTACTTTTTATTAAAAATTAAAATTGCCAACAAATTCTTTTTTCAAAATAGATATTATTTTTTATTTGAAGTTAAAGAACTAATATGATTGTATCAAACTAAACTAAAAATAATAAAGACATGGTACAACATATTAACGAACTAATTTTTGCCAATATAACAAGTATTTTAAATATCTAGCTCAAAACAATTTAATACTTCTATTCAACCTTAGTCTCCGCCCTATCAGCTCCACCATCCCACACAACATGTTGACTCCTAAATCAGTCACTGAAAATCTTAGACACCCATTAAATGATTTGATATCATTACTCACATATTATTTGAATTAAAATTTCATAAATTCAATACAATGATTAATATATCACTCCTTTAGTGTTATGTTGTATTACAAAAAGAATAAGAACAAATAAGAATAAAGGGAATAAAAATAAGAAAAGAGAAATTAGAAAACATACAAAATGAGCGAAATAGAGATGTCTAGGGTACTTACTACTTAGTAATAGAGAAATAAGCAAAATGAGAGTAGTCGGAAAATAAATGTGTCCAGTTATTTTAGAATTAAAAATGAGAGCTTAAAAGGAAAACTCTTTGTTTCTCTCTCATTAAAAATTACAAGCAAGCCCACCTCTTTGTGTGGATTTTTGTGTAAGCATGGTTCATAAGTCTTCTTTTACAATTACGGTTCATGTATGACTTTCTTAAATACTTTCTAATGGGGATCATCTTCCTTATTTAATCCTTGGAAACGACGGGAAAAGTAAAGAATATAATGTTGGGTTTCGGATACCACTTTTGGGGTTTCGCGGTAACCAAAACTCGTTTAGGCTTAAGGTGCGGAATGACCGTAGAACAAAAATTTCTACGGCCAACTTAAGCTCAGGATTAAACGGGGTATGTCAGGAAACTTTCCAAGGCGGTCCACCTTCAGTATTCCTTTGGCATCAAAACCCAATTTAATCCTTTTACAGATCTACTCCATGATTGATTTCTAAAACTTTAATCTACTTACCAATTAAATAGATTAATATAACATATTTATACCTTGTTTCCAAATCACAGTTGGAATGCAGACCGAGCGTGTAGAGCTACATCACGGAAGGAATCGACTCGTCTCGGAGCATCAGACGTCTGATGCCTCTATCGGTTATCCACCAGGACTAACTAGAGAGCGGTTAATTTCTTCTGCCAGAAATACCGTAAACCGCGGAATTCTGCAAAAACACTATTCACGGGGAAAAGACGAAAACCCGTAAACACGAATTTTCGGTTACTCAGTTTCATCAAATGAGCAAAACTGACATACCGCTAAATTCGGTAAAACACTATTCATCGATCCCGTAAATATACTCCACAACAACTCGCAAGATTATACGTCAACTACGTATAACTTTCTTTTCTCAACCGAAATACTATTTGGGAGAGAAACCGAGAAAGAGAGAAAATACCGATTCGATTCTGCACGAAACGATACAAGTGAATTAGTGATTTTTCTCTCTACATGCACCCCTCTATTTATAGGCTTTTGAGGAGGTTCGCAAAAGACCGAAATACCCCTCAACATATGCCTATTTACAAGGTATGCCATTGACACCTCATCCTTTTATATGTGAAATGACCAAAATACCCCTTCCACACCCTTCCACACTCTTCTCCATGTTTCTACACATGCAAGGTGGCATAGGTGTGAAATGACCATTTTGCCCTTGTGGATAGGATTGATGACATGTCATCTGGATAGGATCAATGACACGTCATGCGGATAAGCACGAATCTAAAAAGACCCGAATGCCCTCGGTCCGAAGACAAATAATATTCGTATAATTATTCTGAACAATTATATATATATTTTTCTTACGGTTATTTGTTTCGGTATCGATGACGTGTCATCTGGATAGGATCGATGACATGTCATGCAAATAAGGACGAATCTGAAAAGATCCGAATGTCCTCGGCCCGAACACAAATAATATTCGTATAATTATTCTGAATAATTATATATATTTTTCTTGCGGTTGTTGCTTCGATAATTTATACAATGTGTCCTGCACATTTATAAATTAACCGGTTAACTTTTATACAACGTGTCACACACGTTTATAAATTAACCAGTGTTTTTGCTTGTTATTTTTACATAACATTTATAATTTAATTATAACACGTATAATTAATTATAACCATCTTATCATTGATCATAACCAATTTATAATCAATCAAAATAAGATTCTCCAATTAGCTCCTATATGGTGTGACCCAATAGGATCTGTGTTATGTTGGTAAATAGAGTTAAAACTGTTTTAAGTTCTATAATCATGGGTGGCGTCTGGCAACACATCATGACCATCCAATTACACAGATGATGCTGTACTGTACAATATCACGATCCAGTAAACAATTTACTTGTGTCTGTTCTTCTGTCTCATAGCTATCAGATCAGTTTCAAGGTAGATGTGTGTCATCCTTGCTAACTGAATCTTTTATTGATCTTGAGCAGATTATCAAATATAATTACTCTTGTAATTATACCGCTAGCAGATAATCTAACTCTATCAAGGGGCCCAGTGATGCTATAGCTCGTATAGAGATACGAGGGACAAATAGTACTTTTGGTAGACTATCACTTCCTCAGCTAAGCTATACATATGGGAATGCTACCGTTATGACTGCTTTTTACGGACAGCGGTAGATAGCAATCACACATACATATTTCTTAGTGGGAACAATAAATACCTCATACTTTAGAACGTGACACTGAATGAGAAACATTAATGACACGAACACAATTCTATTTAATGTCTCATTCGGGGTCTGTCAAATTCCATGTTCCTAGAACATGTATCTATGTGATTAAAATGACATCTCGTGTCAGGTGGTTTGTAAAACTTAACCATCTTTTAATCCACATACTAACCTTTTCACGGTAATTAGTGTTCCTGCTAATTACCTTGGTTAGTGACCTTTTAAGAGTATATATCATCTATATTATGGAGTTTCACAATTTCAGTCATGAACTCGAAATGATCCATAAATGCAATAATACTCAAGGCAACAAAATGATATTAATCATCCAATTCATGAACAAAGCTTTATGATAAATTATCGTATTATTGACTTCTAGATTATTACAAACTAACATATAAAAGTTAAAAAGAAAAATGACAAATGAAAGAGAGATAAGAAATCATATCCTTGTAAAGCAATCCCTTGTAGCAACTCGGCCAATTTCATCGAAAACTGAGATCTAAGTCAGGAGTAAGCAAATTGTATTTCAGAGATGGACAGAGGCCCATAATGCCTACCCTTAAAACCACATAGTTCTACCCTTATCTGGATGGCCGCATCATGGGGACTGTAAAAGCGAGTTTTGCAGCAATCCGAGAAAGAAGAGGTAGCATAATTGTCTAGAAAAGAGTTTTAGAACTGTTAATTATTCAAAAATAAAGAGTTTGATTTGTGAGGAGATTTATAGCCTCTATGGAGATTTTCAAAACAACAAAAAAAAGAGGAGTAGAACTAGGGTGCTCTTAAGCTCACCAAAATTTTGGTGAGCTTAATCTAATCAAATCGATTTCAAATGATAAATCTGAACCGTTGAAACCCACCTAACTTATGTGTGATGCATTTATATGTGAAATTTTTAAACATTCGAATTAATTTAATATAAAGTCAAGCGGTCAAAATTAGAAGGTTAATAAATTAATTTTAGTGCATTCATTTTTTGAACGTTTTTGACTGCTTGACTTTATACTAAATTAATTCGAATATTTAAAAATTTCACATGTAGATGTATCACATGTAAGGTAAGCGGGTTTCAATGATTTGAATTTGTCATTTAAAATTGATTTGATGAGTTTTAGAGTTAAGCTTACCAAAACTTTGGTGAGCTTAAGAGCATCCGAATTCTACTAAAAAAAAAAGTGTTCTGCAGCTATCCATATGCGTTAGTTTCCAAGTTTTCTTCCCTATTTCTGCGATTTGGCTCTGCAACCTGCAAAAATGACTGGCTTTGTACTGTTTGGCACGCAAAAAACTTCTTAGCTTGAAAAAATTGTTCCTTTGAATTTTTTTTCTTTGATTGATTTCTTCTTGAATTGTCTTCATTTCTTTATACCTGCAATTATAACTCAAAAACATGTTATATTGTGAAGCCAAAGAAATTGGCCTTTAGCCCCCATGTTGCTCTCTTAATTCAACCCACCTATACACTTAGAAATCTCATCGATTAGTGTATGAAATTATAAGAGAGTGATAGAGTGAGTGCTAATGACTTGCTAATCTCATTGTATTTGTAAAGACTTCTTGATATAGTGAAGTTGCTCTGTGTACTCTCGTGATTTTTTTTCCGAAAAAGTTTAGGGTTTAGGGTTTTAGGATTTTATTCGATAAATTAATAAAAGCTTCCCGTAAGCTTCCCGTACTTTTATTCGACAAGTTAACAAAAATAGTTATTATTCTGATTTTTTTTATTTATATCCAAAAAATAAATAAAATTATAAAAAAGAACCAATTTGGTTCTCATTTACGGGAAGCTTTTATTAATTAATCTATGAATAAGAGTTATTTCGATTTTGACATCGATAAATAATATATAAATATAAAATCATATATATTAACTTTTCATTTGTATATTTAATTATGGAATATATTAAAATATTTATATACTTTTATTTTACTAGTATTATATATTTTAAAAATAAGACTAATAATTATATATTTTTATATTTTATCATATTAAGTATATAATGTGTTAAATAATATCATTTTTATTTGCTTTTTCTTAATTAGATTATTTAAATGAGTCAACCTAATACACACTTAAGTGTACCGATTGAACCATACACTTAACCCTAGAACTCTAGGATTAGCTTTGAGATTCGCGCTGCACAACTTTTGAATAATCTACACGACTTTTAAAAAAATCGTACGGTCCTAGGGTTAAGTGTACGGTACACTCAAGTGTATACTAGTTTTACTCTATTTAAATTATCAATTTATTAGATAATTTGTTATTATTCATCCATTATTCGTTAACTAGATAAAAATTAAATACAAGTAATATTAAATTTAATAAATACGAATAAAGTACAAATACAACTAATTTTAAATAAATATATCTCCATCCATCAGATCTATATCATATTTATTAATACCTTTAGCAGTGTTGTAAAAAACGTCTGCTTAAGCCGATTAGTCGTTGGCAGTGGCTAAATTGTTATGGATTTTTCCGACTAATCGACTAATTATTTCTAATTAATCGTTTAACAGTACTTTGTCCGTCTGACGAGCGTTATTTACAACACTGGATAGCAGAGACTTCTAACAATTAAATAATAGTAACTAAATAATGACTAGGCCAACGCACCAGCCATGTCATTCTCAACCTCGATTGAGGAAAGTTTGCACCTGGACCCTTTGTTTTTTTATTTTAATATTTTGCAACATGAAGTTTTATTTAATTATAGTTAAATTCAAAATTAATATTTTTAGAAAAAAAAATGCATTTCAGTATGTAGGATCCACGGAGTATCAATTCCTGGCCCATAGCGGAATCTCTAACATCTCAGTATAAAAGATTAGACTCGTTAGTGGCAATAACGTGCACAGTGGATTCCATCAACCATGTACGTAGTCGTAAAGCTGTATTATACGTAAAACAATTCAAACAAGCATCCAACCAATTCGGAAAGAGAATTGTAAATGGTTGGAATTAAACTACAAAGTCTTTGAAAGGTCTTGGAAATTAATTAAACTAAAAAATTATGACTTCCCACTCAAGGAGGGAGCATTTCATAATAAGGAAAACCTGAAGACTATCTTAATTAAAGTATACACAATAAATGTACATTGATAAGAAAGCCACTTTAAATATAATTAAGATGTATGGTTACAAAGAAAGAGAGAGAACTAAAACGAACGTTTAAGGTTATAAGCAACCCAATCACAACAAATTTGACATTCTCCACATTTGAATACTTCCAAATAGGCAAATATCTTTTTTCATTCTCTCTCTCTCTCTTTCTAAGTCTACCTCTAGGCCTTTTCTTTCGTAGCAGAAGAGAGGAGCTGATGCAAAGTAGAAGCATTGACAATGGTGCTAGGGCTAGTGGCATCCTTGGCACGTAATGACCCGGTCCGCCTCAAATTGTGACTCATTTCAACATTACTTTTCATCTGTTTTCTCACTGAGCGGGGTAAAAGTGAAATTATCCTAGCAGAACTCACAAGAAGTATCACTCCAAATATGATAACAAACCTAATGCAGAAAATTAAAAAGAAAAATAATAAGGAAACAGATTAGCTAAACTAACGGTAAAGGAACTTGTGCAAAGGAAGAAAATACAACGTGTTAAATATATCACCCAACATGAAAGTGACGTCTTATCATCAAATCCCACTGCATTCCTCCTTTCCCTCCTATTCTTTGCTAATTTCTTAAAACCAGCATCACTTAACAGGTGAAAATTAACCGAACGAATGGAAGGAGATAATTTTCTGGAAAATAATAACCAGGAGATCCAGAATACTGTGTTTGATTATTCCCTGTCAATAAAACTGGAAACTTTTTTAAATTGGTAGATAGCTGCTTTCTCAAATAAGAACTGGTGAGTGCTACTTTTCTCTGATTTTGTATTTTTCTTCATTTTTTTCGCACAAGAAAAACTCATTATAATACAAATATATTGCAATTTATTAAGAATGAAATTTACCATCCAGTCATTAGAAAAATCCGGCCAGTACGGCTAGATGGCATCTTTTCTCCTAATGCAAGCATGCCAACAACTACACCAGTTATGATAGATGCCACAGAGGTACATGTTGATACCACTATTGCTCTTCCATGCTTCAGCCCTCTTGTCTGTATACAAAAAGAAAAAGAAAGAAAAATGCCATTAAAAGTTCTGGAATAAAAACAAAATTTGAGCTAATATATTAGTTCAAAGAGGAAAGTTCAAATGCCTCAATCATACCTTATATCTTTATCTCTGTTTTTGAAGTCCAATCAGTCGATCTGTACCACTCAACATGATCTCTGTATTAAAATATGCTTGGAGACAAAAAAAATTATTTTTTGCAAATTTTTTACTTTTTTTTAAAATAGTTACAAAATCACTGTTTTTGGATGGTCCAGAATTTCTGAAAAATAGTGATTTTGTACCTATCCAAAAAAATATTAAAAGAATTTTCAAAAAAAATATAAAATTTGGTCTCTAAGCTCATTTTAATATGTAGATCATGTTGAGTGGTTCGGATAGACTTTTTGGACTTTGAAAACAGATATAAGAATATGAGGCACGATTGAGGCATAAAAGACATGAGACATTTGAACTCTAGAATGAAACATTTTTAATTAAGCACCATCTTTCAAAATTTGTATTTCACAAATACCAGCTAGCATCATAACCATACATACAAATACCTGGGTAAGAAACATGGGACTTGCAGGCCAAGTGAAAAAATAGTTGCAACTTTATCTATACTAAAACAACCGAAGTCATGCACAAACCTACCAAACATCGGAAATCTCACATGTACCTTGCTAAACATGAAGACAGCCGAATTCAAAATTACTCTTTCTGAACTTTTGCAGGGTTACAAGAAAAGATACCTGATAGACAAATCCACCAGCACTCAAAAGGACACTAATGAAGATGGCAAGAGGGACCATAAGGAAGCTCTTGTCAGATAACACAAACCCCATCTTTGATATTACTGATGATATCCTGTAATTTTATTTTAAATCCCAATTATACTATTATTTAAATGAAAATCTTGCAAGTAATGCTTCATACATCTCATTATATTTGCAACTAAAACTCTGCTCATGTATGTGATTATCATCACTATTTAATTATTTTTTTTTTTGTTTAAAACCTTAACAGAGGCTGCGAAGTTGTGAAGGAGAATCGAACTCTCAACCTTTGGGTAACCAACAATCCTAGGACATTTTTTTCTAGCCAACCATGCTAGCTCCCCTTTCTCAAAAATGTGGACCATTTCTTGATTTGTGTGTGTCATCCTTGTGCAGAACAGAACAGGTCTAATTCACTAAATATTGCTAATAATGGCCGTGACAGAACTCAAACCCATTTTATATATGTCTGAATTTAGAAGTAACATATAATGCTGGTTGCAGCCTTTTGAGCTAATCAAGCATTTTTTTCAAACTCACATAAAGGTTCAGGACATTTAAGCTATTCCTTTTTCTGAGTTAACCTTAATTTAGATATTTGCATGTGTTTTGCAGATGACTCTCATACAGTTGGTTTAATTGCAAATACAAGGAATATAACATTATTTGCTGCTATGGTAAATACTGGGTAGAGATTTAGAGAACAACAACTGAGAATTACCCAAACAAAATGCCAGATTCGAGACCAAGGATCATCTCTTCAGTCACATCAGAGTTTGTCTGAGATGTATATAGATCATGTCAAAACTTTCATGCACAATATGCTATGATCTTATTTTCTAGGCACGGGAAAATAAAATAAACCTGCTCGTGCTCAAGCCTTTGTTTCTTGGACATGTGGAGCCATGTATTGAGAAGTGCCTATAATTATCGAAGCAAAAGATGAACTATACAAACCACAAAGTATAATAACAAAAAGCATGTACATATTATGAAAAGTTTAGATTAAAAGTTGAAGTAGAGGATGTACACATGTTATTTCTTATCAAATCACAATTCTTTAGAATGGGAGTATAGATACCTACAAACAAGAGAACAATTGAGCAAACAAGCCATGGTATCTTCACAAAAGATATCTCTGTTATATTTTGCTCCTCTCCTCCCACACCAACTCCTGGCAGGAAAATAGGGAAAAATTAGCAAATAAACGAAGAAAACAAGACCTCTACCAATATAATATGTAATCGGTTGTAAAAGGTACCCCTTGTTTGTTTTTTTGTTTTTTGCATTTGGAGAAGGTACCAAAGTAAGATGAACAATCAAATTACTCAAAATATAGTAATTCCGAATTAATTTTGACTTTTTAACTCTTCTAATGGGCCAATACGAATAAATTACCTCCCTCTGAGGTGAAGGTGGAATTTTGAACTATGGGGTAAATAAAAAACTTCTTCTTGACAAGAGTCTGGGGGGTCAATCATAGAATAAAAAAACTAAGAAGTTTGGATATCAATTTTAGAATACCTATGATATATTTGCTTTAAATACATAGAAAAAAATCCCCCAGCAACAACAACAAGCAAGCTTTTAGTCCCAATAATGTGGTGAGTGGGATTTGAACCCCAAGTAAAAGAACAATTAAAATGGAACTAGGATGAGTTGAACTCACCTATAGTACCAATTCCAGCCAATGTGATTCCAACCCAATCAAGTTCATTCAGTACCTCCTTGAGGTAAAAATGAGAAAAAACTGAAAGTATTGCAAGTCCACATCCCGCAACAGGTTGTATTACTGATACCTATTACCAAAGCCATACAGAAGAGAATGAAGACTAGAATAAAAAGTACAGTGTTTTTATTTGATCTTATATCAACTTTGGGGAGTTGTTCCTTGAAAGCTAAGTAAACAGTAAAATTTAGTTTCTGCAAAAATATCCAGTATTCTCCTATGTAACAATACCATATTTGCAAATAACAAAGATAATATTTACAATTTGAATCCAGTGTGCATATTTGTTGTTTATTTTCAGGTGATAACCAACTGTACAAGGAAAGAGTTTCAACAAATGAAATTGACCAAATTGCCCCCAAAAATGTCCATATCAGTTTAATATGAAGTCAGAAATTTTCATGACAAGTTATTGGACACTGAGATTCATGTTTTCTTTTTATTTCAAGATAACTAATTTGCAATTATATTATAGTTTTACTTGGATTTAATTTGTGTACCACTTTCAATTAAAAAAACAATATGATTGATAGGATGAAAGTTTTCTCAAGAACAAGATATACTTTTCCAAGGATTAAACTCATAGGTTTGCAGGCCCGCATTGGATTTTTGAAATGAAATTGGTCCCTAATTAGAATTATTAACAGTGTGTACCGGTGCTTGAGATAGCGCCATCAGCATTAGTCCAGCGCCTGACATATCCATCAGGAAACCAGTAATCCACATTTTGTTGAATACATATGCTCTAATAACCTAAATAAATCAATCAATAAATAAAAAGTAATAGCTCGTCAATAATCGTAGCGATTTAACCCGACACAATTCGCAAATCTGATAGCAACAGCAAAGTAAACAAAATATCAAACGTGGATCAACTGATAAAATAGTAAACGAAGCAAGCCAAAAATGAATCTGATCTATATTGAATCGCAAATAAGAGGGAAAAAGGAAAGAGAAGTAACCTTGAGCTTGAAGGAGAGGGGAGGGAGAACTAGGGTTCCTTTCTTCTGTAAAACCTTGCCTATGTTGTTCCCTGACGTCGCCATTAAGGTCATGCATATTGCCTCCCACATCTCGCTCCTCTCTTCCTCTCTTCCTCTTTCTTTGATTTATCCTGCGCAACAAATAACTAAAGCTTCTCTTTTGCTTCTCTCCTTTTTCGGTTGATAGGTCGATTCCTTTAGCACGCTGGTTTGCGACTTATTCTCTTTTCCTTTCTTCTCTTTTGTTTACTAAATTGCTTCAAAATTGATCAGCAGATTCAGGCATTCACCGCACAAGGAATATTCTCTGCAGAGCTGTGCGGATCTTTTAATCTGATCCGTTCATTTTGAATCGAGCGGGCAGAAGAGATTTTGAGAATTTTTTCAATTTGGACAAGATCTGATCTGATCCATTCGATTCAAAACAAACGGACCAGATTAAAATCTCCTCACAGCTGCGCAGAGAATACGATTCCGAACTACAGAAGGGTCGCAGAGCACGAACAAAAGTGTTCTGACAACTGGAGCCCATGTTCTGGTGCCAGTCATAAATAAAAGGAAAAATTTCCTATGTGCCCATTCAAAATGTTAAAATAGTCAATTTTCCCATAAATACATCATAATAGCTATTATTCCCATGTAAACTTTATTTTCTTTCTTCTATACCCAACCCATTTATTTAATCCTTTCTTTAGTTATTTTAAAACTGTATGGACAAATTTACCCTTTACTATTATATGGAGGTAACCATTTAATTTAACAGTGACATCCTCCTTCCATCCTGTCAGTAAATCATGAGCTTGTGACGTGAAAAGTCATCAACAACGGATCACCTCTCTCATCTATCTATCAACTATACATGCTCCATCTCTCTCGCGCCTCATATGAATGAGCTCATCTCATAATACAAGGGAAAATGTACAGCTTCCATCTCTCTCTCTCTTCTTTGCCCTGTGTCTTTATTGTGTATCAAATTGTGTTATTTGATGATTTTTTGAAGTTGAACTGGTAAGACTGGTTTTGTAAAAATTGTCATTCATCTTATCATGAATCAGAGCTTTACTCTTAGAAATGGCCTGAGTAAATTGCAATTTCAATAAGTTCGTTGCGTGATTGCTAAACAAACTTTTCAGAAATAATCCCCTTGACATAGCAGGAAATCCAATTTTAATTAGTTCAAATGGGGCAATACTGGTTGATGGTTCAAATGACGCAATTTAATTAGTTTGAATAGGGTAATTTTAAATAGTATTTAGCAATGTTGATTAGTAAAGGTTAAGCAACTGACATGGCATATACCAGTACCGGCCAGTTTTCAATTTTATACATCATTGAAGATGTTAGTTATTGAATTCATGAAATCAAATGTAAACTACTAGTTCAAATATAACAACAACAAAACTTTAGTTGCCGGTTGTTGTCTGATTCTAGATTTGAAGCTTCTTCCTTGTTCATAACACTTGCCAAGAATCGGATCGAGAGCTGCCAGTTTTCGTCAGGTAGCACGACCTCAAGATTGTTAGAGAGGGAGAGAGTGGAAAAGGGCGGTCCGAGACATTGTGCGCAAGAGGAAAGAGGGCAACGAAGGACCACTTCGGAACAGGCTGTGTGCGAGAGGAAGAGCACAACGAAGAGGAGTCAGGGAGAAGCTATGTTTTCCTTGAGGAAGGAGAGGGAAGGAGGGAAGAGATGGAACCCGCTAAGAGAATCAGAATAGGAGCTCCGAGAAAATAGTTCACTCTGACTCAATTATGTTACCTCTGTTTTAATAATAAAAGGGTAAATTTGTCCATACAATTTTAAAATAACTAAAGAAAAGATTAAATAAATGGATTGGGTATAAAAGAAAGAAAATGAAGTTTACATGGACATAATAGCTATTATGATGTATTTATGGGGAAATTAGCTATTTAGACATTTTGAATGGGCACACCGGAAATTTTCCCTAAATAAAAGATGCTAATCAGATATTTTATTCATAAAATTTATGTTGTATTGTATTAAATAAAACATATATCGATAAATTGTTTTGTTTGTTAATTTATCAAATAAAAGTACGAATGGTTCTTTTATTAAATCATCGCATCACAATGTGAGCACAAATTATTTCAAACTCATTATTTATTACAATCATATGTACTATTTTTTATTTATACAGTCAAGTTTATAATATAATACTTATCATAACGAAATTGATTTATATAACATTTTTTATTTTAATCAGTAATATATATATATATATATATATATATATTTTTAATAATAAAACTAATAATTTTAACTTTTATATTTTGGTATATATGTACTTAATGTGTTTAAATATTTAATTATCTATTATATTCTATTATTTTGATCAAGTACATTATCAATATATTCCAATTACGTAAGAATATGCGAATAAAGTATAAAATGAAATTAATTTTAAACTAATAATTTTGACATCTCTGCTTTTGTATTGGTTATCAACTTATAGAATGTCTCTCACCGTTAGGAATAAAATTGATATAATTAGGAAAAAATTTCTTTGATCTAATGGTACTCCTGGAAAGAAGAGATATCATCTCATTAAGTGATCAATTGTTTGTTTGCCTAAAAATCATGCGGGCCTAGGTGTTTTAAACGTAAATCACATGAATATGTTTCTCTTAGCTAAATGGTGGTTTAGATTTAAAGATCTAACTGTTGAAGGGAAGTGGAAATCAATTCTTATTGCCAAATATGACCTCAACAGTTTCAATTCTAATAGCTTTCATCTTTTTGGTCTAGTATTTTAGATCTTACTCAAATATTTGATATGGGTATTAGTAGAGTTGTAGGCGATAGTTTCGATACTTCTTTTTGATTCGATAGATGGCATGACAATGGCAGTTGTGCCTTATATTGTTATTTTCCTATCTTTTTAGAATCATTTCTAACCCTAATATCACTGTAGCAAATGTGTTCACTAATTTCTCCTTATTATTCCAATTTAATAGACAATTAGCTGGTATTATATTTTTTTGAATGGTTACAACTTTTAAGTCTTTTCTCTTCTTATTCATTAGATTCATCATGTCTTGACAGAATATTATGGAGATGAAATTCGTCTGATCTTTTTACTGTAAATTCTCTTTATAGATGGTTGTCCTTAGAGGTGTTCCAACTAATATTTGCAATACTCTTTGGAAGGCAAATATTTCACTTAAGATTAAGGTTTTTGTTTGGTTACTTAGGCAAGATAAAAACCTTGCTAAATGCAATTTACAATCAAGGGGTTGGTATGGTATTGTTGATTATGTTCTTTGTGGTGCCTCAGAAACTGTCGATCACCTCTTTGTTACTTGTCCTTTTATTTCTTCTTTATGGTCTTGAATTGGTAACCATAACAACTTTCTTTTTAATTGTACCCAAGTGTCTGATCTTTGGTGTTTTGATTATTGGATTCTATTAAATAATTTACTACTAATGGAATTGATTAGGGCTGCAACTTTTTGGATTGTATGGTTAACACGAAATAAAATTTGTTTTCAAAATTCTCTTATACCTAGGGGTGAGTAAATTGCTTGTAACTTGTGAGCAACCCATAACTCGCTCATTAAAAGCTCACATAAACTCTCTCATTTATCCACTCATTTAAACTCACTCATTTAAACTTGCTCGTTAATAACTCGCTCATTTACTTAATGAGCGAGCATAAGTATGACTTACCTCGCTCATAACTCGCTCATTAAGAATTTGCCACATCTAATCCCTGTCACATTTAATCCTATGCAATTATGTGTAACATAGTGAGTATAGTTTCATATTTAATCATGTGTAATATATTAATATTCATAGTTTCATATTTATGTATTTTTGTAAATCGGCAGGACTAAAACCTTTGCCTAAAGCCCAAAACAAGTAATAGTCATAACAACTCGCTCATTTAAATGAATTATGACAATTTGTTTGATTTTGTTATGGTGACTTTTAACAAATTTTGTTATGCGTGGGTACACTATATAATTTTGTTATGAGTTATAAGTCATAACTCGTGAGCCGCTCATTAAAAGCTTGCTCATTTACAACTCGCTGATTTATCTGCTCATTTAAACTAACTCATTTACTTAATGAGCGAGCATACCCTAACTCGCTCATTAATCACCCCTACTTATATCTTATATTAAGTCTATAGCTGCTTCTATTATTGCTTTAACTTTATTTTGGTGTAAGTCGTGATTAGATAATTCTTATTTCAAGTTATCTAGATTATGTCTTTTGATGTTTCTTCTTTGAGTCAGATAGGCCCTTTGATAGTATTATCCGACACGGATGCACAGGACCAGAACAATTCCTTGCTGGATTCAGACGAGGACCCTGGTCTTGGTTTAGAAGGGTTAGATCTAGCTGATTATTTAAGTGACAGAGCAATTATTAATGCTATTGACCGTGTTGCTGGCCTTCTGCCTAGTATTTCATCTTCATCAGCTAGTGCCTTCTCTTCTAGTGTTATAACCATTTATGATTCAATTTTGTATTATTATTTCATAGTATGCTAGTATGCTTTCGTTATTAGCCTATGGTGTTAGATGTTATTTTGGTACTGTTATTTTGATTTTTGGTTGGATTTTTTTTTATTGTTAAGTGTCGATAGATTGTATACTAGCGCTTAATTTTGGACGTGTTATATGAACTATTTAGTTTCGTAACGAAGCCGATGATAAAATATCTCTTTTATCAAAAAAAAGAAAGAAAATGTAATCAGATCCGTACAGTATTTGTTGAAACGTCTAGTCTTAAATTGCTGGTTCCAATTTCCAAAGGTTCACTACCGAATTTGGAATATTAGATCATACCCTCGTCACCTCAAAAAAAAAAAAAAAAAAAATCAATACCCTCGTCGCGTGAAAGAGCTGGATGACCCTTTCACGGGACAAGTATGTTCTCCGTTACTATAAAAGATACCCTTTATTAACTTTCAGCCCGCTTTGGAATTTGGACTTGCGCAGTTAAAAAGAACAGTCCAGATCCAGTAATTATAAAATATTCCATTTCACGCTGGATGACACGTGGGCCCATCACCGACAATGTTCTAAAAGTTCGCCTCAACTGCTGCTGGATTGGGCTTTGAGTTTTCCGATTCGATAAGTTTCCGGGCCGGATAAACACCTATCTCACCCATTTACAGGCTGAATAAACACTGTAACATATAACTCTTATTTGGGCTTACATTTAGCCCATTAAAATCAACGGTAGCCCAGGTACTTGCGAAGGCCGAAAGCAACTTGTCAAACTAAACTAATTAAAAAAAGCTGGAGGTTTGACTAGTTGCTCTTCTAAAAGTTGTCGACAGCGCAATTTTATCTTCATGCAGCGTACGGATAGTATAGTCAAAGTAGCACTGGATATTATTTGTGCACTGCACGAAGCCAAAATTAATCTCTTAATATCTACACCCTTGCTAATGCAAGCCGTGATACATATGTTCCTAATTACTGTAAGATAAATGAACTCACTAAACAAATTATTTGAGTCTAATGATCTTAATAATACATTATTTCACCTTGAGGAAGGATTCAATGTCCATATTATTTAGTATTTTTTTTATTATATCATTATCATGTCAGTTGATCATGTCATGAATCGCATTAAATTATCAACTATCAAATTAATGAAAAATAGCAGTAATTAAATAGTAAGGAGGAATCTCATGCCAAATGGTTTTGCAATGGTATTTATAAATTTCAAAATCAATCATCGAATTAAAACCATCAATCTAGTTTTAATTTATGATGGATGCATGTATATTAAATTTTTAAAAATAGAACAAATGCTCCATTATTAATTAAGAGACAAATGCTCCATTATTAATTAATTTAATTTAATTATATCATTGTCAAAAATTATTTTCATTCCTAATTTCCATAGTTATGCTGGTCAAACAATTTACGAATCAATCAATTGGCGTAGACATTAATTGCACCGACTCCAAGTTCTAAAAATTTGGGAAATTTTGCAAAGTGTCTTTCTAAAAAAAAAAAACAAAGAACAAAATATTCTTCTTCCGATATTTTTAACAAAATACTCTTGTGCACCCTACTTGTTCTCTCTCTTTCTCTCCCTCTTCCTTCTCCCTATTTACTCTTATCTATTATTTGTTTATGTAAAATATACAATTGTGATTTTATTTAAAATTTTGAATAACTTTTATTTTTTATATGTATAAATGATTTAGAATAAAGAAATTAAGTGTGAAATTTTAATTGCTAAAATCAAAAATTTTAATAGTGTATTTGTAGATTTTTTTTAATTTGAAAATATATATATATGGATTTTTTTAAAAAGTAACTATAAGACATGATATTAACTTATTTTATAAAATCTAACATATAAATATTTTTAACATATGACATTTTATCTAGTTTATTTGATATAAAATTTCATATTCCAAATTTTCACAATTATAAGAATTTTATCAATCACATGTTAAGAATAATTTTTTTGAGATACTTATGCTTCAATAAAAATATACTAAGTTACAATGGAAGTAATGCAACTCGCCAGTAAATACATTATGGTGAAAAATTAAAAACTAAACTTTGTTGGATCTGATAATTAATCAGACCAGATATCCACTTTGAAGGTGTAAAAAATGTATTTCAAATCATCTACACCACTCATTGTTATAGTATTCAAACTAGATATTTTTTTGCATTGTTTATTTATTTCTTAATTTCTTAAGATTATGTCATATACATAATTAGTATATTTTTATTGAAGCATAGGTATCTCACTAAATTTTCTTAACATGTGATGTGATAAAATTCACATAGTTGTGTAAACTAAGAATATGAAATTTTATATTTAACAAATTAGATAAAATGCATACGTTAAAAACATTTATATGTTAGATATTTTTTTTTATAAAATAAGTTAATATTATGTCTTATAATAATTTTTTGAAATATTCTACAGATGCACGTACAATACTATACTTTCTAATTTTAGCAAATAAAATTTCATACTTAATTTTTTTTATTCTAAATTATTTTTATACATAAAAGATAAATATTATTCAAAATTTAAATAAAATTACAATTATATATTTTATATAAGCAAAGAATAGATGAGAGTAAGTAAAGAAAAGAAAAAGGGAGAGAGAGAAAGAATAAGTAGAGTCTATAAAGATATTTTGTTAATAATTTTAAAATGAAAATATTTTATTCTATGTTTTAAAAAAGAATGACAATTTGTAAAGTTACCCTAACATAACTCATGAATTTGCCACACGGACATAAAGCGATAAAATAAAAATGAAAAAAAAGGAAAAGGTATAAAATAATGATTAGACACGGTACACGGACACCAAATCGCCAATGAGCTGGAATATACTAGATTGCTCAAAGAAAAAGAATACTAAAATCTTGACTATGTCTTGGCCGTATTAAATTTTGTGAAAAGCGATTGCTATTGAAGTTAAGGACACGCTTTTTAGTGTTAATATTCAACCAAATCATCTAACTAATTTTGGATGTGTGTTTTCTACAAGAAAAGTATTATCTTACAATAGTAAATTACTTAACTCACAAAATTAATTGTATAGTTGCGTATTAGAAAATATGGAAGCTGTATAATTTGAGTTAATTAGGAGTTGACATTTTTTGAAAAAGAAAAGAGGGTCTAGTCCTCATTCCATTAGTCATTTTGTAGTTACAAGGGGTTGTAGTGTAAAGAGTATTGTTTTAAAATGCAGTTTTATTTATGCATGCGGAAGGACGGCCGCATATGCGGAAGTACATATGCAATTTTACCATGTCTTGTTAAAGAAATATAGATAAAATAAAACTAATTTATATCTAAAGACTTGTTTAGTCTGGTGATCTGTACTCTTTACCCTATTATAAAGGTTATAAATTATAATTTCTTCCACCACAAAATAATTTTTAGGTTTTTTTCAAGTCCGCATGAACTGTATATGTTCCCGTATATTCACCATATGAATTTAACTGCATGAAATTTTGTATATGGAAGAGTACTGCATAAGTATATGTTCGCACAGAATATATGCTACAAAGTTTCAGTATAACAAGCTATACCTTTTAAACCTTTGTTACACTCTGTCAAATCAGATAGCAAGTGCATTATCCTATCGATGAGTATACTCAGGTATCGATCTACAAGGACGGAAGAAAATAACCGGACTTATCCTAAAATTATTTGAGATTCTAGAAGTGAGAGAAATTGGTTTGGTTTAGTTCTAACAATTCTATTGATTTATGACAAGTTTAAAAGACAATAAAAAGAATTAAAGTTGTTTTCAGTTGATAAAAATGCATTTTCAGGGTTCAAATTTCATTTCTGTTCAGCCCCGAGGCATATGGCCCGTATGAATTCCTGTACAGTCCATAGGGGACCCCGGGTTAATGCTGTAGCTACTGTTTCCTGCGTTGATGCTAATGTTTAGGGTTTCTATCGACCAGATCTAGATACCTAACCTCAACTTTCGCATTTTGGCCTAGTACTCGATTACCGGACTCAAATACTTCCCTCTTAGATGCGTTAAACCTCAACTTTCGCATTTTGGCATAATTTATCTAAGTTGTTGGTTTACTAAAAGTATCAAAGGACTTTCGCCTCAAGGAAAGTTTCGCCTTTCGGGTACTCCTTGGTTTCACCCTACTTCATATACTTTATTAGGTTGGATTAAATGTCATACACTTGGCTCCTAACACTTAGATGTGCGCATTCATTTAATAGGATGACTAATCAATTCAAGTAACCACAAATAAAGCAATCGAAATACTACACAATAAGGTAAAAACAAAGTATTCAACACAAAATTCAAGTAGCATGCAAACAAAACCAAACTAGAAACTACATCTTAACCCCAGAAACAAAGTAAATTAGCTACTCATGTTCATAAGATAACACAAATAACAAGAGATAAAAGAGTTCATGACAAAACAGTGAAAAATCTGAAGATCCGTTGCAAACTGGCGTTTTTCACTTCTCTTCCTCTTTTCCTCCTCTTGTCTTTTGCTCCAAGAAAGCTTGTCCAAGTCCCAGTGGTGAATCCCCCTTTTTTTGGTGTGGAATATCTCTTTTAATACCCCAGATCGCGTCTCCAGAGCTTTCCTTTTCGACCTCCTTAAATTATGCTCATTTCAGATTCCAGCTAGATTTTCCGAATTAGCGTCCTACGGGCCATAGGGGACCCCGTACGAGCCGTATGCCTGTGCTATGTTTTGGAGACTTTGTGCCTCTGTTGTGGAACCTTCTGTGCAGTTGGACAGATCTTGTACGGGCCGTACAAAATGTCATACAGGCCGTATGAAAAGTAGTCAGATTCAGTTTTTCGCCCTTTTTCCTGCATAATACCAAATAAAGCATAGCAGTACCACATTTCATCGAAATATAAGTAAAAAGTCCACATTTATAGACTTTAAAGCACATGTTTCAATGTAAATCAGGGCCGTAATTTAGATATAATATGGAGATATCAGTATATACGGCTGCATTTTAAAACACTACTAGAGAGTAAAACAAAACAATGTTGCTCAAGATAATTGAGCATAAAAAGAAATAACAAAAATAGACAAGCGGAAATATAAAATAAATCAATGAAATAGTAAAAATATTATACTAATGTTGTAACATCTCAATATTCTTTTCAATGGTCTGATGATGAGTTGTATCTCTATTGAGTTTCAATCTATGTTATGAGCTCAAATATTGTTCTCAATATTCTTCTCAAATAATGTTTCTCTGAAAATTCTGTTACAACATTCTCTCTATGTAATAAATATAATTATTAGCATAACCAATCTTTCTTCTTTGCTGAATTTTGTATCTAATAAGACTTTTATAGTGTCTTCATCAGCAATTGTCATTCCTCCCCCGGTATCTTAATTTTCATCTTAGTTAGGAGTTGACATCATAGGCAATGTTTATTCCAAACAGCCTCAAATATTGAAGGAGAATAATGAAAAAACAGGCGGTCCGGATCCACTCATTGCACCTCAGGTATTGCACTGGGCCTGGATGTGAATTCCCATCCTGCACGGCTTATTTGATTTTTTTTTTTTTTAGAGTAAATGTTGGAGTTCAAACCACCTAACTATTTAATACCCTTGTTATTATAACAAAAGATTTCTTTCATCTGAATTTCGAATCCATGACCTTTCATATAGAGATCATGTACCTTTGCCACTAGACCAAAGGTTAATTCTAAATTTATTTGATCTTCTATTGGCACAATAATTTTTTTAAGAAGTATTCATACATAATAAAAAAAATCTGTAAGCAAAAGTCAAACATGTATATAGTTTCAAGTTTCAACAATCTGAACTTATAAAGTAATTGATTGTTTTTTATAAACTATAATTAGAAAAACGCATTTTATGAAACTAATATGATTTTTTTTTTTATAAAAATCATAAGAATCGAAATGTCATTTCGGTTCTTTCTTTTTCACAGATTTTGAGAAAAAAATATGTTGAAAAATTATAAATTATCTTAAAAAAAATTGAGATCAAAATAACATTTTGGCTCTTATAATTTTTGTAAAAAAAATAAAATAATTATATTGATTTCATAAGAATTTTTTTCTAATTATGATTTATAAAATAAAAATAAAAGTAAGCCTAGCATACAGCTAATTTCCAAGATGCGAATATCTGTCGGCTGTCGCCAAGCGCATTCCAATATTACATCAGAGAACCGATACCTACCAATCTTTTGTTGAATTCAACCCAACGTAATAAGACTCGTGTTATCCCTTCCCATCACATTTATAAACATATTCCGTTTACTTTCCTATATATCTTTCTATGAACCGGGTCATTATCAAGTAACAAGATAACCCGCTACAGTAGTAATAATTTGACAAAACATTCAGATGATCACATTTCCCCGAGCCGCATACTAGTCACGCTAAATAAAATGTTGCAAGCGCGAGGAGTACAAACGGTAACCAATCCATGGTCTCTGAATAAGGACCCCACCCCACATCTGTTTTATTTTTCTTTCTTATTTAGTCAAATCGCAGCACCTAGTATTTAGTAATAGTCCATTCGGAGGGGCAAGGGTGCTCTGTTCATAGTCAACTTAAAAATTCTTCACACCTTTCTCCTTTACTTTCTTATCCCTCTTTCGACGGAGGAAGCGCATCGATCGATCCATGGATAAATTCAGATCGCAAAGCCAAGCTGATGGACGCAACATGCAATTGGAGGTGTACGGTCGATCGTACAGCACGCCGTACTCGTACGATTATGAATTCGCGAGAGATAGTAAGAAAGATAAGAGCAAAGCTAAGAAAGGGTGGCTGAATGATCCCGAATTTCAGAGAAAGAAACGGGTTGCTAGATACAAGTCGTTTACGGTGGAGAGGAAGGTGAAGGGGTCTGTTACAAATAGCTTTCGATGGCTGAAAGATCGATACTATAAAGTCGTGTATGGATGGTGGTGACGCCAATCATATCTTATCTATTTGGTTTTATTAATTAAGGTGTGTTTTTTACCCCATTTGAGTACAGAAATTTGTACTTACATCATCATAGTTACATGTAGTATATAATTTACAGAGTCCTTTTTTTGTTCTGTTTTTGGATTGGTGCGTGGAGTTATCAATTTTACAATCATTTGATGTTTTAACCTTTCTCTTAAGTTTTATGAGTTTAATCTAGTAATTTTCTTAATTTTATGTTTGATAAATCAGGGATGTTTTGCTTGTCATTTGGTATTGATACTAGGGATCAAATTGCAAAAAAAAAAAAAAAAAAAAAAATGACCTGAACATATCTCCAATTGTTATTATTGTGTTTAGGGTTGGAGGTAGAAATTTTTTGAATGGGATCAAATTTTTGTATTTTAATAACAATGGTTAGTGAAAGAGAGATAATATAAAATAAGAAGTATCATATATGAACTTTTGATTGTTTGTTTATTAAAAAGCAATTCTGAAATGTTAGAAATATCTCAAATTATACACAAATCATTATTTTTTTAAAAGAATAGAGATCAATAGTATAAAATTTTACGAAAAATATAGGAATCGATTTTTTGTACGTGTAGCATTTTACTATAAATTATAGAACAAAAGTCTACTTCATTACTAATTTTTGACAAAAAATAGGAGCAAATTGATCCCTATTCTACATTACTGCCTTGTGTTAGCATTCGGTTGCTGAAATCATTTCAAAATGAAGAAGAAAAAAAGAAAATCGGTTGCTGGTATTACAATTTACAGGCGTATATCATGTTTGTACCAGAGTCAGATAGAACACTTCTCTCTTGATTTCCCTAGTTGTAGAACAGCGTTAAATTTCATATCATATTTATTGGCCCTGTTATAGGCAGTTTAAAGCAGGATAAAAAGAAACTCAAATAACTGTTCAATATAGTACAAAAAAGAGAGACTAATCTTCGACTCATGAGTCATATTTATCTTTTATAAATCTTTTATAAAATAATCTCAAACTTGACAAGTATACATATAAATTCTGGATTCGGATCTGCTGAAATTAGAAATTCCCTTTGAAATTTCAGCGGATTTGAATTCAAAAATTCTCATACTTGGTCCATAATCCATTTCGCCACCGCCCCCTGATTTTCGAGTCTGAATCCTATGAGATATTTCAAACTTTGAGTGGATTCAGAGTTGCGCCAGTTTCTTCTCGGTGCCTATTTGAAAAGGATAGCAATGTGCTTTAGGTTTGAATGGTTCAGATTTTGCACAGATCCACGCAAAGTTTGAGATATCTCAGAGGATGCGAATTTCTGATTTTCTCTCCTATAAGTTCACGAACCAGGCTGAGTGGGCTTGGACTAATTAGAATTTCAATTGTTTGAATTTGAAAGAGGCTACTATTTAGAATTTCAATTGTTTGAATTTGAAAGATTTTCTTCAGGAGTTACTTCAAATCGTTGAAATTTTGAAATCGACGTACTTCATGATTGATATGTTTACATGTCAATTATAAAGTTTTGAATTAATTTTGTATAAAGTCAAGCAGTAAAATTTTTTTTTTTAAGTTAATTATTTTTTTTGCAATGCATTTTTAAGTTAATTTTAATATTTTCAATTTTCACCATTTCTTAACTACTTTACTTATACTACATTAATTTATAAATCTATAAATTTGACAAGTAAATGCATTAAAGTAGATTTTCTTTCAATAGTTTAGATTTATCATCTAATAAATTTTGATATTAAACTTGTAAAAAATGCCATCAAAAATCGACATAAAATTTTATTCATCCACAGAGTGAGAACCACATTAACTTCTTTCATGAGACGTTTGAATTCTCTTCAATTTTTCAAATTAATTTTGTCATAATCTTTTTAACAAGATTTTCTCTAACAATAAATATTGTGAATTTTCAGTCGAATTGTGCAAGTTATTGTATCAGTATCATTTTGTATTTTTGCATTGACCCATGTAAATTCATTAATCACTAAAATGTTTCAGTCTAACATTTTAGATCAAGTTAATTTGTTCAAAATGTATATTTTGTCCCTACGAGCATGACAAACCCTATTTTAATTAGATTTCACATCCAAAAAGGGAAGAATCAGCAAAATATTTTTACATGATTAGATTTTTTTTTTTAAAATAGAACTGTTTTTAAAATTTTTAACATAATAAACACTATACGTGTAGAAACTATAAAAAAAGACTCCACCGATTCAAAAAATTTCACATTTATAATGGCGATCGGTGGAGTCTTTTTTTATAATTTTACCGCAAACAGTGCTTGTTCCATTAAAAAGATTAAAAACAGTTCTATTCAAAAAAAATAATCCAATGATTAGGTACATTAACAGATCCCAAAGCCCCCTTCAACTGCTTGAATACAATGCTTAGAGATCTCAGCCCTATTAAAGCTCAAAATATTAATGCACATACCTAACATAAAGAAAATTGCAAAATGAGAAACATGTGGTTGGAAATCAAGAATTAGTGCAATCCAAGGATAAAGAAATAAAACCTGGCATAATTTATTTAATAATATAAATGATATGCATTTAGATAATTGCATCAAAATAACCGCAATCAAGAAATTAAAAATGATACTGAAACGAACTCTACTTCCGATTCAATAGCTGAATGAACTATGAAGCCCACTGAAATGTGTCATCTCCCTGGTTCTTCCCTCCCTCTTAGATTGGTATGTACCGAAATTTAAAAACAGCACCAGTTATGAACAAGTAATTTCTCTATTCTGAATTCACTGGCAAGCATCCAAGCACCATAATACAACTAAATGGTCTCTTCATAAGAAATAAATTGATTACAGGCTCGTGGTTCTAATTACCTAACCGGCTTCTTGCAATTAAATATTGCAACTCAAACAAATTGAAAACTAAATGCATATCAGTTTTGGCCAGAAGGAAGAGACAAAGGCAGAAGTGCGTACCAGTACAGGTACACACTTTGTTATACTGGTACAATGTATCAGTACCAAAGTTGGAACTGGTACTGGCCATCAACAACATTGCAATCAATATTTTTAACTAATCGCAGACCTAAATTCAAAATTTATATTTGACCATTTTGCCATAATATCCATAGAAGACAAGAAATACATTGTGTTTTAGGAGCACAATATCATTGTCCATTGATTGCAACTGAGAACTATTATGCATGTACAGGGGCGAAACTTACCTATACCTGGGGGTTGCTAAGCCACCCCAACTTTGCAATTTTTTTATTATAAGTATATAGAAAGAGGAGGGATCAAGTTACAACAAGTTACAACAACTATTTTCTACATTTTCAAAGTCCAAATCGTCGATCCAAAACGTTAGATGTGATCTCCACAATAAAATGTGCTTTCAGATCAAATTTTATATTTTTTAGATTTTTTTTACTATTTATTAAGATGGGTACAAAATTCAATGATTTGAATTTGACTAGTTTTTGTACCCATCTTAATACATAGTAAAAAAATTCCAAAAAATATAAAATTTGGTCTCCAAGCACATTTTATTGTAGAGATCACATCTAATGGTTTGGATCAATGATTTTGACTTTGAAAATGTAGAAAATAGTTATTGTAACTTGTTGTAATTCAAAAATTGTTGTAACTTGATCCCTCCTTATATAGAAATTATATTATATTGTTCATTTTACATGTACAAGCCCCCTATAAAAAATATTTAAATTGGAGGGCTTCAATATAAATTAAAAAAAATATAACTTGACTCATTTGATCTATTTAGGCCTGGGCCTTCCATTCTTTGCACAATGTAGTAAACAAATTAGAAAAGAATTTGAAACAAATAAACAAATAATAATTATTATAGCTAATAATTTTACTTCATATGAGATTATTACTACATTTGATCTTTTAGAAAATCATAGGGCAAAATTTAAATAAAAATATATAAATATTATGTGTTTAGTTTAATTTTGATAGACATGACACTTTGTTGGTGTAGTTATTTATTATATATTTTGTGAAATCAAATAGAGAAGGATTTTCTTATCTTGTATTATATTGAGTTATGTAATTTTTTTTTTATATGATATTATTTAGCACCCCTATGCTCAAATCTTGATTCCACCCCTGTGCATGTACAAATATACAATTATAAGGAGTGTCATCAGTAGTCCCAAAAAGGTACATAGATTCTCGTCGCAAAAAATAGTGATTTTGGATGATCCAGAGAATCTTATGAAAAAAATATGTTATTTTGTACCTATCTAAAAAAGTAGTATAAAAACATTCCAAAAAATATAAAACTCGGTCTTCGAGCATATTTTAATATGAAGATCATATTGAGCAATTTAGATCGACTATTTAGACTTTGAAAGTAAAATAAGCATGAGATGCATGATTAGAGAACAAAAATAATGAGACATTTTACCACTAATTATATAAAAATTGTTGAGAATCAAACATTCTCGACACATTTGAGTTGTTTGATTTATACCAAGATCTGTACTGACTGTACATGATCAATCGATACATAATTTCAGAAAACAGATGGTATCAAATGATAAAAATAATAAAAAAGGTTTGCAATACACTCTATTATTATTATAGAAAATGCCATAGAACTTCTTGATTTCAAATTGTTCAAGTTAGTATATATATGTAAAAATAGTACAAAAACAATGCTAATATTTGCATCCAAAAATAATTATAGATTCTAGTGGATACATCCACGGCCACACAGTATGAAAAACCTCAACTAGATCGTAAATTCGATCTCCCTCTTAGGCAAACAAGTAATGAATTTGTACACAAAAAGAGGCCAAAGCCCATTTCCATTGCTGAAAACATAAAATTAACCATCAGACCACAAATAATTAGAGAGTTAAATGTTACAATGGTTTATGAATAAAGTACCAGTGTTAGCCTGGTAATCACAATCACAAATATAATTTAGTTAAAGCTAAATAATAAATTATATAATCTGTAAAATATGAAAAAAAAACACAAGGGCTAATTTAGGATTTCTGCAAGGAGTGAGGCAAAATTTGAGCTCAAATCCATTATCTAATCGAGTTGAAATAACTTATCGGATTCAAACTCATTAACTAACCATGTACTAGATAAAAAAAAAATAATAAAATAGTGTCTTACATAATCAAGAAATAACAAAAATAACTTTTTACATAATAGAAACAACAAAATTGTTTTTTTTAACATATTAAAAACAAAAAAAAAACAACAATACAGGTCAAAATTAATTTCCATGAGGGACAAATTACTCTGATCTATTAAATTAAAATTACTTTTCAAAATTCTGAAGGATACAGTTGCCCTCTTCGTATACAATGGTTCAGTCCCTGATCACAAAATCAAGTCTTGAAGATATTTTGTTCAATAAAAGACAACAAAACTTCTAATTTGCAAAATAAAATATCACAAATTCACATACACATTATTTTCGTCGGTGGTATTAAGGTAGAATATATCAGTATGCCATGTTTTGAAGATACTTCATTAAATAAAAAAAAATGATAAAAAATGAATGTACTTTCACTTTTTGTTACCGCTTAACTTTATATTAAATTAATTCAAAAATTAATTTTTTTTGCATATAAATATTTCACTCGTGATAATTGATTTGAATTTGTTATTTGAAGTCAATTCAATATATTTTGAAATTAAATTCACTATGAAGTTTGACGAGCTTTAAAACGTTATAATTCTACTGTAGGAAAGAATGTATCAATTTTCAGGTACACATACATGATTGTTTTTATTTATGCAGAGCAAATTAATTTATCATGTACATTATATTTGACCTCCATTTCAGTACTCTGTATGAATCAAAACAACCTTACAACCCTGTCAAAATGTGGGAAATAATGTATCAATCTTCAGGTACACATTTTGATATGGTTGTTTTTTTTATTCATGCAAAGAAAATATTTCATTTACAGTATGAATAAAAGAACAACCTTACAACCCTGTAAAATTGTGTACCCCAATTTTCCAAGCAAACGAACTGTATTGTCGACCATTCAATTAAGGAATAGATAGAACATGTATATTTGATACACGAATAAGAAGTTTCTGAGGATTGAAAAATGTATGCATAATATGTTCTTTCTATACTATGTGGTTAATATTATACATTTTATTTTGGTTTAAAAAATTATTGGTGAAAAAGTAACTTCATAACCATATTTTTTTCTAGATCATTTTATTAATATCAAATGAGGAACCTTTGATTCTACAGATATAAAAAAAAATAAGAAATTATATATGGTCCTTTTTTCTATCATCCAATAAAATATCAAACAACAATTTTTTTTTTTTGGCAATCTAAAAAGTTTATGACAATTCACAGAAGAACATAATAGGTTTTAATACTATCTAGTTTACATCATAATAGATAGTATTAATTAGTAACAACAAAAAAATTCTTTATTCTGAAAACTTCAAAATAAAAATGTTCACGGGTACATTATCTGTTTTTACCTTGTAAGCAATGCTAAAATAGGAATGAGAAAATTTCTGCAACTAGAGCCATTGTTGGATGGGACCGGAGTCACTTTTAAAATTTAAATATTTGATATGGAGTCCATCTCGAATCCACTGCCAATAACTCTAGGAGCATAAATTTCCTATCCCAGAAGTGCAAAAAATTCGGTTCCGCTAAAACGCAAACAATATCTATCTAACAATATTTATCTCATTACATATGATCAATATTTAAGTACAAATATACGCTTAATTTCATCCAATTTTGGACATGAGCGTAATTTTGCATATCTTTTTAGTCCTATTCAAAAAAAGAAAGACACGATCATGCATGGTCACAAAAAAAAAAAAAAAAATCCTACAATTGACTCATTTTGCTCCAAAAGATTGAAACCGCCATTTAAAACAAAACAAAACAATAATTGCTTAAACTTAGGAACAATTTGATTATGAAGAATACTCTGTCACTATTATAGCTGAATGTAATATGTTGATGTTTTAATGAAAGTACTAGTAATCGTGTCCGTACACAGCAATAGAAGCAAATTATATAGTAGAAAACATTAAACTCCTTAATAAGGAGAAGAGATAATTTAAATCAAATTTGTAGAGAAAAATAGTTAAATACTATATTTATCTATAAGATAACATATGTGAACTCTAGTGTAGTGATGCGTGCAAAAGCGTATGCGCAAAACTTAAGTACAATAAGATGTACTTTTTAAACCTTGAACACACGTTTGAATTAAATTGCAAGTGCACAATTCTATCAAAGTACTATTTGAGGTGTCGAACCACAGGGAGTATGATAAAAACTTAGTTTAAATTTTAATATTAAATTTCAGAAAATAAAATAAAGTAAAGTGCAATACAAGTAAATTTGGGGGGGCTTTGTTCTAACAATTCCTAAGGTTGGGTTCAATACCCAAAACAAAGGAGATTGAAACAATAATTGTAAATAAAAGTAAAAGAGATGAATTGATTCGCTTTCAAGATTTAGAGATCTAGGGGTCTTTGGTCTACAATTCCTTGCTAACTCTATCTATTCGGTATTTGTTTAAATTCATGTATGATTTGATGAGATTTCTAACCTAAAGTGTTAAAAAGGGTTACAGTCGTGAATTAATAACATGCCTAGATAATTTCAGACTTCACGGTCGTTCTTCACCCTAATTATCTAGACCCATTGAGCTCTTGTTAGCTTATATTGATTAATTATTGACACAAGTATTTTGGTAGGTTAGGTTAATGTTCCTCGAATTTTAGGTGCTGTCACCATCCTAAAGGGATATTTAACAATCACGTTTACACAAAATATGTATCAATACTTAATCAATCTAGGTGTCCTAAGTAGGGTTTGACTTCACGGTTGTTCTTCACCAAACCCTAACCTTTAATTTCTATAGTTCCGGTTATAGGTATCAAAGTATGGTCGTTTCTAACTAACCTAGGATATTTGTGTTCATAATTTGGTACTCTCCTCTCATCCTACTTCTTTGGATCTTTTGCCAAACAAGCCGATTCCAAAGCGGGATTACCGCGATTTCAAGCACTAAACTATGTAATCAACACAAATGATAAATCATAGAAATTAACAATCAAATCCCATAAAAGATCATTGCAAATCATGGAAATTTGCAATGTATATATTGCTCCGAGATGGAGTCGGTTGATCATTTATTTGTCAATTGTCATTTTGCTAGATCTATTTGGACATGGATTGCTACGTTTAATAGGTTTGTTTTTGTATGTAATTCTGTTGTTGATTTATGGGAGTTGGATTATTGTATCTCTCTCAAAGATGCTAATCTTGTTGAGATAATCCGGGGAGCTGTTTTATGGAACATATGGTTGGATAGGAACAAGATTTTATTTAATGCAGGTCGCGTATATACTGTACAGGTTTTAGGAGCCAAGATTATGGCTCTAGCTAAATTTTGGGCTACGAATCAAAAAACTAATCTTACATCTCAACTTAATATAATTTTACCTTCTGATTTGAAGGACCTGATAGGTTCCACTATGGTTTCCATGGAGGCTATACAGGATTCAACCCGTATACATGGTCTAGGGACAACTTTGATGGATGATGTGTTTGACTCAAGCTCCTCCATATCCTCTGCCAATTAATAGGCGAACGGGGCCCCTTTTTGTCTATTGGCATGTCTATGGTTTTTGTGGAGTTGTTATAGTTTGTTACCTTGTTTACTTGTTTTGTTTTTGCCAAGTTGTAGTAGGTTACTGTGTGTTGTTTCATTTTGTTGATGTATCGATCTCGTCTGATTGGTACTAATTGGATATTGTATGATTTTATGTTATATGAAAATCGGTGGCTAAGCCACTTCTTTCAAAAAAAAAAATCCCATAAAACAATCATAATAAAAATGAATAACTGAATAAAATAGATTTAAACAAGTTAATGCATTGACCTAAACCCCTAGAGAGAGATCTACTCCCTCATGGAGAGATCCATTATAAAAGTTGGCAAAAATAAGAAATGAAATAAAGAAATAATTACACCCTTTATTGAATCAAGCTTTCCTTACTTCAGAATTTATCGCTAAGTATTGTGTGTGTGTGGAGAGAGAATAAATGGGAAGAGATGAATGTGGATGATGTCCCTTGAATGAGAATAAACCTCTTCTTTTATAGCTAAGGACCATGTCCAATTAAGATGCTAGAAAGTGGAGTTAGTGGGTGTTATATTTGGATTATTTTCCAGGATGCCTTGTCCATATTTGACTGTAAAAATGTGTCCATGATACACCAAAAATAGAAACGCTGTAAAAAAACGTGTATTTCTGACTGTCTGCGAGTTTAATGCATCCGACCGACTCCAAATTTCATTATTTAATTTCTCATGTTGTAGATCTATTTTTGGCTGATTGCTACAGTACCATCGCTAGTGCTACAGCGCTCCGCACTGCGTATGCATCGAGATCCGCACTAGGGTCAGACTTTTCATGTGTGACGCGAGTGCGGTTGCATCGAGATCCGTGCGTCTGCATCGATACCGTGCATCCGCACGAATTTTTGATGTATAGCTTATTATACTTTTTTAAAATTGGCGCGCGTTCAGAAATCTATCTAAATACTTATTGTGGCCATATCGCAAACCGTGTGTTCGCAGTGGGTATTTTTCTTCATTTCCTACAAATTATAGTCAAGCAAACGCAGTAACTTGATCCTAGGTGTATTCTATTCACTTTATATTCAAAATACAAGATATTTGGTGTTATTTTGTGATTAAAATTAGATCGAATATGTATATAATTTAGGCCTATCATGTAGTGGTAAGAATTTTGGCACCAACAGAATCCAACTGGGTTCGAATCCCACCTTCAGCAGAAAAAAAGAAAAAGGGTGCGCGGTGCACAGGCTCAGTCCACGGGTACGGCCCGTAGTCTAGGGCACTGGGATCATATGCGACGCGACCAATGCATACTTAAGTGTTGAAGTTCATAATTTGAAAAATTCATCTATGTGCGATCTAAAAATTTAATGGCTGAGCATCATTCTGAAAAAAAAAAAATAGTAAATCAGAATTCTTGCAGAATCTATACATTAAACTCCTTAATAAGAATGAGAGATAATGACATGAGAAAGAAATTGTTTGATCCACAAATTGGCAAATCTGGGTAGGGTAGAACAATTTGATTATGAATGGTACTCTTTTCCCCTTTTAAAAATCTGTACGTAGAACTAATATTGCTGGATGTAATCTGTTAATAAAATTATAAGGCATGATTGAAAAAAATAGAAAAATATTTGTTTCGGATAATAACAATCGTGTCTTTATGTGATATTAATCTTGATTGATTGGTTACATGTGTAGGTAGGGGTGACAAAATGTTTGTAGCTTGTGGCTCGATTGTGATTCGTATCCGATTTGTTTATTAATAACTTGTTTGTTATTGAATCGAGCTATTAACGAGCCAACTCGCCACTAACTCCGTCCATAATTAATGAGTTCAAGCTGGGGCCAAACTTGCTCGCTAGCTCGGTTAGATATCAATTTGTAAATTTTTATGAATTTGTGTGCATTTTATATTGTCTAGCTCGGTTCAGCTTGATCCAAAAAGTTTATAGAAATTTTATTTTTCCTTAAAACAAGATCCAGTCAGATCCAGTGAGCCAGCTCATTAGCTCGGACTGGTTTGTCATGAATTCAAGCTGAGATTTTAGCTCGAATGTTCTAGATCCAGCTCGATCGGCTGTAACTTGATCCAAAATTAACAAGTTAAATCAAGATCTAACTCGGACCAAGCCAGCTCGTTGACACCCTAGTTATTGTAGGGTTTTTCCAGGATGAAGTTTATGATGATACTGGATCGAAATTAAAAAAAGAAAATCTGAAATAAAAAATTGTAGAAGGGTATAGACGGAATTCCGTTGAAACTTCAAATATTAGTTTCCTCTTACGCCAAATTAGGGTTAGGGTTTTCATACCAAGAGTAGAAAACATAAGAGAGGGAAAGAAAACTCGAAAGAGAGAATCTCGAGGTGGAAATGGGAGCTCCAAAGCAAAAGTGGACGTCAGAGGAGGAAGAAGCACTCAAGGCCGGAGTAAATAAACATGGTGCAGGGAAGTGGCGCAACATACAGAAAGACCCCGAGTTCTCTCACTTGCTTGCCTCTCGATCTAACATTGATCTCAAGGTTTAATCATCATAAAATTTCAAGATTTCTACTTTCTTATAATTAGTCTAGCAATCATTCTTTTGACTCGCTATTGGGGAATAATTTGTTAGTCCAGCTGCATGCGATTGATTATTGAAGATTTTCAACCAAATTGCCGAGTTCTAGGTTGTTAGAGGGTTGAAGTTTCTATTGGGTTTTAGAGAGAACTTAATTATAGTTCAATAAGTGTTTACAATTTCAAAATTTAGATAATGTATACCAGACAGATTGATGGAAATAATTAGGGAAGTAATTGCAACCTTACAAGTCTGTAAAGCTTTAATTTATTAACCACTGAGGTTCGTTGTATAGATTTTGTCTGATCTTAGATCTTGTTACCAAATAAGAATGCTTTTCTATTTTTGTGCTCAAATCGAATATTTAATATGCGGTAGTGAACTTGATCAGGATAAATGGAGGAATATGAGTGTAAGCTTCAGTGGATTAGGTTCAAGAGAGAAGGTAAGAACACCAAAATCAAAATTACCATTATCTCCCCAGAGGCCATCATCAGGTGCTGGCAGCAGTGGCCAAGGGAATATGCCAATCCTCTCTCTTCCTTCCTCTCTCCAAAGAAGTGAAGTCACTGACCCTGCCAAGAAACCTAAGTTTGTTTGTCCTTCTCTTTCTCTTTTTTACAAAATTACTTTTATTGAATGATGCATAATTGGCGCACTGTGGCTTGATTGGTTGATGCTGAGGTGTACTAGCTTGGGAAATAGGGTTCATCTGAGAAGTTTGTTTTTTGAATCTATTTTCTATTTGATTAATACCTTGCTAGCTGATGAGGTGCTTATAAAATTGCTACATTACTTGGATTGATGGAAAGAAGTGGCCTTGTGCCATTTAAAAAAAAAAAAATGTAAAAGGGAGGAGAGTAGAAGCATTATATTGGAGAGAGGATACCAGTAGAATTTCAATATGTCATAGTAAATAAATTACTATTGTTTATGTGGAATATCTAATTTGGTCAACATCAGGTATAATTCCATAATCATGGATGCTCTTTCCTCGCTGAAGTCGACTGAGCCAAATGGATCAGAAATTGGTACCATCTGTAATTTCATTGAGGTGCACTTTTAATAACCCCCTCTCTGACTATAAAATTTTATGGGTCCATTTTTGTTTTCTTACCTTTTCCTTTATGCAGTTAAAACATGAGGTACCAGAAAACTTCAGGCGGCTTCTCAGTTCCAAATTAAGACGACTCATTCAACAGAATAAAATTGAAAAAGTAAGGTTTTGAACCATCCAATACATTGATAAACTGGTACATCATGTTCCAGAACTTAGAACACTAGATAATGATTAACTCAAAACAAAGCAGATCGGCAAGGCTTATCGGCTGAAAGAAGTGTCCTTTGGGGTAAAAACGCCAGTCCCAAAGCAAAAGGACCCAACTCAGCAACACCGAAAGCTACAAAACAACATCAGCAGACAATCCAACAATAGCCTGTCAAGAGTACATGGGGGTGTGGTGGATCCCATTGAAGAAGAGGCAAAAAATGCGGCTAGCAGGATAGCCGATGCTGAGGCCAAGTGTTATTTCGCTTTAGAGGCTGCAAAAAATGCTGAGCGAATCTCCAAAATGGCAGAGGATGCCGAGGCCTTCCTTTCCCTTGCCAAAGAAATCTACGACCGATGTATGTCTTTCTTTTACATAATTAGTAGTGTTCAAGTAAATTGCAAAATGCCCCTTCGATAAATCTGATCCTGGACATTTCAATTTGCACTAAGTTAGTGCATAATGACAAAATCTGATGCATACAGGGGATTGTGTACATGCAAGTAACAAAATTTAATTGATTTGCAATAATTTTTTTTTGTTGTGTTTAAAAGAAGGCATTGTTAGATAATCTAATTTGACCCCGTAATTTATGTAAAGGATTTCATTTTGGACCCCATTTTTATCAAAATGATTAGGGATATTAACTTTATTATCATATAATATTTAATAAGTTTTTGGCTGCCATAGTGTGATTTTTCAACATAAACATGGACTAGTATTTCTGTTACCTTTTTGAAAGGAAAGGTGATCACAAGACCAAAATGTGTACTCCAATCTTCAGGGACCAAAACAGGAAATTATTGGAATTTTCAGGGAAGTGGTGGGGAGTTGCTCTGTTTTTCTCTTTTTCATCTTTTCAAATTACCTAAATTTTTTTGTAATCACCAACTTCAAAGGCAATGATGTTCATATCTAGATTTTGGTATTCTTTCCGTTGCTTAAACATTTGAAAGTCATTTGGTAATAGTTCAAACCTCTTAATAATATGAGAAAGGTCAGATGGCTGTTTGTAAGTTATCTTAATTTTAATCCCACCTGATTCAGGTCTCTCCCACATGATTTTAATTTTTTTTTTTAAAATAGCCATTTCAAGAATTTTGAAAAACTAGAGTTGTATATGATGCTATGGATGCAGGTTCAAGAGGAGAAGTATTCACTATAGCTTATTAAAACTCAGGGAACAAAGGAAGTTGGCTCTTAACCTGTTAGCATTTGAATTAGTAGGCCTGAGTGGTACACATTTTGTACATGAGCTTGTGCCCTGGTAGTTTCTTTTTACTTTGTTTGGGTTTGTAGAGCTGCTGTTAGAGATGATATTTATGATGACAACTTTGCATTTATGATAAAATTTGTTGTATCTAATAACAATTGCAAGTTCTGTCCCTCTTTTGCAATGACTTGGTTTGTTCCATCTTCCATCCTGATTTTTTCAAGAAATAGATTTGTAAAATGGATTTTTTAAGAAATAGATTTTTCAAGAATTACTTCAAAACATCAGTCCTTTAACCTTTAATATAAAAGTTAAATTGTTTGAACTCTGAAAGATGACAAAATTCGTCCTCAAAATTTTTTAGTTAAATCAAATTGGTCTTTTAAGATTTTAAAAAAAGAGCCAAGTTGGAAGGACTAATTTGTTTAATTTGAAAGAGATTAGAAGATCCAACTTTTTTTTCTTTTTCCAAAGTTCAAAGACTAATTTTGTGCTTTCGAAATTTCAGGTGCCAACTCGATTTTTCAAAAATATTGAGCGATTATTTAAGTACAGATTTTTTTTGTTATTAATAGGCCTCGGTATTTCTCAAGTATCTTTTAAATGTAAGAATTAAATATACGCTTTTAAGAAGAGAGAAGGATTATGCTATTGCATTGAGACTGTGGTTCTATTTTAGTACAAATTAAAATTGAGGAACTGATTTACTTCTTTTTTTTTTTAAGAAAGTTCGAGACCGAAACTCGGAATTTTCTTTAAAAAAAACAGTGCATGTGAAGTTTCAGACTAAGTTGGCAGGGTAACGAGTGACGACCAATTTTGTTGAAAGTTTCAACGCAACGGTGGCTTGGCTGCTCTCCAATTGTAGGGACTTGTTGGATTGTTGGAGACAAATCTGGACCGTCCATCTTTAGACCAAACGACCCAGATTGCTTCTAGCTCGAAGAGTAATGTGAACCGTTCATTTTCAGTTAACTGTCTTATGAACTCTTACAATTGGAGAGGAGCTTAGAACTCATTAATGGTCGGAGCAAGATGTGGGGCTAAGCCCAAATTAGCATAGATTTGAGCTGATCTGACCTGATCAGAATCAGACCTCCAAATCTCTTGACTTGGCACCTACTATGTGGCCCCTCTCTTATTGGATGCCCCTCTTATCATGGACCACCTCCATTTCTCTCTCTTTCAACAAATCTTTCTCCCAGATCACTCAAATTGACACAAACAATGCATACATACAATAACTGAGAAGTTTACTTCATATAGCCTAGCCATTATTAAAGTGAACATTTGACTTGCCAATTGATAGGTCAACCAACCTCCTAAAAATCTTACATGCCAAAAATAACTTGCATACATAAAGATAGTAACTTTGTTTGTCTTTGTTGTGTATACTTTGAATGTTGTATTGTTGTGGTGAGACAAATTGCCTTCACTTTATAGTCTGTATTGGTTGTATAATGTGATCATTCTAGTTTTGAGAAGGCAGGAATTTTGGTAGGATACCAATCTAATCCCCTTCATTCCTAGGATGGTGCCAATGTACCTTCACATCATATTAAGATGGTTGGAGGTTGGTGGATCTATTAACCTCATCTTGATGTGGATGTATCGATCCATTCTATATTTTATTTGTATCATACAACAGCATTATTAATAATGTATCTAACATTGTTAAATTATATATAATATACTATAGAGAGAAATAAAGAAGGTGACATTGTTGAATGGGACAACAGGAAAAGGAGGGGAGCTGGCAAATTTTCTGCTACTCTCCAACTGTAGACAAATGATTATGTGTCTGGATTATCAAATATATATACATTTGTTTTGAATTTTTTTTTTTTTAAATTGTACAATTTTGACATACGATGCACAATTCTAAATAAATTTTATTTAACAAAATTAAGGGCTCGCTTGTCTGATTGTCTCCAATTATGACAGGAGAGTTGGAGAGGATACAAGGGGGATAATGACTAGTGAGCATTAACAGAGACGCGTGCCGAAGGGCTAGAGAGACAGTGTGATGGCGACGGTGATAGAAGCTGGTATGTGGTCCAATAATAATGTGGTGGAAGGAAGAAGTCTCTTGATAAATTAATGTTTCAATAACTCGGCAATTAGCTGAGCTCAACGCGTGAAAAACAGAAAACATGTAGTGCAACAGCAGTGATGTATCTCTCATAGAAACAGTACTTGCAAGAGGCTATATATGCAAAAACGACTAGTCCTAGGAATATAGATGCATTGTCAATTTGTCATTGTAATATCCTTGCTTTAGTCTTTACTCTTCTTTACACAGATTGAGCTGTGTAGATGCACATACACCTCTACTGGGTATATGTCTTATTAAGAAGGTTAAAATTGAATACATGAATACTAGATAATTGGAAATATCTCTCCTCTGTTGTCCCATTCATATATGACATCACACACAATACTTGATCAAGAGTTAGCCTAGTGAAAAGCCACTGCTTATATGAAGTTCCAGTGTTAAACCTTGAGCATCTTGCATCTTTGCCTGAGGTTTTCTGAAACAGAGACCACAACTGAGGTTACATTGATCTTTCTAATATCTATATTTTTATATATTTTTTGGTGTCTCTTGTGAAAATTGAATCAGCATTATTCTAATACTAATTAAGACAAAAACAGGGTCATCTAGGCTCTACACTGATACTGATAATAGTGTTAGATTTTTGATATAGCCCTTTGATAGTTACTATAATTAATCCTCATTTTTTTTTCAAATTAGGTAACTTAATTATATTTTTTTCATCTAAAATCTAAAGATCCGCCGCGTTAGTTAAAAAAACGGTCAACATCAACAAAAAAAAATATCAATATCATCACACCATCATTATTTTCTTTTTTTATAAATGGGGCATACTGATTAGAGCAAACAAAAAAATCCAATGATTATGAGGAACATACAGACTTTACGTTCAATGGTTGATTCTAAATGGGTCGGAAATAAATTGTTATCTTCAGTATTAAAGCTGTCATCTCATATTATCCATAAAGAATCATATAAAAAGAAAAGAAAAAAAGAATAGGATTTTGTTCAAAGGACTTTGTACAGATTTTTATCCAAATTAAAGTCAGGTCTAAATCATCTGTGTCGAAATTGGTGCGACGCATTTAGAACATAATAATTTATATAGTTCCATGAATTAAAATCATTCATGTAAATTTTAACACAGATTGAACGATTTAAATCAGAATTTGAATATTTTTTCTTCCCAAAAACCTTTGAACAAAAATCCTTCAATTTTTTTTTTAAAAAAAGAAGAAAACATTTCCATCTCTAACTCCGGCAAATCCACCATTGGTGGGGAATGAGCATCCGCTGCTTTTCTACCAAGAAAAATAGCTCCGTGCTCTTCTTTTTTTCTCTCTGTCTCTCTACAAAAAAGAGGAGAGAGAGAGAATCACGTGGGAGAGAGAGTAAGAGGAGAGAGATAGAGAGAAGAGCACCGGAAAAGCACGGGAAGAATAACACCGGATCTCATTCCACTGGTGGGCCCCACCCGTATCCCCCTGTACCTGGCTACCTGCCTATATAAATGGTATGTACCAGTAGACTCCTTCAACCGTTGAACTTAAACAGTTAGCTACTTGATTGTACAACTGCGTCATCTAAAATCTTTAGTTACACTGAAGGTAAATACGACATGTAGTAATGTCTAGCTTGCACAAAGATATTGTTTTATTTTTATTTATTTAAAATAGCTTTTAATCTGAGCACTAAATTATTTAAATTAATATTAAGGCCCTATTCGGCCTCCAATTGGAAATGGATATGGGTACAGAAATTGAACTGAAAAGTATTATTTCCGTGAAAAAAAAAATGAGTTCAACTGAATTTTTTTTTTCTCACGAGAATAGTAACGTGGCCAAACAGAACCTAAACATACTAGACATAAGTTAAGAAAAGGAGAATATTATAAAATAATACATATGACTTGAATGTTAAAGCAAGGCATATATAATCTAGGTGCATGTTTACACGGATCACGTTTGTAGGATAAGGATTATTCTCTTATTCTCCTTTTATTTTGTCCCATTTCTAAACATAATTTATTAGCATTAAAAATAGAGAGATATTTCAAAGAAAGAGAATTATTTATTTTTTATATTTTAATTTCAATTGGGAGATTTCGAAATATATGGAGTTTTTGTTCTCACCAGGGGACACAGGGATAAGGCAAAAAAAAATTCATGACATGTAGCCATCACATTATTGCATTCACTGGCTGTATATTAAGTTCACCTTTTAGCTTATCCCTGCTAAAATTTTAATCTCTTGGTCTAAAGATTTTATATCCTTATTGAAATGTTGTACCCATGACACACACACACACACACACACACAAAGTTCTATTAATGTGAACATACAAACATATCATCATCTAACATCTAATCTGTAAATTATCTTAATGATATTTGATTTAAGAATTAATTTTTGATCTGTTGACAAAAATATATGTTCACTGATATGGAAAATCATTGATTTGAAGCTTGGATGGAGAAAATCATTTGTTGTAATAATAAATGTATGAAATTTGAAGACTTCACCTCAATCTTTCGTGAAGATCCAGCGGAGCTTATCAAAATCTTTCGAGACAAAATTATAGATGAAATAAGAAACCGAAATTAGTAAAAAAAAAATTAAACCATTCAATTTGGCGTGTTGATATACAATAGAAACATCAAAAACCAAACATTCTCATTTTAATATATATCAAGCAAATTTTAGCACCTCCCAACAATTTTATGCAAAACTATAATTATTAATTAATAAAAGTCTTTCAATTAAAATATTTTTATAGTATTTATTCTGATTTTGAAATGTGAACTTGGTTTTTAATTTTTAGTTGAAGGTTGACTTGAAGGGGCATAATGCACATTATGCATTGCATGTAACTGACATCTATACCTGTTCTGTACAATGTACAAACACTCCAATCCAGATCTAGCACTGTTGGATATATCAGTGACACTGTGGCAGAGATCCTTTCATTTCCCGACTGTACCAGAACCACTGTTTAATTCACAAATTGCGTGCAATCCGACTAATTCTCTAATAAATAGCACGAGAAAAAGAAGAAGAACTATTACCAAGAAACAACCAGCCATCAAAATAGAATAAATAGTAGAAAGTAGAAAGTAATGCAAATGGTCCCAAAAATGAGCCCGATCCCATGTGAGACAATACGATAGCCGCTGGTGAGAACCAATGAGCGTTAGACAGATTGGCAACCTCGATCCCAACCCACGAGTCTCCCCAGTCCCCACCAGAACCGAACCCCACTAGCTGCCACAACGGACCGGGTTGGGACCACGGGCCGGGTCGAGACGAACCGCTCGTTCGGTTCACTTTCCGCATTAAATGCGAGCCGGTTCTGGCCGCGAGTGACGTCAGTAGATGAAACAGAAATGGAAATTGAGGCCGAAATTGCGGGACCCGCGCTACGGGACGGCTTGGGAGGGATCCCCACCAATCATTCATCATGGCGGGTCCCACACGCCTGCAACAGAAGTGGGTCCCCATTTTACTTTCTCGTTTTTCTATAACATTTGCTATGTAATGTTGCGCTTCAGAAAAATCGATTTATTAGGAAACAAATTCGTGATGTTTTTTCAAAAATGGAAAGTATCAAAACAATGGTTGGATCACCTCGATCCATATTAACATAATGTATCATTTGCATGTATTTTATTTTTTTTCATTTTCAAATCGAACTTTGAATAAAACACACAAAAAAAAAAACGTATTTTACACTTTTATTTGCAAATGAAACACAAATCACGAATTATCCCCCCAAAAAAAAAATGCAAAGAAAACAATTTTTTATTTTTTTGTTTTTTTATGTTACCGAATCATTTTCAAATAATAAACTTTTGATCCCGCCGAACCAAACTCGAAGTATTCATTTATTACTATGCCTCTCTATCTGAACTAAATTAATAATTCAGTCCACTCTTTATCACACATTTACATAACTCACCACACAAAAAGTTTAAAAAGAGAAGCGATCAATCTATGATTTCGGTCCATCCAAAATTTTAAAATTTGACTCTTCCCTTTCCTTCTTCCTTCTCTCATCTGATTCAATCACCCACAGTTTGGATCAAATTATTGATCCAATCCTTGTTATGTTTGAAAAATGAAAATACCATCAAAATATTTTCTGACAAATATATTTTTAATTTCTAATTTTTTTGCCCAGATTAAACCGAGAACCATGTATCGTTTAATTAATTGGGCAGGTCTGAGTTTGCTAAATAAAAATCATGAAAATTTTAAAAACTAAATTGAGGACCGTAAAAATACCTGTGTTCTTTTTTTGGAAACTGGTAAAGCATATAGACTTTATAATTGTCGACTCTTTGCCTTTCATTTTAAAGTTAGATCTCTTTTTTGCGCATCGAGGTTTGTAAAATATTTTTTGTGTCAAAAGTATGTAATGATACCAGCATCACTCCTATGATTTTGTTTTACCGAAATTTTTAAAAATACCATATTAAAAAAAAAAATCAAATCACCACGAAATTTTGAAAATTCGAAAAAAATACCCTGGCCGCATCCTCTAGATGCGGCCCTTTTTTTTTTTTCTTTTTCCTTCTCTCTGTTAGACAACAGGTCAAACTTTGGTTTTTAAATTGAACTGCGGTATCAAGGTCAAACATTTCGGCTGGGTTCATTGAACTGAAGGAAAAAGAAAAAAAAGAGGGGGGGGGGGGGGGGGGGGGGAGATCTAGGGGATGCAGCCCTCATTAATGATCTGCATTTATATCTCCGTCTTCAAAGTTCAAAAGTTAATATGAGCCACTCAACATTATTATCATATAAAAATATGTTGGTATAAATTTTTAGAATATTCGAATAGTTATAAATTAATTAAAATAAATCAAATTGAAATAAAGTTTCCCGGATCGTGCAAAGCACTTTCCATAAGCGTATTATGTCTCATCATGCAAGATGAAAACACAACTAAGATAATATGGAGTTATTACTCGTTAGACACATTATGGAAGTAACTAATAATAACTCCACAATATCCAGCAAAGATCAGAATTTGATTAATTGAGATAAAATACAAATGGAGGATAAATCAAAAGACATTTTTTGTGGGAGCTAATCAAAGAAACATGAGGAGGATTCAAATGTCTCTATTTTTTGTGCCTCTATCATGCTTCCACCTTTAAAAACTTTAATAACTCAAAATTTAAATCTTAAAATTCAAAATAAAACTATTGGATATGAACTACATCATTTTATCTATGCACATGTAAAAAATTATGGCATTTTAACTTTGTTTTGGTTGTCGTCTTGAGCTTGTAAAAATGTATATTAATGTGGATAATTTCTAGACGTTGATTTTTTAACTTATTGATTCACATAAAAGCAAAATCTAAATGTGATAATTTTTTATAGGCACATAGAAAAAATAACATAAATCACATCTAATGATTTTATTTTGACATTTAAGTTTTAAACTTAGAGTTATTTATGTTTTTGAAAATAGAAGCATGATAGAGACACAAAAAATGGAGGCATTTGATTTGAACACTCAAGAAACATATTTGATTTCTTATTTGTTTTATTTCTTCGATACTCCTTTAACCGAGAGAAGGAATGCACCATTTATAATATTCAAACATTAGTAACTGGAGCACTAATTAAGACATTAAAAATGAGATTAATGAGATCAATTAAAGATGATTCTCAAGTAACGCCTTTTTGGCTTAATGACTTCTATAACCATTCAGAGAAAGCAAACAGAATTCAAATTTATTAGATATGAGATTTATATTCTAATCCCTCAAATTTGTAAATATTACAAATGGATATTTTAATCAAATATAATATATTGAGTTGGAATTTTGAGTTTTAAAATAAAGTTCCAACAAAATATATTTGGAGATCAAATTTAATACTTTTTGAATTTTTTTTTACTATTTTCTTTGGTAGGTAAAAAATAACTACTTTCGGATGATTCAGAATTTTTAGATCAAGTAATTTTTTAATTGTCTAAAAATATAAAATTTGGTCTCCAAATATATTTTCATATGATAATAATGTTGAGTGGTTCGAATCGGCTATTTAGACTTTGAAAACAAAAATATGAATCCAATACACAAAATAATCTACACATTGCAAGGTACCATAGTCTCACTCTATTAATAATTATGAGGATCCTTTTGAACAGAATTCAAGATTCATATTTTCCAATATCAAGATATTGAAAATCATCTACAGTAACACTAGTACAAAGCCATATAATTAGGGGTGAAAACGGAGCCGGATTATCCGGCGGATATCCGCTCCGTATCCGGATATAATCCGAATTCGGATAATTCCCGGATACGGATTCGGATAATTTTCAGAAATCCATAAAAGATCCGGATACGGATACGGAGTCCTAAACGGAGCGGATATCCGGATTATCCGGATTCGGATAATTTGGCCAGACTCATATAAAAGAGAAATAAATATTTGCTATAGATGAATTTGAACCCATGTCCTCCCATCTCAATGCCTTTAGACTAAGCTTCAAACCACTACACCACAACATCTTTTATTACCATACACTTATTTGATATATATATATATATATTATATGAATAGATTATCTCCCATCTCTTATAAGTTCATTAATATTTATATTTAATATTTTAATTAATATTTGTATCTTAGAAGTTCATATATCTTAATTATCCGACCATTATTCGTTTTATATCTGTATTCGAATCCGTATCCGTAGACTATCTGTTCCGTATCGGTATCCGTTTAAGACGGATTTGGTTTTGAATTTTGATATCCGTTTATTATCCGTATCCGTATCCGCTCATTATCCGACGGATGCGGATATGGTATCAGCATTATCCACTCCGTATCCGCTCCGTTTTCACCCCTACATATAATTCTTCAAAATTGCAGTTGAGAACAATAAATAGTCCATTTTTTTAATTGTTTTTATAAGTTTTGAATTGATAAGATGTTTCATTTAACAGAAACATGGTTTCATCAGTACAACATAATCACAATATATACCAATTCTAAAACTGATTATCTAACTTTTTTTTTTCCTTTTTAGAGTAAAGTTAGGATACTAATTATCTAACTATGATACTTTTTCACCTTTAATTTTTGTAAGTTGCTTTCACTTGCACAAGTTTTCGTAGGAGCAGATCTACTTTAGCATAGGAGGGGCAATCGTCGCTTCTAGATTTTGAGTTTTTGTGGTGATTTATTGGTACCGATCGACTTTGCCTCATTCTGAATGTTTGATTTGTAATTTAGGTTAAATTTAGTGTTAAAATCAAAATAATTTTTTTGAATTATGATTGGTAATATTAATTATAAGTTATAAGATCATAAACTACAAGTCAGGGTATTGGAAATATAAGTTAAAACATTGTTTTTTTATCGAGTACTCAATTAGTTAATGGGTTTAAATCCAATAAGCTATTTAAACCCAATTCAATATTTTTTGTCTCCCTCCCGACAAAAATCCTGGATCCGTCCTTGAGTCTTCGCGCTACTTTCCGCAAATGTTAAATTACAAAAACATTTATTTTGTTAATGCAGCATGCAGTGTAGGTTACATTTTAACTTGCCTCATAAAATCTATTAGGACTTTCAGAGAGGCCCATGTGCAGGTACTTCGCCTGTCCCTTTCTCTGTAGCCATCAAACAGAGTAACAATTTTGGTTTGAATCTCAGTTAACTTATTTAAGATAATCCTACTTATTATAAGGAAAAGTATGATATTATTCCTCAAATTATCATTAATTTTCGGACTATCTTATTCTTACTTAGTAACATACGCGCCTTATGTATGAAAAAAAAGTGTCACTTGTTTAAAGTAGAAAATTTTACCATCCAAAACTGTGAGCACTTGCATAAAATTTAGTGGCGATTGAAATATTATATTTTATGTCCCACATAATATTTTTTTCGCTTTCCCAACACATCAATAAGTTCTAACGAAATGTAGGCAGCATTGTATCGAAGTTATTTAAATTAAGCTTACAGATTAAGGTGATGAGATCAGTTTATCCGGCTCTTGAACAATTGGATGCCTTTGGATCCAACAAAAGTGTTTTGAAATAACTGCCATATATATATATATATGAGTAGAACTAGGGTGCTCTTAAGCTCACCAAAGTTTTGGTGAGCTTAACTCTAAAACTCATAAAATCGATTTCAAATGACGAATCCGAACCGTTGAAATCCGCCTATCTTATGTGTGATGCATCTACATATGAAATTTTTAAACATTCCAATTAATTTAGTATAAAGTCAAGTGGTCAAAATTATAAGGTTAATAAATTAATTTTAGTGCATTCATTTTTGAACGTTTTTTGACCGCTTGACTTTATACTAAATTAATTCAAATATTTAAAAATTTCACATGTAGATGCATCACACGTAAGGTAGGTGGGTTTCAACGGTTCGGATTCGTCATTTGAAATTGATTTGATAAATTTTAGAGTTAAGCTCACCAAAACTTTGGTGAGCTTAAGAGCACCCTAGTTCTACTCTATATATATAGAGAGAGAGAGAGAGAGTGGCTAATATACAAACATTTGTTTCTGGACTTAGGAACAAACAGTTCAGTTCTCCGATTTTTAAAGTCCAAATAATCAATCCAAACTATTAGATATTCAATTTATATTAAAATGTACTTGGATGTCAAATTTTATATTTTTTGAAATTTTTTTACTATTCATTAAGCTGGTTTGAAAATTGCTGTTTTTAAATGGTGCAAAATTTTAATAAAAACAACGATATTCAAACCATCTTAATAAATGAGAAAAGGTTTCTGTCCATTGAGTTTTGTCCACCATTTGTCCACTACACTATCCATTTCGATTTACAGTCTCTCCGCTATCCACTTTATAACGGCCTATTTAAACACTGACGATGCCAGATTCATTCCATTTTCCATTCACGATTGACTTCCTCTTTGCTCTTTCATTCAAACAATTGGCGATTAACTATTCGTCTAATGAAATCTGGTCCATTCGCAATTAACTATTGCGGGTTAAAGGCAAGAAGGAATCTGGTCCATCTCAATCATCGGTCTAACTTCTATTGGAGGCGTACAATCACCACTGAGTTGGAGGCGTGCAATACTCCAGATTTCATTAGACGAATAGAAGTTGTGCAATCACCAATTCTTGTTGAAGACTGTGGACATACGCGGGTTAAACCTTCAATCATGGAGCGCGATCGAATAGAAGTTTTCTTTGTTGAAAAGCACGGCAAAAAATTCAAATCTAGTAAGTTATTTCTGTTGAATTTTTTGTTTTCGTTGTATGCAGTAACAGATCTAGCATTTCAAATGAAATCTGGAAAAAAAAAGATGATAGAGAGGCGATATGGAGTATTGATCTGTTAATTTTATAGTATTTATCTTGTAATTTTACAGTATTTATTTTGTGAAAATCTGGTAGAAAAAAATGATAGAAATGCTTCTTACTCATCCGAACAATATTCAATTGAAAATTCTACTGTATACAAGATTCAATTTTACAGTTCTGCTGATTCAATTTTACAGTATACAAGGTTCAATTGTAAATTTTACTGTGTAGAAGATTCAATTTTACAGTATACAAGATTTAATTGGAAATTTTACTGTATACAAGATTCAATTTTACAGTATACAAGATTCAATTTTATAGTATACAATATTCAATTTTACAGTATACAATATTCAATTTTACAGCATACAAGATTCAACCCAGTGCTAATAACCGCTAATAACTAACTCTAACTGCCAATAACTTCCTATAACTGTAATTTCCGAAATTACAATTTGATAGTACATTTATTTTGTCCTGTTGTGCAAGTTGCAATCTTTTTTTTAACTATTATGGGACCACTTCAAATAGTTGCTGGATGTTTTGTGATTAAGTGATATATTTTATGTGATATATTGTATAATTATATGACATGTAGAAGTAATTTTATAGTATTCGTGCAAGTCAAAGCTGTGGACAAATAGTGGACAATTAGACGCTTCCTGATTTGGATCAACTGTTTGGACTTTGGAAATCAGAGAACCGAACCGTTTGTATATTAGCCATTCTCTCCCTCTATATATAGAATTGGGTTTTGCCCAAATATATTGATATTCAAAGTTGGACTTGAACTGTCCGATATACATTGAGATTCTTGTGAACGGATTTAGAACTTAATAAATTTAAATAATCATGTAAATCTCAATTGTCTGTGTGAATTTTGACAAAAATTAAACAATTTAGACACAATTTTGTATGAAGCTTTGTCCAAAATGTTTTAGACAAAACCCCCACCTATCTAGCTAAAAAGATTTAATCTATTAATGCAAACCATAATTGTGAAAAATAACAATATTACAAAAAAATTGGTATATATGCATCTACAATTAAAAAAAAATTGTGCATTGAGTAGAGGATGAAATGTGCATCTCCAAAAAGAATGTCAAAACTCAAACAGAAAACAGGGGGACAGTGATCGGAAGAAAATGCCAAATGGTACAACTTGTTAGCTATCGTAACAGGGCATTTAAAGCATTTGACTTTTTCTTCCATGTTGGCGTCTTCCTTTTTTGTTTTTGTTTTTTTTTTTAATGAACTGAGATGATACATATTATCTACGAAGCATTTGAATGTTATTTATTAGATCATATTTTGCTATCAATTTGTTTATATGTAGCTGGAAATGTATGTATGTATGCCAAAGCTACGGCGCTAGCTAGCTCTTAAAAGCTACGACCTCAATTAATTTACTAATAAAAAAATATAAAGCAATTAGAAACAGTGAATGTAGGCATGTTCCAACCTTTCGGATCGACGATAATTACAAAAAATAAAAGAGAAAAAAAAACGGTGTGCCAGAGTATGATCTAAAGGGGATACAGCCTCTTGCTCGTTTGGATTGTAGCGAGTAGTAAAAGTAACAAAGTGAAAGTGTCAGCCATAGACCCATAGTTTAATTAAGTGCTAAGCATGTGAAAATGAAAGTCCCAACCATATCTGGATACCACTCCAATCTTGTATATGCATTCAATTATCAAATTTAAGAATCCACTTTATTTTCATTTTATAAAGATTGGAAGTCAAGCTACCAAATTATTTAACATCTATACAAAATATTGTTCGTTTTAGATTTCAAACTCTATATGGAGATCAGTATTATTTTTGTCACTAGATTAAATACTGGTTCTAAAAAATCTACTTTAATACAATGTTTTAATTTTGGTGTTGAAGGTTTTAAGTTCGTAAATTAGTTGAAAGATCTTGAATATTTAAAATTGAAAATTGAAAAATGTAATTTTATTTTCCTAGAAAGTTGTCATATGTGATTATCTATGGATGCATTATTTTTTTTTTTCAGCTTGAAAATTAATAAATTAGTGGTGGTCATTTACATCAAGAGTAAATCTTACGCATTAATTAAATTCTCCAACTAATGAACTACCTCTTTTATTTTTTTTATTTTTTTTTCAAGCATATCAAGAATTTGGATTATCAGCTGACAGCTAGAGTCAGGTTAGATCCAAACTGTTTAATATAAGTTTGCACGGATCTTAAAGTGAATCTCCCCCATATTACAAAAGAGTTTGAAATTCTTACGATTCGCCTGTGACTTAATTACTATATATATCTCTTGTGGTACCGCAGAAAATAGTCACTTATTATACTAAAGGATCTCTTAGATTTCAATATTTCATATAGGTAATAGGTATATAAGTAGCTGTCCTAGCTGAAATCAAATCCTCTGCCCTCCGGGGGGCAGGAATTTCCTACCTCCAGAGTCTCTGCGGGTGGAACCGGGGTGGGACTGGTTACTGTTTTAAGGTTTAATTATTGTTACTGTTTTTAAATGGGCTCCACCCACAGAAACTCTGGAGGCAGGAAATTCCTGCCCCCCGGGGGCAGAGAATTCGGTCTCGTCCTAGCTAGCTAGCAAGTGTTGCCTTAGACATAATGGAACGCTATATATTCTCTGCGCAGCTTTTAATCTGATCCGTTCATTTTAATCGGATGGACCAGATCAGATCTCAAAATTTGGACCCTTTCTGATCTAGTCCGTCCGATCAAAACGAACATATCAGGTTAAAAACTCTGCAGATGATACTCTCTCAGAAATAATATGGTTGGAGAATTGGGGGTGGCATTGCATTACTAATTAATTAAATTAATATATCCCTTAGCAAATTGGCGCTTATTAGAGAATCTACATCCCTGAAATTCTGTCTCTGAAAGTTTCTAAACTCTCACATTCCTGAAACTCAAAATTAGAGTTTCTTAATTACCACATCAGCAAATAAATTACAAAAGAAAACAATTTGAGCCAATCATTTGACCAACATAGAGTTTATAAAGAGTTTCTTAATAAGAAACTTTCCTGCATAGTTTCTAAATAATAAATTCTCCTACATTCTTGAAACTGAATTAAAAACTGCCACATTAAATTAGAAACTCTAATAGTTTCAAAGATGTAGATGCTCTTAGTTATCAGTCATGACCTAGATCTCCTTAAAACAGGAGGTACATCAGCTTGTTAATTACCAAATCTAATCATACATAACTTGCAACAGTTCTTCAAACGTGCTGAAAAAAATATCATTTATTATTAATATATCCATCTGCTCAAAAATCTATCTCATGCCACAGTTCTTCAAACGTGTCATACTCCTGTTTCTTCACTAGCTATATATTCTTGTTTTAAGAAAAAACAATCTAGCTATTCATTGGAAAGATCAACTCAACATACCTAGAAAAAGACAAACACACATATGTAAAATAATTAAGCAAAATTGAAACCGAATTGATATTGTTTGTATTCTTGTGGATTGAACATATATATCATCATTATATAGCCTTAGCCATGTGTCCTTTTTTGTTTATACTTCTTGTTTGATTGTGGCTTTCCACCAATGAGAAAAATGATATGTGCAAATGATGATATAGCCAAATATTGTTCCTTGTCTTTTTCTTCACATTTATTAATGATTTTTTGATTTTTTTTCTCTCTTTTCACAACAAGTTTATTTTGTTACATTTAAATGAGAGCTAGAATAGCTAGAATAGTAAAATTTTAAAATAGTAAATGAAAATAGTGAAAAATAGTGATTTTCATATTAGTGTGAAAATAATGCTATTTAAATTAGTAAAAATATTGTTTGAATTGTACATGTGGAATAGTGTATAACTATAACCAATAAATAATAGTGTTAATAAGGTGCTAATTAAGGAAAAATATAAGCAAGTGGGATCTCAACAGATTGTCACAACGTGAAGATATAGTGAAAGTAGTGTCAAATTTGTTATTTCAAAAATGTATTAGCGGAAATCTGAAAAGAAACATCCTTTCTCTCTCTTTACTCTTTCAAATAGTAACTATTTCAACATTTAGAAGGAGTAGAGAATAACGGCTATTTTATCTATTCCAAATAACAAAAATATTGTTTGGATGTACATTGCTATTTCAAATAGCTACTATTTTAGAATAAAATAACCTCTATTCTTGTTTGATCCAAACATGCACAGCCTTAATTAGGAGTCTTTGTTACCAACTGTTTAGATCAATGATAAGCCGCAATATTTCCTGAATACAAAGGTCATGATTATTAGCCATGATGTATATATAGGCGTGTATATATATGGATGCTTATGTGCTTCATGAAAGGTTTTTTATTATTTTTTTCTAAAATTCGTATTTTGCACTCTTCGATCTATGTCAAAATTCGTGCAGATCGGATTGCGGATGAGCAATTATACACCTTCAATTGTCTAGCAGTTTATTCTTGTTGTCTTATAACACACTAATGTACCGTTATAACTCTACCAACTATTATTGCAATATTTCCTGCATTAAAACCAGATTTATATGCAGCGTATTCAAATGGTGACACATTCATAGTAAAAAGTATGATATATATATATATATATATATATATACACACACACACACACACACACACACACTGTTGTACTTAATAGATGCATGTATATTAGAACTACTCTTGTTAACTACTATTAAAGAAAGTGACTACCCCACATGTATTCCTCTCAGAAAAGAAATAAATGTAGCTTCATTCCTGTGCCTTGGGCATTATGCACAGTACTTGTTTGTTTGATTTTAATGTTTGTTTATGAAGTCTCACATTCAATCAATCAGTACCGAGTAATATTGTCGGCAGGAAGACACTGATTAATTGGCACCATCCATCTCATGAATACTGTACATGTACGGTGATGATGATCATGAGATCGTCAGTTCATTTCAACTGGAAGACAGTTCCCAACAGGGACCGGACTGAAATCCGCCATCCGATATAAATTAACTGTCCGATCCGTATTGAGATTCATGCAAACAAATTTAAATCTACACTAACTTCAACCGATTAATTAATATGTAAATCTAAACCGTCTACACGAATCTCAACACAAATCAAACTGTTTCGACCGGACATATGACAGATTTCGGTTCCGATGCTCTCCATTTCAACGTGTATCGTACAAAAGCCCTACAGATTACAGAACGAGGAATAACACAAATATAATTGCTTGACCTTAATTAAGCCCGAACCAAAAAAAAAAAATTGAAGAGAATTCAAATCCAATACGGTACTGAAAGGTGTAGAATGAGATCTGAGTCGTCTGTTTTATTCTGGTACGAATCTTAAAACGGTCGGGTACCACAGAAAATACTCATTCTGTTGAAGAACGCTGTTGACAAAAAATGGTGGTGCTCAAACTCTGAGACCTCTTTTTCCTACTGTTGTAGCCTTGGGAAAAAAAATAGCATACTACCCAATGAATAAACAGAAAAAAACAAAAGATAGTAGCAGTCCTTTTCATACCTTAGATATTAAACAATTATTGCATATTTTCCAAGCTTGTAGATATATAAATCTATTTCATATACCGCCTGTTTAGAACTCTCATATGCTGCCCATCTTCTCTCTCTCCTTCCCTCTCTCTCTCTCTCAAGTTCCCTAGATCTTCTTCCCATCAAACTGTCCCCTCCTCCTAAAGGCAAGTTGTATATGAGTTTCTCTTTCGAAGTAGCCGAAGAGAGAAATTTGAAAAAGAGCGTTGTACAACCTTCAGTGAGGACCATCTTGTAGCTTTCTTTTTCTCTTTCTTTTTATGAAAATATTGGCAGCAGCTACCAAGTGTTGTAGCTTTCTTTCTTTTTCTTACTCTCTCAACTTCTAGCTAGGAGTATAATCAATTGCAAAGAAAAGAAGCTCAAATTTTGTTTTCCATTCCAATATATTTTGGTTTGACGAGTTTATCTGTTCGCATGCGACATTGGGTTTGAGATCATGATGATGGTCATGAGAATTTAATATTCCTTGTCTCTTCCGACCGAGTTGAGAGATAGATTTGGTTGCAGTTCTGACGCTAGCCTATGTCTCTTTTGGTTTCTCTTGCTTCATTACTCTTCAAGCAATTTTAACCCGTGAGGCAAGTTCAGAGACTCTGAAAGCAAGATCCATTCTTACAAAAACAAGGTATGATCTTAATTTTTACTAGTACGTATACTTTGGATCGATGTTTTAGATCTTTCTTTATAAAATATTTTAATTTCTATATATATACCAACTTTATATACCTTGCTCGAAATACCTTTTTTGCAGTTATTTTCTCAATTTTTTTCAATGAGTGTATTTGTTAGCTTCTCTTTTTCATTGAGACGTACTCTTGTTTGTTCCAAACCAATGGTTAAAAACTTCAATATATATATCCGTAATGATATACTCACTGTGCATAAGGCTGAACATTAGAACACTACTTCCAATTATTAATGATGTAATAAAAGTTGGAATTTATGAACATGCCAACATATTGAGACAAATTTAGCATTAGGCCATCAGCTACTAAATAATTATATAATTTTTATAAATTTGTTTGATGTATACTGTTCATTCTAATCGGGATTATCTATATTTTCTATTTTAGGCTTTTATAGCATTTCAAAAGCACCATGGATTGGCCTAATTCGATATATATGCAAACCGAGATAAATCCAACGATTCCAGCATGTCTGTCGAGCATTCAATACGACAACTTCTCTGAATCGAATGCATACTTTTATGGTGGTGACATATGCGGGAAAGCGGCTCTTGAAGAGACTCTAATCACCACAAGCTTAGAAGTGCACAGCATTCAGCCATGCGAGACGGCAAGCTCCAACCTAGAAAGAAATACTGAAATGGAGAGTATGGTTCTTACTCACAACTTGGGTTCCATATCAGATCTTAACTCGTTACAGAACCTCCATGAGACAAGCACATGGGGATCAAGTGATCTACCTCCTCAAAATTTACCTTCCCTCCTACCATGCACCAATGCAGCCGTCGCCATGGTAAACCAGCATGGTAATTTATTTGAACCCATATTCTCAAGCAGTGAAAACCCTTGCAACCTAAGTTACAGCAGTAACATCATATCTGGGGAATCAGATAATAACTGTGGTTCCTTTGATGGGAACCAATTCTCAAACCGTGATGAGACGGCCTCGCAGAGCTCGTCAAACCCTGAGCCGCCACACACGTCTGAATATAAGTTAAACCCAAGGAAGAACAAGAGAAAACTAGAAGAGGATGAGCACCACTCATATAACCTTCTCCAACAGGCAAAATGTGGACCTCTTATCAATAGAAAGGGGTACGAAATATCGTTTGCGAGTACAAGCAAGCAAAAGAGGCAACGATCTGAGAAGAACTCGGCATGTTATTCGAGTATAAACTTTGGTGGTCATGATGGAGAGTTTGAGCCGGATACTGAGGCAATGGCACAAGTAAAGGAAATGATATACCGGGCAGCGGCCATGAGGCCGGTAAACCTCGGTGCAGAGGAGATGGGTGAAAAACCTAAAAGAAAGAATGTGAAAATATCAAGTGATCCGCAGACAGTTGCGGCAAGGCTGAGAAGAGAGAGAGTTAGTGAAAGATTGAGGGTTTTACAGCGCCTGGTACCAGGTGGGAGCAAGATGGATACTGCAACCATGCTTGATGAAGCAGCAAATTATCTGAAGTTTCTGAAGTCTCAGGTTAGAGCTTTAGAAGCCTTAGGTAGAAATGATGGTTTTGTTGCCATCAACAATGGTTTTGCTGCCATGCAAACACCTTTGCCCCACCCAAAACCCTAAAAAAACTACTCAAAAAGGTCTCCTAAAAAACCCACAAGCCATATCATTTCATGCATCATTAGGTTGGTTTTTAAGCGTACTTGTGATGCTTTTGATCATTAGTTCTTTCTCATTTAGATACACTTTTTGCTAACCAAATCCTAATTCCAAGACCCCAATGAGTAAAAGGAGGGTATGAAAAGATTGAGACTTTTGATCAAAGGGTCCGGTACCAGTGTTATCTTCCCTTCTTTTCATTTTTTTAGTCAACTTTTTGACGACGCAAAAACCTCTTTTCACCTCCATAAAGGAAGCTAGGTCCAAGATCAGTACTCAACAAACCTTTTCATCATCATAAACTTTAGGCCATTGTCTAAAGCTCCTTTTCTTTTGAGGCACCACCTTTTGCCATGCAAAAATAGAAGAGAAACCCTAAACCCAAAAACCTTCTCATATCATAGGCTTCATCATGACTATTTTGCTTTGATGCAAATTGGGAAGCATGGCATGGACTCATTAACCGAGAATCACTGTATGGGAATCAGTCCACGTGTAATGAATGAATTAATTAATCAATCCTGAATGAAAAGCATCAACCTCTTGAGTCTTGAGACATGAGAGATGCCTTGTTAGAATAGTTGGGTCCCCTATTGGGTTCTTGGGTGGTGTACCAGAAATCTTTTTTCTGAGCAATTAGAGTCCAGGTGGATGCCTTCCAATGGCGAAAACGGAACCTCTTTGGGGCAGCCCCAATGCCAAAAGCCATTCCTTTGGGACTGACCCATGTGTGGCAGAGACCACTATATGCAAATGTTCCCTTTAATTCAAGCCAAGCGTGCTCTTGAGAAATCCACCAAAAGCTACCCTTGTTGCTCTTCACATGCTTAAAGATCACAACCTGGCCTGTCTCTCTCCATCTCTCCCTTTTTCTCTCTCTATCTCTGTTCCTATCTCAGAAGTTAACTTTGTAAAATGTAACAAACAGTGATGTCATGTAAAGGAGGGTGAGGGATTTGACCAAGAAAGAAAAAGGGTTATGAATTGGATATGTTTTTGTAATGTGTAACGGAGCTGGCAAAGAAATGATGTAAACGAGCAGCCATTTTGATTGATGAATTATATAATATATATTATACAAGTAGGACTTGTTTAATTTGCTTTTCGGTCATGTGCTCCTTTTTTCCAGTGAATGACGAGTGAAAGCCAGAAAGGGTTTGTTGTATCATTGCAAAAGATGTAATAACCCATTTGTGCATCACACTGTATTGCATTTAATGCTTCTTTACGGTTAGAGTTGGTTGCTGTTTTTTCTCATGATTGAGGAGACCCGGCGCGGATTTCTTGCTTGGATTTACTGTTTTATGTCAGCGTATTGATTTCTAGGTTGCTTGTTTGTTTTGTACACTCCAATTTCGATCTTTCTATCGATGTAATTGTGCGTCTGAGAACAATCATTTGCCACAGCAAATCAACACAATTATTACTTGGGTATGTTAACATTAAAAATTCAATTTAGTGGCTTTGATATGTATAGCAAGATATTAAATCCAACTAGGATATTATTCTGACTGCTACTAGCAGGATGCAGTCTTATCTACTTTGGAAAAAGTGGACATTCGATTGAGATAATAAAGAGATTTCAATATATATACTAACCTAGCTACCTAACAATTTCACGGCTTTTGGGGTGCAATTTGATAAACGCATGGTGGAAAGACTACCAATCAACCTAACAAAGTTCAGCTCTTCTCCGGTATTTGCAAAGTTATTGGGGATATTAGTAAAAACACAACCTCTTACCCAAAAAGTTGATCAGACGGATCAAACGAAACATAAGCTATGTTCTTTGAATATAGCAATTGTTATAACTATCTGATCAGTCAAGCATAACTTATGTTATATATATATTTAATTTACCAGTCTTCAAAATAAACGATTAGAAATGTATCCGAATGGTGACACCGAACATGCATGGTCAATATAGGCTCACATTTTAGTTTCGTTCGTCATTCAAAGTATAACAGCCCAAAGAAGGGACTGGTCTTTCTGACATGAACGTCATTCTCAGTTTTGACCATTGTGGTTGCAATCAGATTTGACTAAAGTGATCCCAATGAGACTTGACCATTTGGAGTAGGCATTGAGATAACGAGACTTAATTGCAATATGCTTGAAAAACAGGGTATAGACAACAAAATAAAGAAAATATCCCCTAATTGTCTCTCAAGGTCCCGTTCTATTACATGAATTTGAGCCTCACCATTTCTGAGATGTAAAAATCTAAGTCTAAGATGTGCTCCTCTTTCAATTCAAGAAGCAGCAAACAAAGAACCCTCATAAAGTTAATGCGAATGAATACTATGCAAATAGGCACAGAGCAACTGTGTAATCTAGCTAAGGTTTTGGCACATCTCACAAGTGTGCCTATTTAACAGTTCAAGACTGTAAAGACCAAATGAATTAGTGCTTAGTGGGGACTATTGCATTTGCCATATATTGGGCTTAAATAGTCATTAATGGTTGGATTGTTAGATTGTCAAGCATCCACCAACGGCCCGTCCCAATTGGCGTACATTATTTGAACAGTTAAAAAGTATCACTTTTTCTTGTGACAACTCCTGCTTCAATGCATTTTTCAAATCACAACTGCATCTTGTGCTGTATTGACCTCGTCATTTCCTATTCTGAGGAGTTTGATACATTGTTCCAGGGTTATCCCCCACCATGCGCTGGGACTGGTCACATAACACTTGGCTTGGATTTTACTTGACACCTTGAGGTGGGGGACAAGTAGATTTTTGGTAGTAACGTTTGATTGAAACGACCATGGACCATTGAGCAATAGCAATATGGTTGGCCTTATTTAGGAGGACATTTAAATGAATTATTTGAAAAAAAGAAAGAAGAGAAAGCCTCTTACCTGATTGAAACAGTGCAGTACCGAAGCATATTTTAGTTTTAGTACTAATAATGCACGTTTTGCCAACAAGCATATTTTACCAACTAATCTTCAAACCCAAAAAAAAAAGTACCAATAGCCAAAGAAATTGAGCCATGTAGAAATCTATCTATGCACTAATCTACCCAAACCCTTCCAATCTTACCCAATTTTCTCAAGGTACAACAAGAACTAACTTGTGGTTTTTTTTTTAAAATGTTCACAATGAAGAGACCCACCAGTACCAGAAACCTGGTACAGACTTGGTACTGTGTTCTACAGTGTACAATGTCACACTGCAGCAATTTTCAACCCACTGCAACAGGAATGGGATCCGGTGTTATTATTTCCCTGCTCTTCCCCTGCTCTTCTCTCTATCTCTCTCCACTTCGGAGGGGACTGATACTATGTTCCAATAGGATCCCCACATGTCCATGGATAGGTCAAAACACCTGTCGTGGATTTAGTCATCACCCAAGGTGGGGACAAAGCCTGGAGCCAAGAGGAATTTATCTAGTAACATTTGATTGAAATGACCATGGACCATTGAGAAACACAACATAGTTGCCTTATTTGGGAGGATGCTCAAGTGAAATCTACAAAAATAACAAGAAAATGGCTCTTGCATTATTGAGTAAACTGCAGGATTGGAACTTCCTTTTTTTAGTACTGACACTCTTAGTTGCAACTTTGCCAACTCACCTTCAAACCCAAGAAAAAGAAGGCACTGATAATACAGAGAAGAACCAAGTAGAAATACATCCAGGCTAACACATATATCCCACTCATTCCACCTCACCAGGGGTTGGCCGTATTAAAAGCATAATTTTGTAACCGTGACTCCGTGAGGGTATAAAATAAAATGCCTCTTACATACTTATGGAGGACACATATGACATTTCTTATAAAAACATTTAATATGCTACAATACTACATATATGTGCATGATCAGAAAAAAGAATGAGGGACATTGAACCCCATTCGCTACACCTATATCTGCCTATGGACCTAACCCAAGACAGCAAGACCCCCACAGTATGACAAAGATTGACAAGTAAACTTTTCCGATTGTACAAACATAAACCAATCAGTACCGACAGACTAGTATAGACTTGGTATTGCTGTGTACACGGTACAAATCCACACAAGGATGGTCCCAATTTATCTGCACAGTATACCAAGCCAAGATTCAGCTGTATTCTTCAGGGGAATATACTACAGCAATGCATGCTACTTCATTTCAATTAAATGTAATAAATGAGTAAATTGAGCAATCAATGAACCAGCATAACAACTATAAGATAATAACAGTATTATATGAGAAACATGATATCTGAGTTGTACAACCGATAACAATAATAGATTCTATAGGTAAACCAATATCAAAGCAGAGATTTACATATTGGCTGGAAAGTCATCACCCCTTGATGCACCTGATGTTTACTAACAACTGGCTAATGAGATATCTTGAAATAAAGTATGACAATAATGGCAAATGCAAGTGCAGCAATCACACCTCCTATTATCCACTTGTTGCGGTCTATTCTCTTTGACATGGCTGCCAATATCTTCTTGCTCTTCCCAACATTCTCGTCAACTCCATGAAGCTATATTAGAGAAATTTAGCCTTTAAAACAAATAACTCATACCCAACAATTTAATAGAGATCCAGGATAAGAACCAGTCATGACCCAGGGGAGATCGTGCCAGTCAACCAAATTTTGGCTAAAAAATGAGCCCAAATAATACCGAAATTGAAAATAGGTTAGGTTTGATTTCCTTACTATATTTTTATATAATCCAATATCCTTACTCAGGTACTTGTTTTATTTTTTACCAGAAAGAATTCAAAGAGAACTCTTTACCCACTCGCTTTTCAGAAAAATGATACATATGTTCTTGGTCTGTATAATAGGTTTGGCCTTCAGGCAATTTATTTTCCTGTCAGACCCACTTAAAAATCAGTCCAGTCAGCAAAAGAGAACAGAGCTAAAGATGAACGTACAGAATTATGAGCATGCAAAAGAGATTGGCGCTGGTTATGAAGGTCTTGTAGGATGGAACTGCCGAGTTCTTCTGTTTCTAGGGCAACTCTTCTGGTCTCTGTTATTCTATCACTCGACTGTGCTAGTCTCTCCGTGGACATCAGGACCCTTCCTCTCTGATCCGATGTTACCTACAGCCCAATCCAAATTTTAATGACAACAATACACCAGACTAACAGTTTTTGTATCAAAACAATAGTTATACGGTTCACAACTTCATGGAAAAGGGGTAATATTACTGTAAGAATGTAAGAAGAAAGGATGGTCTGGTTATCTTACTAGGTCAATTTGGGTCCATACAGGTTTAGAAGTCAGTAATTGTCAGAGTGAAGAAGAGAAAAGAGAAATATTTTGATGCTTTTGGATATGATTTAAAAAAAATATTGAGCTCACAGCAAGAGAATCAGCCATCCCTGACTCAAGCAACTCCTCTCTTGTAACCTGCTTCGAATTACTGCTTGTAATTCTCTTCGCCTCATTCTTTATATTATTTAAATCTGATTTGTATTCTCTCAATTTCACAAGCAATCCTGCCTTCACACTTGGCTGCAAGCTTCTAGCCTCTAGATCCATCTTCCTTATCTGATTTATATCCAATTTCAATCTCAAAGAATGAAGTTATATAATACTCTCTAAATCGAGCTTGTAAATTTAGTAATTCTACAAAACATACCAGCAACTCAGCATCCTCAATTTCGGATTTTATTTCTGAAACCTTCTGCCTCCTTTGCTCTACAAATTACGTCAAGTGACCATTAATTAAAAAGCGGATTAAAATAGAAAATTCCTGGAAGCGTGGTTTCCGCGAAAAGTGAATACCTCCATCTGAGGCAGCCGCCGAGGTGCATTTCTGGGAAAGAGAAGCAAAGATCTCCGAGAACTGGCGCTCGTACCCTTCGAATACCTCGCTCATAGCTTTTTAGTTACCAAATCGAGGATTCCCCTTTTTCTTCAGGAAACGGTGGAGATCGACGGTTTTAACAAAGATCCTATTGGGTAATCTAGGAAAACTAATAAAGAAATTCAAGCAACACCGATGAATAAAGAGATTCGCAAGCTTAGGAGAAATCAGTTACGAAGTAGGAAGAGATGAGATAGAGATGGATTGGGAGGGAAGAGTTCGCTGTTAGTTCGCTTGCTTTACTCTTTCTTTGCTAACAATATTTTTATTAAAAGAAAATAAAAAAATCAAACGAGATTTCAATTATGGTTCCTGCGTCACCCACCAATCTGTTGGGCTGGGCCCACATTTCAGTTACACAATGGTCACAATGCATCTACTTCCTGGTCCGCCTCCAATAAAAATTGAAGCCAGGAATAAATGAACTGAGGCCCAAGGCCTAACTAGCTGAAGTAAATTAGTAAATTGCAATGCATTCTCCTACCGTTCCTGAGGGATCTGAGTTGCAATAATATAGGAACTCAAGTATTTATAATAGAGGATGTTTCAAATGCCTCAATTTGTTGTACTTTTATTATGCTTTTATTTTTTAAAATATTAATAATTTAAAATTTAAAACTCAAAAGTTAAAGTAAAACTGTTGAATATGATCTACATCATTTTATGTATGCACACGTAAAAAATTATAACATTTTAATTTTGTTTTGGTTATCATCAAGAGCTTGTAAAAAACACAATAATGTGGATAATTTCTAGATGTTGAATTTTCAACTTATTTTATTCACATATAAATAAAATTGAAATGTGATCATTTTTATGAGCACATAGAGAAAAATAACATAGATCGCATCTAACGGTTTTATTTTGATTTTTATGTTTTAAATTTTGAGTTATTAAAGTTTTTAAAAATAGAGGTATGGTGGAGGCACTATAAATAAAGGCATTTGAACTCTCCTCCTTATAATATAAGTTGGGCTATAATATTTTGAAAAGTAAATAGATTGTTATACTTCTCACTCATATTTTTATTTTTAAAATTTAAATAGTCGATTTGAATTTTTTAACATAAACTTCATATTAAAATGTCTTTGAAGACCAAATTTTATATATTTTTTCAAATTAATTTATTATTTTTTTAGAATTTTTGAAAATAACTGTTTTTTGAATTTTCTAATATTTTTTTATTTAACGAAAAAATTGTAATTTTTAAAAATTCTAAAAAGAAAATAAAAAAAAATTGGTTTTCAAACACATTTTAATATAAAAATAAAATTAAAAGATTCAAATCAATTATTTAAATTTTAAAAATAATAATATGAGCAGAAAGTACTTCTCAAATCATGATATTCCAATTCTTTATAATATTGTAACATTGAGTTTCTGAATTGAATTTATTTTTGCTAGATTGAATCTTATCTTTCAATTCGCCTTAAGAGACGGAAGGGCTATGTTGTAAACTCAAGTCTTTAAAAATTATAATCTTCGAGTTACTTCTTAGATCGGGACACGACAATGCTATCAATCATTGGCAGTCTAAACCGAATCCCGAGATTTGGGGTTCGATTTGCAATTAAAATTTAAGCTCATTTAATTTGACCAAGCTTTAAAATGATATTCTAAGTTCATATATTTTGACCAAGCTTTCTATTTAAGCAGGACTACAAGGTTTTAGCTAATTAATTATTAAAATTTAACAATTAAGGTGCTGCAAACTCTGATTAATTTTGTTTTATAATACACATAGCTATCTGTTTTGGAGGTAAATGACGATTGCCAACAAACAAATATCAAATTTGGATAGGTATTATGTTTATCAATGATTTAAATAGTGTTTATCGCATTATAGCGGTCGAGTTAAAAAAATTGTGTTATACCCAAATAGCGGCGCTATTTGGACATAGCGTCATAGTTTTTATGGGAGAAAAACGCTATAGCGCCGCTATAGCGCGCTATTTAGAACACTAATGTTTATTAATAAATGAGTATGACTAATATAATATCAGTGTCGTTTCAGTCTATATAACATTAACTTTAAAACTTATCAAATTGAGTGCAAATGGTAAATTCAAACCGTTTAAACTGATCTACTTCATTAGTTGTGGATTTAATAGTTTCCTATTTTCCTGTAACACGCAGTTTCATAATACGAACATTGTTATGAAATTAAATTTTTCAAAAAAAAAATAATAAATCACGCGGGCCATTAATATTTGAAATGCCAAGTAAATAAATAAAATGGTGTGCATTTATTATCTTAATTGTAAATGATAGTGTTTCACAATATCTCAAATTATTGTATCTGCAATTACGTATGTCAAAGCACATTGCAATGAAGGTTAAACATATCAAGACTATAAGGCGTCTACAAATTGGAAAATTGTTTGATTGCTCTACAAAATATTATTTTTAGATATTGCTTTGTGGATAACACACTCTTGCAAACGATAGGGAAGCTTGAAATTGAACAATTGTTTAACACCTATAAAGACTTCTTACTGGGGCCAATTCATTATTGAATTTCAGAAAAGAAATAGTGATAGGAGAGAAAAGAGAGCTAGCACATCATGTTGAGAAAGAAAGTGAGTCCGACTCAATATTATTTTTTCCACAATTTTACAATATGTGGGGAGAAGTTGGGAAACATACATATATGAAAAGATATTGAAAGAAATTAGTCTACTCAAATTGGGTCAAGGGTGTATAATCCCAGTTAGCTCAAATATCATACAATCTCATAAAAAAATAAATGAAAAGCTGAGAAAGGCGGAATAGAAAAGCGGAATGAAGACAGGAGCAAGCCAAGGCGAATGGCAAGTGGTGCAGAGAAGGCGAAGATACCCTGATAACTGGAAGCAACCATTCACCACCGCACCGACCAAGGCCAACCCATTCATCCCATATCCCCAAACCTACGTTCAGGCTCTCTCTCGCCCTATTTCTCCCAACACCATGACCAAAACCCAACCTCCACAGGCCGCATCCATGGCCACTAGACCTATCACCCCTCCTCCGGCCTACCCGAACCCTGCTAGGGTGGCTGTGTACACCTCACCGCACAGTCCCACCAAACTACGTTTCCCACCCTCTCCGGCCTTTCCTGAATGGAAAGACCGTTGCTCCCGCTGCTGCAAGATAAGCCATATGGCGGCCCTCTGCCGTAATAGGATGAAGTGTGGTTGATGTTTGAAGGATGGCCATCCAGGCACAAGGTGTCTAAGGAAGGGACTTGCTCCGGGAGAGGCCCGTTTTGCACCACCTAAGGCATCCGAACAGACAGGTTTTGAACCTTCGTTTGATGAGCTTCTGAGTGGCAACAGACCACATCTAGGACCACAGATGTCCGCTAACAGACCGTTGATCTCTACATGTTTTATTGAGAGAGAAGAGGAATACATCAAAGAATTCTCCAACCTGAGTCAGGCGGTGATTGTCCGAGCTCTTGACTGGGAAGGCGACTTGCTAGCAGATATGGTAGCAGAATTTGCAGTAGCAACGGAGAAGGTCAGCAAAGAGGACATAACAGTTGCCTCTTCATCGACCTGTCTCATTCACATTCCACCCGGCCTAGCACCAGACACCTTTCTGCGTGTAATGTCAGTAAGGATCTGGGACCTAGGACTCAACTTCCAGCCGTGGAGCCCGCTCTATGATTCAACCAAACTGGTGCCAGAGTTTAAAATTATCTTGGAACTTAGAGATGTGCCAGTGCGCCTATGGAGAGAGAAGTACATCATGAGGATGGTGAGCTCTTTTGGGCTCTATCTGGGTATAATCTCGTCAGCTAACTTGGGAGACTACACGGCATGGTCGGTGGTGGTAGCTACTGACTCCCTTGAAAGAATCTCTCATAAGATGAAGACAATCATCGGAGGCATTCGGTCACTCATCCGGATCCTCCCGGTGAAGTGGGAGAAGGCACCGATCTATGAGGAATCATATTTACCTAAGCAACCACAGAAATTTAGCCGCCTAACCTAAGCACAACCAACCTCACCCGGTGGGTCTGCTGAAGGGCTATCTCAATCAAGTGATGATGAGATGATAAGCATTCCAAGATGGATGGTGCTAGATATGTGTAAAGGGAAAGACCCAACCTCCTTGCCTAGTAATCTACAAGCCTACCTGGCCAGTCAGCCGTTGGGGGTGCCGGAGAAAATGGCAGGAGGTGGTCAGGATGACCGGCTACTGGAAAGTTCAAGGATGATTGTCGCCACAGAAAATTTGAGCTTCAATAATTTAAAAGAGGCTTCTCCAGTACGTGCACTGACGAGTACAGATCCTGAGACAACAACAGAAAAGCAAACCTCGATTGTAACCATCCTCAAGACAACACATGTGCCGGGTTCAATTTGTTAGTTTGTAATAATCTAGAAGTCAATAATACGATAATTTATCATAAAGCTTTGTTCATGAATTGGATGATTAATATTATTTTGTTGCCTTGAGTATTATTGCATTTATGGATCATTTCGAGTTCATGACTGAAATTGTGAAACTCCATAATATAGATGATATACTCTTAAAAGGTCACTAACCAAGGTAATTAGCAGGAACACTAATTACCGCGAAAAGGTTAGTATGTGGATTAAAAGATGGTTAAGTTTTACAAACCACCTGACATGAGATGTCATTTTAATCACATAGATACATGTTCTAGGAACATGGAATTTGACAGACCCTGAATGAGACATTAAATAGAATTGTGTTCGTGTCATTAATGTTTCTCATTCAGTGTCACGTTCTAAAGTATGAGGTATTTATCATTCCCACTAAGAAATATGTATGTGTGATTGCTATCTACTGCTGTCCGTAAAAAGCAGTCATAACGGTAGCATTCCCATATGTATAGCTTAGCTGAGGAAGTGATAGTCTACCAAAAGTACTATTTGTCCCTCGTATCTCTATACGAGCTATAGCATCACTGGGCCCCTTGATAGAGTTAGATTATCTGCTAGCGGTATAATTACAAGAGTAATTATATTTGATAATCTGCTCAAGATCAAGAAAAGATTCAGTTAACAAGGATGACACACATCTACCTTGAAACTGATCTGATAGCTATGAGACAGAAGAACAGACACAAGTAAATTGTTTACTGGATCGTGATATTGTACAGTACAGCATCATCTGTGTAATTGGATGGTCATGATGTGTTGCCAGACGCCACCCATGATTATAGAAGTTAAAACAGTTTTAACTCTATTTACCAACATAACACAGATCCTATTGGGTCACACCATATAGGAGCTAATTGGAGAATCTTATTTTGATTGATTATAAATTGGTTATGATCAATGATAAGATGGTTATAATTAATTATACGTGTTATAATTAAATCATAAATGTTATGTAAAAATAACAAGCAAAAAACATTGGTTAATTTATAAACGTGTGTGACACGTTGTATAAAAGTTAACCGGTTAATTTATAAATGTGCAAGACACATTGTATAAATTACCGAAACAACAACCGCAAGAAAAATATATATAATTTTCAGAATAATTATACGAATATTATTTGTGTTCGGGCCGAGGGCATTCGGATCTTTTCATATTCGTCTTTATTCGCATGACATGTCATCGATCCTATCCAGATGACACGTCATCGATACCGAAACAAATAACCGCAAGAAAAATATATATATAATTGTTCAGAATAATTATACGAATATTATTTGTCTTCGGGCCGAGGGCATTCGGGTCTTTTCAGATTCGTGCTTATCCGCATTACGTGTCATTGATCATATCCAGATGACATGTCATCAATCCTATCCACAAGGGCAAAATGGTCATTTCACACCTATGCCACCTTGCATGTGTAGAAACATGGAGAAGAGTGTGGAAGGGTGTGGAAGGGTGTGGAAGGGGTATTTTGGTCATTTCACATATAAAAGGATGAGGTGTCAATGGCATACCTTGTAAATAGGCATATGTTGAGGGGTATTTCGGTCTTTTGCGAACCTCCTCAAAAGCCTATAAATAGAGGGGTGCATGTAGAGAGAAAAATCACTAATTCACTTGTATCATTTCGTGCAGAATCGAATCGGTTTTTCTCTCTTTCTCGGTTTCTCTCCCAAATAGTGTTTCGGTTGAGAAAAGAAAGTTATACGTAGTTGACGTATAATCTTGCTAGTTGTTGTGGAGTATATTTACGGGATTGATGAATAGTGTTTTACCGAATTTCGCGGTATGTCAGTTTTGCTCATTGATAAAACTGAGTAACCGAAAATTCGTGTTTACGGGTTTTCATCTTTTCCTCGTGAATAGTGTTTTTGCAGAATTCCGCGGTTTACGGTATTTCTGGAAGAAGAAATAAATCGCTCTCCGATTAGTCCTGGTGGATAACCAATAGAGGTATCACACGTGTGATACTCCGAGTCGATTCCTTCCCTGGTGAGGCTCTACTCGCTCGGTCTGCATTCCAACTGTGATTTGGAAACAAGGTATAAATATGTTATATTAATCTATTTAATAGGTAAGTAGATTAAAGTTTTAGAAATCAATCATGGAGTAGATCTGTAAAATGATTAAATTGGGTTTTGATGCCAAAGGAATACTGAAGGTGGACCGCCTTGGAAAGTTTCCTAACATACCCCGTTTAATCCTGAGCTTAAGTTGGCCGTAGAAATTTTTTGTTCTACGGCTATTCCGCACCTTAAGCCTAAACGGTTTCCGGTTAGCTACCCCGAAACCCCAACACAATTTTGGGGGAAAAGAAGAGTAACAATGAAGACAACAGTGAGCAACAACCATAGAAAATCATGGAGGGTACGAACTTGTCCCATTCAAGCAGACTGCCGCCTCTGCCAAATTCAGGGAATATGCCATCCCCTACGGAAGCTTCGCTGGCGACGGGAAACTCTCTAGATGACCTCTTGCATAGCACGTGTCCTCATCATGTGGAGCCTATTCAACAACACTCAGGCCGATTCAATATGGGCCAAGAAGTAATAGGAGGAAAACAGACCGTAAGGCCCATAGAGCAGAAACATGAGACCCATCTAATAGGAAAGAAGGGACGGACCGGGCCGAAAATCAAGCTACTCTAAAATTGAGCCTTTATGGATTTTATGAAGTGCAAATATCCAATTCATTATGTAAAGAACTTGCGCAAGGATGGGGACTCCTTCCTGAGGTTGTGCGGCGTGAAGTACAAAGGGATAATCTTGAGAGACAAGAGTTGGTGACTCAGGGATATCGAAGTTGCAGACATTCCCCTCAGCAACCGAGCTTCTCCAAAATTGATAGGGTGTTCATGTTGCCGGAATGGGTCCTGCACTTCCCGATCATAGCCTTACGTGCTCTGGAGGTGGTAGTGTCTAACCACTGTCCTATGCTTCTCACCTGTAAGCAGAGGCAGACTACCAAGTCTGATCCCAAATGGGAGAATTTCTGGTTCTCGTACCAGGAAGTCATACAAATGATTGAACATAAGTGGCAACATGGGGACTTCCGTTCAATAGGGGGATTGGAGAGGTTTTACACAAAAATAGAGACCTTATATAGGGATCTGTTGGTCTGGCGGAAGCAAAAGTTTGGAAAAATACAACAACTGATCTCTTTGAGCAAACAAGCTGTTCTTCTCTATGATAAATTAGAAGAAGTCAGACCTCTGCACAATCAGGAATTTGCAAGGCGCCAGTCTCTTAGGGTGCGTTTGGTTGCTCTGAGAATAGAGCTATTCTCAGAATAGCAGAGCTATTCTCAGAATAGCAGAGCTATTCTCAGAATAGCAGAGCTATTCTTATAACACTGCCATCCAAACGACAGATAGGAAATAAGAATAGCTCAAGAACAGCTCTATTCTGCTATTCCGTAAAAACGATGGGTTAGCGAAAATTCAACCTTCTGAGTTAGTGATATCAATTAAATATTCAAACGGCTCTATTTTTTAATAATATCTCCCAACCGTCTGTCTCTTTCTCCCAACCTCATTTATTTTTTTCTCTCCCAAACCAAAAGCAACAAAGAGCAACGAAGATGAAGAATATCGCCACCCTCTTTCCAGATCTCTGCGTTTGTGAGTAGAAATTGTCGGAATTAACTGCAATACTGTCTTCTCGGCATAACAAGGAGTAGATAAAGTTCTATTTTGCTGATTTCGTTAAGATGTGAAGAAGGTGCCTAGTTCATGTTTTCTCCTTTTGATTCTCAAGGGAAGATATTCAAATCCATGAAGAAAATCTAGATAATCCAACAAATCTTTTCCTAAATGTAAGTTTTGCTGATTTTCTTCCCTTCTAGATCTAGGGTTTGCTGATTTTATAGAAAAATAAATATATTACCTAGTTTTTAATTTGTAAGATTTTAATTTTGCATTTTTAATTTGATTCTCAAGACCCATTTTCCTTGATTCCCATAAATTTACTACTTATATTCTATTAGCATTGTTGGCATGTTAGGTACTGGTACCACTATTCGGTATCACTTGTTCAATTCATATTCAAAAGAGTAAACTGAACATGTAACTTGAGAATATTGTAATTTTTGTGTGTTTGTTTCTTCAACTAAAAAGTCTAAATAAATGTCCATCAAGATCAATCTGCACCATTATGTATATTTGGTACAGCTAAATATTTTTTTTGAGTAAGGTACAATTAAATATTAGAAGAACCTCAGAATTTGAAGATTGGGACTTTCAATTTTGATTGTTAGGTGGCTTCCTATAATTCTATTTTCAGTTTTGATTGGAACTTTCAGTTTTGATTGTTTGCTAATCTTTGGGTTTAAAAGGATTTTCAAGAGTAAAAATGAGAGAAACTAACGGAACCTGCTACTGTCCAGAAAACTGCAGCAGGTTATGTCAACTTTGGAAGCCTCAAAACTAGGGCTCCTTGAGTCGTATAACCATAAAATTTTGTGGGCAGTTAGGGAATGAAGTGAAGAAAATTATCATATATTTCTTTGGCCTAAAATGATAACTAAATTTTTACTGGTACGGGTTTTTCTTCGACAGGTTCAATTTCTGAGAAATTCTGGATCACTGGAGAAAAACGTACAAAACAAAGGGTTATATTGCTTATTTTCACTTGAAACTTTTCACAATAATAGTAGACATATAGTATAGGGTTGTATAAGTTTTTTAGGGGATCATGTGTGGAGAAACATTGAGAAATATTCCATATAATCTGATGTACCAGTAGCTGCTAATTTGGATAGCAAAGGGTCATTTTTGTAAAGTCGTTTAACATTCTTGAGGCGTATGAGCATAAAATTTTGTGGGCAATTAGGGAATGAAGTGAAGAAAATTATCATCTATTTCTTTGGCCCAAAATGATAACTAACTTTTTTGCATTATAGACCTTGTATCTTTGCATAATTTATTTATTACATGCTCTAATCTAAAAAATGAACTTAAACCAAGTATGCAATTCTTTTTTGGCTAATTTATTTCTTACATGCTCTAATTCTACAGTAGCAGCGAGAGACGGTGGCAACAGAGATAAACGATTGAAGTACTTTGACAGAAAAAAATATCCCTGGTATGAATTGATGACGACAATGTGTGGGGGCAGAATGGCTAACGGGAGTCATCGCATCAATGCTTCCGGCACTCAACTCAGTGCTATTGGTAGTAGTACCAGTAGTTCTGACGATCCTCAAGATGACGAGCCAATGGATAATGAAACAGAAAACACTATTCAGTAGCCATTTTCACACCCCAGTGACGAGACTAACACTAGTTTCATGCACGTTGCGCAGAGCTCTATCCCAACTAGTGGGAGCTCAAGGTCACAAAAAAGGAAAAGTATTGATGACAGTGTGGGGATGTCTCGGGAGCAGAAAATTCAAAAAAGAATTTCTTCCAAAAATAAAGTTGTTCAACAGATGGCAAATAATGGTACCAAAATGGTTCAAGTCAAGGAACAACTTGTTGAGGAAACATGACGCTTTAATAAGATAAGAGAGGAAGAATCACAACGCTTAAATAAGATAAGAGATGATAAAGAACGGGAAGTTGATGAAGCTCTTGGAAAGCTGATCGATTTACAATTACCATCCCTCCAATTGAATTTGGTTATGCAGAGCATTGAGGACTCGTTGCGAAGACGATTTTTCTTAAGGGCATCAACTCAACAGATAATGGAGTGGATAGCTTGTATGACTCCACAACTAGGATTTACCCCACAACCTGGATTCACTTCACAAGGAACAAGTTCACTAAACCAGTAACCATGAAACCCCTTTCTTAATGGAGTAAATGATGCCTTCAATTTTTTCTATGTCAATCCACGCCCATCGGGTCAATGACAACTTGCTTGTACCATTATTGTAGGATTTAGTTGTACTATTATTTTCATAATTTAGTTATGAATTGTGCTACTATTTCTAAACTTGTTGTTTTAAGTGGTTTTTAGTTACTTGAAAACTTGTATTTGAGAATTATTTTTTTTAGATGTTTTTAGTTATTTGAGAACTGGCTATTTGAGTATTATTTTTTATATTTTTTAGATATTTGTGCTACTATTTTAGTTGTTACTAGTTTTATTGTTTTTTTTGCTACCTCTAATAAATGATGCTATTAAAAGTTCTAAAGTTATGTGAATACACCTTGCAGCAAATGTCAACTGATCAACAAATGTCAATTGATGAAGAAGGAGATGAGATGATGTTTAAAGTTCGAAATGCTATTATCAATTCGAACAATTGGTATTGTGATGCGATGCAAATGTGCAGTATTGATTTGAAGGAAGTGAGGAATGATAGAAAAATGACAAGCAAAGATTATATTAAAGACATATTAGAAAGTCATCACCAACGTTGTCATGATTCTTTCCGCATGAACACATAAATTTTTTTGATATTGTACGATGAAGTGCAACAAAAAGGAATAATAACAGAAAAAGATGTAGCAATTGAAGAACAAGTGGGGATGTTTTTACAAATTGTGGCACACTCTGATCCTATGCAGAAAGTAGGTGAGGACTTCCAACATTCCAAAGAAACGGTGTGGAGATGTTTCAATAAAGTATTGCATTCTATCTTACTTATGTAAGCAGATTACATAAAATCACCAGGTTCGGATGCGCCAATACATCCAAAAGTATCAGAGGGGACATTACATGCTTCATTCAAGGTATAATGTTAATAATGAATTAATACAAAATAAATATACAGTATATCAAAAATGTCATATATGTTTGCAATTTAAATATTATTTACAGGATGCATTGGGAGCAATCGATGGTACGCACATTCCTGCATTTGACGATCCGCATGATAAACCCAAGGAACGGTTTCGTAATAGGAAGCAAGTTTATTCACAAAATGTTATGACAGTCGTTGACTTTGATGGTAATTTTATAGCCGTAATAGCTGGTTGGGAGGGATCAGCTCATGATAATTTTATTTTATGTAAGGTAGTAGAAGATGGTTTTGTAGTACCACCTAACAAATACTATCTTGTTGATGGAGGTTACGCAAATACAAGGCAATTCATAAGCCCATATCGTGGGAGACCTTATCACTTGGCGTCTTTTCAAAGGAGACCTCAAACCTCAAACCAATATGAATGTGCAGAGGATTTGTTCAACCATTGACATGCACAACTTAGGAACATTGTTGAGAAGACATTTGGTATTTTAAAAAACCGATTCAAAATTTGTCAATTGATGCGTAGGTATAAATTCAAAACACAAGCTAGAATTGTTATTGCATATTGTATTTTACATAATTTCATCAACCATCGCAATAGGCTTCAATATGTTTTAGATGAAGATGAATTTGATAGAGTTGTGCAAAATGATATTTCTATTGGTGATACATCTATTTTGGGAGATGTGGGGGCTACTGATAGTGCGGTAGGGGATGAGGTTAGAGGAGTTATCAAAAATATATTGTGGGCTACTAGGTGAGAGATTCTTGATAATTTTTTATATTTCCTAAGGATTGTAATATTTAATTAGTTAGCTATGGTGATGTGTTTTTGTATGACTTATTTTGAACCAATTATGCTAATTAAATGATACGAATTTAGATGATTGTCAATTTATGCTACTGTGATTTATACTATTGTGAAATATTAATGTACGTACATCTAGAAATGTGACCAATTTATGTATTTATGATTTGTTTGATTTAATTATTTTGAAATTTGTTGTTAAATAGTAAAAAAATATTTCGAAATTAAATTTGTGTGATTTATGGGATATTGTTTAATTAAATTTTAATTGTGATTAAATTGAAGTATTATTGAAAAAAATATGATGCTCATACATATTTAACAACCCATTATAAATATAAAAGTTAGTTGAAAAAATAAAAACAAACAAATCATTATTATATTTCTTCCCTCCATTTGCTATTCCTAACATACAATCCAAACAACATTTCTACTAATCCGGAATAGCCAAAGTTAGTGCTATTCTTGAATCCCTTGGGTTAGCACTATTCTCAATCACTAACCCAAAAATTGCTATTCTTGAGCTATTCCTTGCACGATCCAAACGTACCCTTAGAGAATCTATCTTTGAGCTGGCAAATGTTGAAGAAAGGAAATGGCTACAGCGATCTCGTTGCCTCTGGTTGAAAGAGGGAGACGGCAATACGAAATATTTCCATTCTATGGCATCGGCCTGGGCCAGGAAGAATACCGTCACCTCTATTAACTACAATGGTAGCACGATTATCGGCTCATTTGCAATTTTGGATGCCTTTCATCAACAGCTAAGAGACTTGCTTGGAGGCTCGACAGAAATTGAACAATTCAACCCTTCCAGCTTGTATCCAATTGGGTCGGACCTAACCGGGCTTGCAGAAGCTTTTTCAGAAGAGGAGGTGCTTCACGCAGTTAAAGGCCTAGCCGCTAATCGGGCTTCAGGCCCTGACGGACTTACAAATGAATTTCTAAAAAAATTCTGGGTTGTTTTGAAAACGGAAATCATGCAAATCTTCATGGAATTTTATGAAGGTAAATTGGAATTGACCAAGTATAATTTGGTGAATGTTGTGATGATACCTAAGGAGGATGCGAGCCGTACTAACGATTTCCGGCCGATTAGTATAATAAATCTCATGCCGAAGTTATTATCTAAGGTACTAGCAAATAGGCTGAGTAAGCATCTCCCAAATTTGATTTCTATGCAGCAAACCGCTTTCATCAAAGGACGGTTTATAGCAGAAAATTTCATTTCCACAAGAGAGTTGCTACACTATGTAGCCAAAAACAAGAGTCCAGCCATATTCGCAAAAATCGACTTCAGTAAAGCATTTGATTCTTTGGAGTGGGGGTTCCTGATTGAGGTAATGAAAGCTAGAGCCTTCCCAAATAGATGGATCAAGCGGATTGAAACATTACTTCAAACGGCATCCACTAGAATCATCGTGAATGGTGAGAAAACAGCATACTTCGTGCATAAAAGAGGCTTACGGCAAGGAGATCCGATCTCTCCAATGCTTTTCATTTTGGCTGTCGATGTGTTAAGCAAATGGTGCGGGTCCTCAATGTGTCACTCAATACTTTGATCTCTACCAAAATCAGGGACTCTATAGTGGCCTTACAGTATGCGGATGATTCCATGTTCGTGTCAAATGCAAATCAGCAATCTTTGATCTCCTTCAAGTTGATGCTACGTGCCTTCAATATGCAGGAGGACCACATAACACGGGCAATGACCATCCTAGGGTGTCAGAGAGAATCTTTGCCAGTCAAGTACCTTGGCATGCCTCTTACAATCTATGCCCCAAAAAGGAAGGACTACATGCGACTAATTGAAAGCCTAGAACGTCATTTACAGGGATGGCGTGCAAAATTTATCTCTAAGGGAGGCCGAGTTCAATTGGCGTGATCGGTGTTATCAGCACTACCGGTTTATTTTATGACTTGCTTTAAGCTGCCAAGGTGGGTATACAACAGAATAGATGCTATTAGGCGGGGATTCATATGGGGTAAGAGCCAACATACCATAAGGGGGCTGTCGCTCATCAGCTGGACAACGGTATGTACACCGAGAGTTTGGGGTGGATTGGGTTTGATTGATATTGAACTACAAAACATTAGCCTGTTGTTGCGATGACTATAGAGACCTAATTCTGACCCCAATACGCTGTGGTCCTCTATGGTTCTCAGAATACGAGTCTCTAGGTTACATGGAACCAACAGATGGAATAAAGGGGGGGGTCCTTCTTTTGGAAAAATCTCATTAAAATGTTACCAATGTTCTTCTGGTCCTGTGAATATCAAGAGAGTGTTCTCAGGTGGAGATAGGGGAGTACTGGTCAATACTCCTCACGATCCATCTATTTAACCATCATGACAGGAGGCAAAGAAAAATGGCCATTTCAGGAAATTTGGAAAGTAAAGGCACCTCAGACTGTCAAGATATTCAACTATTTACTGTTGCAGAATCGCATCCTCACTAGAGATGTCCTCAGAAGAAGGCATATCCCCTGTCCGACTGAATGTGTATTATGCTCAACTGGGGAACAGGAGACTGCGATGCACCTCTTCTTCTAGTGTGAATATGCAAGAAGGGTATGGCTAATGGCAGGTGGTAGATTGGGATACCATCTGATTACTATTGACCAGGATGTGCGTACCAGTTGGAGGAGGTCTTGGAATAGATTCAAATCGAGAGGCCTACATGTGTCTAAATTCATCTCTCTATGTTTTGTTAGTATTTGTTGGCATATATGGCTACAGCTCAACAATCTCATTTTCCATGACAACAAGATACCACCTGAGATTATTGTTGTAAGGACTCTAGATGTTGGTAGGATGTGGGTTGAGAACTGTTAATCACAGTCCAGATATAAACAGAGTAGCGGGGGTCTGATGCTGTAAATAAATCTAGGATCACCTGCTGCTTCTCTACGAAGTTTGTAAATGCTGAGCTTTTATTCAATAAAATTTTCTATTGGCAGTCACTGCCAATACTTAAAAAAAAAAAAAAAAAATTGGCATCCAAACTTGGCTTTATTGTATGTGCAATTGATCAAAACATATTGTAATGAATTAGTTTAGTTTTATATAACATCTGACTAGTATGACATCGGTGTTACATGACACTAATTTCAAAATTAATTGAATAGACTTTAAATGACTAATTCAAATTGTTCAAACTAATTTACTTTATGAGTGATGCGTTTTTTTCTATTTTCGAGCTATTTTAGTATCAAATCAAGCAGTAAAAATGTTGTAAAATGAATGTATTAAAATTAACTTAAAAACTCACATATTTGACCGCTTGACTTGATATCAAATAAATTCAAAAGGTTATAAATTTTACATGTAAACACACAACTAATGAAGTAGGTCAGTTTGAACGGTTTGGATTTACTGTTTGTAGTCGATTCAGTAAGTTTTGGAGTTTATGTTATATAAACTGAAATGACACTGATGTTATACTGGTCAAACTCATTTATAAGATATCTGCGTCTTAATTACAAATTAAGTTTTAATGAACTATAATGTTAATAAATATGACAAACTAATTGTCAGATTAATTATAGAGATGTAGAACAATGGTATGGTTGATTTTGCACAAACTGGAAGCTAGTGGTTGATTGCATGCTCTGCTAGATATTGTGAAGGATGGTGGAGCGTCTACAAACTGAAAAAAGTGTTTCATTGCTCTATTAGATATTAATTGTAGATATTGTTTTGTGGGTACGTGCTCTTGCTTCTTTCTCTACAAATAGTAAGAGTCTGTTCGGCGGTAGTCCAAAAATTATTGTTTACGTGGAAAAAAAAATTTATTCAGGGCTTGTTCGGCTCACTATTGAGAATGGGTGTAGGCATAGAAATTGAATTGCTTTTTACTGTTTCTGTGGGAAAGAAAAAATTCAGTTGAATTAAATTTTTATTTTTCCGTGCGAACAGTAACGGAACCGAACAGGCCCTCAGACTAAATTTTTTTTCCCTACGTAAACAGTAAAATTCAATACAAAAAATTTGTAATTCCGTTCTCATTTCTATTCCACTCCGTCCGCCGGACACACCCAATTCATTATTGTATCTCTTTTTTGTAGAGACTCGGTAGTACCTATCAAGTTAATTCATCATTGTATCTCAAGAAAGAAATTGAGAGAAGAGAAAGAGAGCTATCTCATCATGATAAAATGATAAATAATAAAAAAAATAGAAATTTAGATATATACCCATCATAACTTTTTCAATTAGATATTTCCCAATCCAAATTTTAAAATTTTTAAAATTAGTTATTTTCTCATCTAAACATAACTTATTATAAATATATCCATTACTCAATTAAATCAATTAAAACACTGATTAATAATAATAATAAAATAAAAAGACAATTATACCCCTTTTAATTAAATCACCGCTCTCTCATCAAATATGACAGATGGACCCTTTTTTATGTCTCAATTAAATCACTGTTATGGCTCTTTCTGAACTTAGTCCATGCACCCTCTTGACTTTGCTTCCTAGCGCATGGAATACCAGACTCCTGAATAAAGCATCTCCTTCTTCCTTAGTCTGCCAAAGGGAAAAAAAAAAAGAATATTCGTGAATAAGAAGGAAAGGAGAACAGCAGCAAAATTGGAAACGGAGAAATTGGGCTCCTTCGATTGATTCCTTGCAATTACTGAATGAGGAGGATGAGGAGAGCACACTGGAGCTATTAATTTGTCCTACGGTTGCAGGAATTAAGAGAACACCTTAGTGCTTCTCGTGTTAACTTAGTCAAACTGAGCAGTTGAGAACACAATAGTTTAATTCACTTATACATAGAGAATTGTGACACTCATACGAGACCAATTGGACGACCAATTTGGTATTAAATGGTAGTTACAACTAAATACATGAAAAGGGTGCCCGGCTAGATCCCCATAAACAGAACGTACAACATCAGACCACTACCCTGTCATATTTTCTTTTTTCACAACTTGATTATAGTAAAAGATATTTGGCATAATGATAGAGTCATAGAACCCAGATTCATTTGAAAAGAGAGCTTAATACAAGGATGACACTATAAAAAACTCAAACAAATTGAAAGTTGAGAAGAAAGTTTCATGTCAGAACACATAGTACCACTTACCAGAATAATAATATAGACACTTTGTTCAAGTTAAAGTTTCTAGGGATCTTAGTGTATTTTTGTTCAATTTGGTACTTTTTTGACATTTGTCTCAAGTCTCAACCTTGAACAATTTCATTTCTGGTATGATATGTGGGTTGTCCCTGATGCAATGCGAAGAGGGCAGAGAAGTCACGACTTGCTAGCCTGAGGTTGATGAAAGCTTTTTTTTTTTTTTTTTTTCGTGTGTTTTGTGTAGTAGTTTTGATTTTTCCATGATTTATTCAGAATTTCACAAATACCGTTTAAAAGGGCAGAGGCGTACGTAGTCTTCTCTATTTTTTTTTTTTTTTCAAATTTAAGGGTATAATTGTCTTTTATTTTTTTATTATAATTAATCAGTATTTTTAATTGTTTAATTGAGTAATGGGTATATTTATAATATAGTTATATTTAGATGGAGAAATATCTAATTTTAAAATTTTGATGGGAAAATATCTAATTGAAGAAGTTTTGATGGGTATATATCTAAATTTCTCTAAAAAAAAGTCTATATAACTTTATACTTTATACTGTGTGGGGAGAAGTTGAGAAAAAAAAATATGAAAAGGAATGGAAAAAAAATTGAACCATCTGAACGGAATAAAAAAATGTAATTCCAGTTAATCCAAATACGATACAATCTCAGGAAAAAAAAAATTAACATTCGAACACTGGCCAATTTTTTTATTTAATGGGCAACTTTTACAAGTATTCAAGTTTGTGGTACATTCATTTGATGTATTTCTCTATTATAATATAATCAAATTATCCAAAGAAAGGACATAATCATGTCCTCCACATATTTCAACACGGCATGTTTAAATTTCTGATTCAATGCAAAATTGATTCCATCACTAATAAAGATAAATAAGTAACTAAATCATTACAAAAGTGATTTTTCATTTGGACAAAATTTGATATTATAATTGAGAACATGTCTATAATTTTTGGTTATTTTATTTGGACAAAATTTGATATCGATTAATAAGACTTTACAGAGATATTGTACCGTAATAATATATGCACATTACAATTAGTTTTTTTTTTTTTTTACTATTTGCAAATAAATATTATTTAGAGAAAATGACTCAATGGGATTTTTAATCGAATAACTAAAAAAATATAACTTTACGAATGGAAAATTGGAAAAAGATTTATTTTGAAATATTGGTGCTTGTTAATTCAAAGATAGTTGAGCGCTTTGACATTTTTAAGGAAAATCATTTCTAATTCTAAAATAGCTTATTTTATTTTTAAAAATGCAAAAAAATATAAAATGTCAAAATGTGAATGTTATTTTTAAGGAATTGAATGGGACTGGAATCCTTTGACACTCGATTGATTTGATAATTGTGTAACCTTTTCCGATAACTATAATATTTTTCAAAATAAAATTTATATGATATTTCGTTATATGCTACTTAATATGAGAAGTCACAATTTTCAATTTGCTTGACAGATGGTAGAACTTCACTAAATTTCAGCCAATTTTACATACACAATATATATACATGTAATGCAGATGAAATTTCTAGCTCAAATTAAAATTAGAAATTATCAATCTCAATCCTTAATATAATAAGATATTGCACGTGTAAAAGTAAAAGTATATCACGAGGTTTGTCAATAATCCATAAAAAGCGAGAGTAACACTGGGTTTAAAATGGTCATTTTCCACGAAGAAAAATATATGAGGTTAAAAAAAAAATACATTAGTTAAGAATTAATTTTTAGTTTAGTGACAAAGACACATTTTTATTGTAAAAGTTGTGGATTCGAAACTCGAATGAAAGAAATAATTTCTTGTAATAATAGAAAATCAGTCTTTAATCTAGTGATAAAAATAATACTATTTGCATGTGAAGTCATTGGTTTAAAATTCAGATAAAAAATTTTTGTGGATATTTATTAGTTGGCCAGCTTCATCTCTGACCTTTACTCAAAATATGGATTGTACTATGTTAAAAGATAATGATTAGGATCCATTCATAAATAAATTAACTTGAAACAATTTTAACCACTAAAATAAATTTTGAGTCAAAATTCAATATTTAGAGTCAGTGTTGTAAAAACGGCCTAAACGGCCGATTAATTAGCCGTTTAATCAGAAATGGTATCCAAACCGTTCCGAATACACTTAACGGAGGACTTTTGGCAAATTTTTCCAAATAATCAGCCGTTTTTTTGATTAATTGGTCGTTTTACCGTTTAATCGGCCGCTTATTCCTGTTTATTCCAATTTATTTAAGAAATTTTTTTTATTTGATAGTGTGTGAAATAAGTTTTATAAATCATGTATTGCAGTTTTGTTTGTACTTAGACATACATTCAATATTTTTTATAGAGTGAGTCATGGTACTATGCATATCACGGGTTGTTACCATGCTACGGCTCTATATTTGAGTTTTCAAATCCTAACGGTCGATCCGAACCGTTCATCTTGTTCTCCATATTAATATGTGTTTGGAGACCAAATTTTACATTTTTTGAAAAAAATTTACTATTTTTTTAGATGTTTAGAAAATCACTTGATCTGAAAATTCTAGACCATCCAAAAACAGTTATTTTCAAAAAATAGTAAAAAAGTTTCAAAAAATGTAAAATTTGGTCTCCAAATACATATTAATATGGAAAACAAGAAGAATGGTTCAGATCGACCACTAGGATTTGAAAACTCAAATATAGAGCCGTAGCACGGTAACAAATCGTAATATGCATAGTACCATAGACTCACTCTTTTTTATATGTGTTTTTTCTTCTTACTTACTTTAAAATTGATTAATTATTCTTCTATTTATTTATCATATATTTTCTTACTAATTACTGATATAATTTTTTCAATTAGTGCGATATATTAATTTATAAAACTAAGTTGTTATTATAAACTAAATTTAGTGATTTTATGTTGGAATGTTTAATTTCTTTCACATAATATGTTATTAGTATTTGAAAAAAGTTTAACTCTTGGATTTATTTTTTTATTAAATAAATGTGTTACTGACACATGTAAAGTGCTTGTGCGTTAAAAAAAGAAAGTGTAGTTTCATGTTATAATAATGAAATTAAGTTAAATTAAGTTTATTTGATAAGTTTAATGAGTTAAATAAATTATTTTTAATAAATTATGATATATACACATAAATTTAATAAAAATGTTAAATTGTCCGCATAATTTCAATTAATTGGTCGCATACTAATTAATTGTTTGGCGGTACTCCATCCGTCCGATGACAGCATACCGTTATTTACAACACTGATTTAGACATACCAATATAGACCTCAAGCGGTAAAAAAAATGATAAAAATTGAATATATAAACACAACTTAAAAATTAACTTATAAAAGATTCATTTCTTCAACCGCTTGACCTTGTAGCAAATAAATTCAAAATTTTCAAAATTTTGCATGTACATGCATCACTTATGAAGTACGTGGATTTCAATGGTTTGAATTCGGCATTTGAAATCGATCTGATATATTTTTGAAGTTGTGCTCACAAAACTCTCTTAATGAGCATATCACACCCTAGCTTTGCTCATCTCATATCATGAATATATAATTTGGTGATATTTGAGGTATGAAACCAATATTTTGGTTGTTAAAAACTTGATTCATACTACTTAAATTTTAATTTATGACTTCTGAACTTTTATGTGGTGTTTGTCCTTTTATTTTCAATCAAAACATTTCCAAGTCTCTTACTAGAAAATTCATCATATCAATTGATGGAACGCAAACATATAAAGAGTGCACAAAGTGTTAACACAATTAATAGTAGGAATATTGACATTTGAGAAATTTTATATGGTTTGCTAGTCACGAGAAGAATTATGCAAAGTAATAATTACTTGCTAATCTTATTCCTACATAATCCTACCCAGTAAATCTAAATTACGACTGGACTGCGATTCGCCGGAGGCAAAGTCGGCAGAGTACAGATCCTCAAAGGTAATTTAAATTTTGAGTTTAAATCCACCGTCCGATCAGAATCCAGACCAATTCAGTCTGAGGTGGAATTGGATGGGTTCCCTTTAATATTCGTGCCGAAATAGATCGATCGGCCTTGATCTAAAATTAAAATTTGAGTTACCTTCGGTGATTCAATTCGATTCTGCAGGGATATAGAGCATGATAACATAAGTTAACGAAGCGGTACATCTAAACCTGAATCAATTGGGCGATCTATACCGCTGACCAGGAAATCAAGGGACCTGATTAATAAAAGGTGCTGGGAGAGGGGGATCCCGTTCCTGGAAGGAGAGCGAAACAGAGGCAGAGTATATAAACGCCTTTGCCTTCTCTAGCAAGGAGAAAATTGAGAGAGAGAGAAAGAGAAGTGGGGGGAGGAAATCAGGGGCAGATTGAAGGAGTAAGTAGATATAACTAGTATTTAGCCATTAATCGCATTTCATCTCCATTTCTCTCCACCTTTCTTAGATGATTTTCAGTGTAGCGCATTTGATCTGGATTAGTCAGACCGAGCATCAAATTTGGCCTTATATATTCGTATTAGGTGGAGAATTTCGATTCTGAGCTCATCCCTATCAAATCATCTTGATTCTCAGAAACCAGACAATCAGGTTTAGTACTTCTGTTGATCCGATTGTCCTTTTTGCAAGCTTGAAAACAACAGTGAAATCGGCCTTCCTTAAGGTAGTGTTTGTTTTTTCATTCTAAAGTTTCTGATGGTTTTACTCAATTTTTTTTCATGATTTATGTGTTATTTGATCTCCCCTTTCCACAAGAATAGACTAGCGAAAGATCCTCAAAAAAATGCATTTGGTTTTTTTTATTTGGAAGAATTGGCTTGATTTTCAATTAAATTCACTACTCTTGGTATAAATTGACCAGAGTTTTGTGCTTCTCCTTTAGGCATTGAAATTTTGATCAAATCAGTTTATTTGAACTCGTTGGAGGTTAGATTTGCCGATTTATTGGATTCCCGTTCTTTACCGACCATAAGTTAACTTTGCGACTAGATTTTTATTATTATCAAAATTTCATTCGTTTCTTACAAGTAGCCTTTTTAGATCACTAATTTCAATCGCCATTTTTCACTTGTTCTGTATCTTCTGGAATTATTTGACCAAAAAGAGTGATATTTGATTATTTTCTGAGGGCCTGTTTTAAATCGATTGCAAAGTGAAGAGAAAGACTTCAATCTCAGGGTTGATTTAAGTCTTCAATTTAGTCTGAATCCGATTTTTCCTTTTTTTTTTCCCTTCTAATTCCCGATTTTTTTTCCTTCTAGTATGCATCCACTTGGACCACTTCTTAATAATTTTGGGGGTTTAATCTGATTATTTTCTTGTAAAAATGATTTAGCTTAGCCGAATTTTTTTAAGATTATCTGTTGCATCAGTGTTTTCTCTCCCTTGAACTGTCACTTTGATCAATTACTTTTATCAGACGATCTGAATTTTTTTGTTTTTTTTCTCAATAGGTGGACCTGGTGGTATAAGAGACTGGAGAAGGTGAGAAATGGAGAAGGAGACGAGAAATCACTACCACACAAGAGGTTCCACCCGAGGCACAGGTGGACCCGGTTCAAACACCGGTAGCCACAACAATTCCGCTACGGACCGCGACTTGCTACTCCAATGGGGCAACCGGAAGAGGGTGCGGTGCACCAAGACCCAGCAGAGGGAAGATTCGACCGCCTTCACCAAGCCTCCAGTGACACCGGCTCCTAATCAAACAGATCGACGCGTGCTCCGTCGTGCGTCGCCTAACAGCAATCGATCCCTCAGGTAGGTTAATATTTTATGATAATGAAATTTTAATCCAACGGTTGATGAGTGATAGGGACATATCCAGTTTTGTTAAGAATGGAGACTGGTTAAACGCACTTTAGATGGCTTGACTGTCGAGGTGGGCAAGGCGTGCACTGGAGAGGCTTCGGGCGCGTGTGGAGTGTGGTGCTTCGCGGTCTTTTTTTGGGCTTCATTTTGTTGGGTAATGGGTATTTGTATAATTAGGAGTTGGGTGGATCCTTTAACTATTTAACAATCACCATAATATCTATTATCTTTAAAATCAATTCAAAAAAAATACAAAACGCACAAATAAGTTTTGATCAGCTTATATACTTTCTGTCTACCTTTTTTTTTTCAATTTTTATTATTGTTTGATAATTGATCAATGATCGTTAAATTGGTACTATTAAGAATATTAACTTGGTTGATGAAATGTAAAACATGAACCAGATCTCCAAGCTGTTAAAAAAAAATATTAATTTTTAAATAAATTTTATTTATGGCGGTTTTCAAGGAAATTAAATGTATATATTCCTCTGCCCATTAGGAATTACTTGAAGAAAAGAAATAAGAATTGTTTTTGCAATTGATGTTTTCGCAATCAAACAATTAATAGATTAAGCGAGTTGGTCTATATGATTTATCTTTCGCAATCAATATTTTCGCAATGGAACAATCAATTCATAAAATCTGATTATTGTTCTGAAGGAGAATTTACACTCATGAAATAGTGTTTTAATTATCAGATGGTTAGTTGCTTATATGGTTAGTATTAATTGATTGAGGTTTATTCTTGCCTGGGTAGAGAAGGCACGGTACATCTACTCTAATACTCTGTACAGCAGTAGAGGTATTGCTGTTTTATCTTGTGTGCTCTTATTTTTTCTGCCTCCAATTTCCATAGTACAGGATTACTTCATTTTTTTTAGATAGGAAGTGGTAAAGTATTTGATTCCCTTTCATTCTGTTTTAGTTTGGGTTTTCCTTTCTCTTTTTTTAATGAACTTGATTGAGATTCATTTTTGTCGGTGTCAGGTTAGGGTTTGCCAATGGTCCTATTGAATTTTGACATTCTCTGTTTTGGGGATATGTAATAGGAATTGTTTTTTGTAACTAATGTTTTTGCAATCGAACAATTAATTGGATAACAATGGTCATTTTGTTCCTTAATTCCTTAATGGTATAAAGTATTGATTGTGATTGGCAGAATTGGTTTTCACAATCAATATTTTCACAACCAAAAAATCAATTCATAAAGTGCAAACCGACTATTGTTCTGAATAATAGATAGCATACAGACAGTCGTGTTGTAATTGCTGGATTGCATGAATATTTATTGTGATTGTGATTGTTTGTTGCTTAGATGATTGGTATTATATTAGTTGATTTAGGCTTATCCGTTGTTTTCTCTTGGCTAATCTCCGATCTCTATACTCTATAGACAGGATTGCTTCTATTTCTAAGAAAGAGAATACAGTGATTTGATTACCTCTCATTCAGTATCAATTGGCGTTTCCTTTCTCCTTTTAATACAGATTTGAGAATCTTTTTTGTCGGTGTCAGGTTAAGGTTGTCAATAATCCTATTGAATTTGACGCTCTCTCTTGGGAATTAAGTCTCTTGGGGACTGTTTTTTGTAGAGGGAGGATCATTCCTTGGTGTGTTGAGAAAGATATTCTGTTTTTCTATTTGGTTACATGATGTCAAATTGTCTTTGGGTTTCATTGGGTCCAGTATCTAGATGGTGTCATCCAAGTTGCTTTCCACTTTGCTATTTCTTTTACATTAGTTTACGATGACAAATTCAGAAAAATGTGCCACTCGTTTTTCTGGATGAAGTTTATGTATACCTCTTTTAAAAGTTATATGAAAGAATTCAACTGTAAACAGGGAAAACTTGGGGACCATAGATATTCGAGAATTGATATTTGGATAAGAAGATACCTCCACCCGTCCGTTTAAAATTCGTTGTTCCTGTTTCTTACTGAACAGCCCGTTCTCTCGTCCATTATGGAAAATTAATGTTGCAAAAGTTTAGATCTTTAGATAGGCCTGAGAAAATCGGTGGGCTGGTCTTGGTTGTAATTTAGTGGTTTAGAACATCCATTGTAGAATTATCTGTAAGTTTTATTATATTTAAATCGTTTCTATATTTTCTTGGAAAAAGCATTAAATTGAAATTTTTATATAACAACATTATTTTTTCTCCGATCATCGTGTTGTCATCCGCCTATTTCTATTCCTAGGAGCCTAGGAGCAAAAATGCACCGCACCATTAATATCTCCGTCTCTTAACAATTATCCTTGTTTGTCCCCATACACCACGTAACTGTGTGTTATGTATAGCATTGACCTAAAGTGCACAGGTGTCTCCTCTTAACCTATTGCGTACACCCGGTCCACAACTAAGCATCAGTATTTCATGCTTATCTCCCTGGCATTTTCTAATTCTAACCCCCAGTTTCTACTCCAGAAATACAGAAGAAACCAGAACCATGAGAGGCACCACATCTCAGCACCACCACCAAGGGAGTAATGGCGTCCGAGGGATGGCCTCGCCGGACCGGACTGTCAAAGGCTCTGGAAACGGCCGATCTCCGGCGACCGCCGCCCTGACGGAGGATCAGAAGGGGTCTTCGTCTGGAAGTGAAGGCAACATCTGGCCAAAATTCGCAATTTCTCTAACAAACAAAGAGAAAGAGGAGGATTTTCTAGTTTTCAAGGGATCAAAGCTGCCTCAAAGGCCAAAAAAAAGAGCAAAAGTTGTTCAGAGAACCATCAACGTAAGTTTCTTTTTTTAAATTTTGTTGTAAATTTGCTTTGATGGTATTCTAATTATTTTTAATTAATTGAAATCTTTTGTTGGTGACAAGTTGGGTCCAAAAACTGTTGCTTAATTGGTGGGCCCGCTTTTGGATCCGTGATCGACAGGCAGCAAAAGTAAATTGCTTGGAGAATTTATTAATCATGCTAGATACACTCAGAGATTGCACCAGGAAACATAGGAATGGGTGAAAATGTGTTATTTTTGGGTAGGATATACGCGACCGTAGCAGAGCGGAAAACACTAGAAACAATTGACCTGGGAAGCTGACTCATGTTGTTTTTTAATGCATCTGGGGCCCACCATCCACCAAACAAAGATTTAATTGCTATTTGTTGACGAAAAGAAAATTATAATTTATGGTTAGGAACTTTTAAAGTCAAAATATATTACACAATAAAACTTTTTCCAAGACAGATTTACATTTTCTACTCTTGAATATATGTATATTAGTCGTTAATTGTTTGCTATTTTAAAATCCTATTTATGGTTTCGTGTTGACAGCTGGTGAGCCCGGGTTTATGGCTCTGTGATCTGACGCTGGAAAGATATGAAGTTCGAGAAAAGAAAGTCTCTAAGAAGGTCCGTATGACCGTATCTTAACTTTAATTATTGTATCAGTTTCGTATTATTATTTTTTCCTCATAAAAATAGAGCATTGAACTTGCAGAGACCGAGGGGCTTAAGAGCAATGCAAAACATGGAAAGCGACTCTGAGTAGCTTGGTTAGAAAGATCAAAGGCGCCGAGACTGGGCAAAGGAAACAAACAAAAGGTTGGATCAATTTTGGTTCGGCTCCTTTCCAGTTATTGGACAGTCTGATAATTATTCTCAGCCATCCGATTGACATTGGATGGTTTCGGTTGGATCTAATTCTGGCAAGTTGTAGTATAATTTGAGCAAGTCAAGCCGCATGATGGAGATCAGGCGTTTACTAATAATCATTGGACTGCCGAATGATTGAAAAGGAATTAAAACTTAAAAAGAAAGGAATGGTGGGGAGATCAGTGTGGTTGTCATTAGTATAATATTTTAACGAAATTTGATCTCCCAAATTTTAAACTGGAGCATTTCCTGCTGTTTTTGGATGCGTTTATGTGCGACAGCCAGTCTTGGGTGTGAATGTTTTTTTTTTCTTTTCTTTTTCATTTGCAAAGGGTTTTTGTGATGATAACAATGTCTGTTATAGGATAATAAGAAACTTGCCAAAGTTTATAAGCCAGCCAAGTTTTCTTTGCTAATGAATTATGGCTTCTTGTCCTCTTTTGATCACGATCAATCATAAATGCTAATTTTTATTCTCTTTCAAAACAAAAACAAAAAAAGTTCATTGAAGTGGACTTCTTGGATTATAGAGGACAATACATTGAGTAGAACTAGAGTGTTATTTTAAGTTTATCAAGCTTCTTTGTGAACTATTTTAAAATTTATCATATTGATTTCAAATGACGAATCCGAACCGTTGAATGCAAATATCTATTTTTGCTCCATGTAAGTTGTTTCTGATAAATAGAAAAAGGTACATTACAAAAATGAAATAGGACTGTCTAATTTTTTTTGTAAAAGTTCCACATTCCAACTCATCATGCAACTTGCAAAGATTCTCAATTCCACCAAAAGATAATGAATTCTTCATCCCATTTTAAAATTTCTTCATCTAACCATCATTCATACAATTATTCAAAAACACCCTTCTATAATCTGTAAGTTCAAACATGGTGCGATCTAAGTTAATAAAACTGCTGGTATGTTTACATAACCACTAAAATCTTTTCTATTCCTATGACTGGCAAAGTGGCAATCCACCTGACAATCAGAATAAACAAATAAATAGTAGTACAAACATAAAATCATTAATTTCAACTGAAAATGAAATCAAAGTTGTTGTACAGCAGCCCATAAAGGCATAAATCAAATGAAAACCTTGATTACTAAATTCCTTGTAAAAGCCTAAAAAATTAAAAGAAGAAACCCTCAAACTAACTCTAGATGCATAGATACCCCTTGACATGAACAAAGAAAAACTGACCTTCCAATTTAAGAGTTGCTCCAATTTAGACTTCCTGTTATCATTTAAGTTGATATAAGCACCTGTTCAAATTATTTTAAAAGCAAGAAAAACCAAATGTCATGAGGCAGTAATTGAAGAGTGATGAAAACGAAAAGATCTCTTGTTCGACTAATAATAGCTCAAATTATTCCAATTTTGTCATAATTTCGCTCCATATGACATCTTCTAATGACTATCATTCGAAAGAGTCCAAGTGATCGGCACCATGTTTTCTCCGTGGATGATAGTTTTGGTCACTTCGGTCACATGGGAGCTTGGCCTCTGAGCTGTACTTCGTAGAAAAATGGATTTAAGAAATATAAATTCTTCGTCCTTGAATTATTATACTTGATTTAATTGAGCCTGTAACTACCTTTCGGCATAATTAAACTCCTAAATTATCGATTCTGATTCAGTTTTACCCTTCTGTTAAATTCTCATGCGTTATGCTATTAAATTTGCTGACATGGCATGGTAAAGAAAGATTAAGCATTGAAGTGACATCTCAAACAAACTTTCTATTACAAAAAAATTAGCTATATGTCCATTAGTTCTGATACTGTATATTTGTCCATAAAACTATTAAGGTTTATTATTTACCTATCAATATTTAAATATTTAATAAGGAAGCAGCTAACAGTCCTCCAACTCCAGTTCTCCAAAATTCTCCAGATATTTTCAACTAATTCTGTAAACATCAATACTAAATATTGTAAACTAATTCAACAAATCCTGTCAACATAAAAACGCGTGAAAGCTGTTAAAAATGCGTGACAGCTGTTAAAAACACGTGAAAGTTGTTGAAAACGCGTGACAGCTGTTGGGGACCACTTTATGTGAATACACATAATATCATGTGAACATACATATATTATCTTATAAACATACACATATTATCCTGTAAACATACATATTGTTCTTGAAATTATGGAAGTTGTGACAGTTGAAAGCACGTTAAAACTAAGCTAAAAAGAAAAGACTTTTATATACAGAGATTTTCGGAGGACTGTAATTCGGAGGACGTTACCTTTTCTCATTTAATAAATTATTGATTGCAATAAAATAACTTTTATTTCTTTCCCTAAAGTAGAAAGAAAAAATAAAGAAATTTTTTGCCTAGTGATGTCGTTGTTGAATCAGTCTAGAACTGGATAAACAATTAACTAATACATGACAACTGAAATTGTTTATATTTAGAACTTACTAATTTTATTTTCGAGTTTTCTTGTTTTATTTGATTTATGAACGTGTCACAATTAATGCTGTAGCAATTAATTGTTTCATTTGAGCAAGTAGGATAAGGAAAAGAGAGCAACAAATAAGAGAACCACAACGTGGTTCGGACTGCACAATGTTTTTTTTTTGAAAAAAAATAAGGGCCAAAGCCCCTGTTTAGTCTACATAACGAAATAACGAAAGCGAGAGCTGGATGCGTGCACAGGGTGGGAACAGGAGGTGAAGGGTTGATTGGGATGGGAAATAATGGAAGCGTATCCTCTGCAGAGTTAACTCCTGTTGAGCTGTGCAGAATTTTTAATTTGATATGTTTGTTTCAGATCGGACAGATTATATCAGATCTTACAAATTTTGAGAATATCATTTTCTATTTTTTTTAATTCGGATAAAATTTAATCTGATCCGTCCGATTCGAAAACAATGGACTAAATTAAAAACTTCGCACAATTCCGCATAAATTGACTCCGCAGAGAATACGCTTTGGAGAAATAATTGGGAGATCAATAAGAGGACCCCGTACCAACACCCCTTCCTCACCAATCCTTTAATTGTTAGAAATGTACTAACCTAATCTAAATAATAGTTATAAAATTAAATATAGATCAAGTCTTATTGGGCTACATCAATATATTAAGATAATTGTTTCTGATTAGGTGCGAACGAACTTGTGTTATTGAACAGCCTCAAATGAACTGATGCATACTTGTTATAAATACATATATGAGTAGTTCGTTTTTTTGCAATCCTTATGTTATTTGAAATTACACTAAAAATAAAAAGAGAATAGAGAATAGAGGAGTGGTATTTTCGGTTAGGCCGAAAATCTGATCTAACTATTAACTCAAAAAGAGAGAAAGATAAAAGACAAGGTTGTCAGTTCAATAAAGAGCATACTAATTGACGATTGTTTTCGAATTTGTTTGTGTGAATATTGATAAAGACATATTTGTTGTTGCTGGTGCGTTTATCTAACATGAGAAAGGAGAATGGAGACGTGGTTGTTGTGCTATTGATTTGATTTGACACAAGATCAAATACAAAAAAAATTGTTGTTAGGACCCGAATTATCTACTGCAAATCTATTGGTAAAATCTGTTTATCTTGAAATTTAATTTACATATGAATTTTGGTTTTCAAGAAGTGAATAAATGATGAACTGAATTGAATTATTGCACAATAACCTACTTGTTTTAAGAAAGATCCAGATTTAATAATTGCACCTCAGGTACCTGCGAGGATCTGAATCCCCTCGAGAATCATATGGCCTAAAGTAACTCAAATTTTGAGTTTAGATCCAAAAAGTCGAATCTACTTTGGCACAAATTATTAAAAGGATCTACATCAGTGTTAAAATCAAAATTTAAGTTACTTCAGAGAATCTCAACTCCACCCGAGTTGAGAAGTGAGATTCATCTACTTTTTTATTTATGTTTTGGTTGAAATTCGTAGACGATTACATTAATTCAACAATTTACAAGGCAACTATTACGCATATTTTCTTTATTTAAATTAAGAAGTATGAAAACTTATACATTGAACTACTTATAAAATTATTTAATTTGTTATGTCAGGAAATAATATATACGTGAAGCTTGAGAAGATGAATTGGTCTATTCATGCTCAATTAGCAAGTAGATGAGCATTATGATTTTCTTTTCTGAGAATGTAGACACAACAATAATTTATTCAAGTTGTATGGTTGGCAGACTACATTGTGTTGAACTCTTCTAAGGACAAAATGTCTTCTTCTTTCCAAAATCGACGATGCTCAAAGAAATATGTAACCGAGAAGCACTGAGTCAAACTGAACCAAGACATTCACCACTAAGAGAGGAGGAAAAAGAGGGCACTGAATCAAACTGAACCAGAACAATCATCACTCAATTAAGAAGATATTGAATCAAACCAAACAATCACCACTTAGAGAGGAGAAAGAAAGGAGGAATGTGACAACTCTTTACATTCTCATAATTGACAATAATCTTAAAAGAACGTATATTTTTTTTTTAAATCATGGGTTGGAGATCAAATCATCCAACACATTTTCAAACTCCTGTGTATAATATAGAAGATTTTCTCATTTGTGAGTTTCGAACCCATGACCTCTCACATGAGAGTCATGTTCCTTTGCCACTAGATCAAAGACAAGTTCTTAAAGCACGTATCTTATTCACACATAGTTATAGTATATAGTATTAGATGTGGGATGAATTCACAACACTCTCAATTGGACTTGAAGATTCAAGACAAACGTGTGAGATAATGAATGACGGAACCCTTAGACGGAGTTATCCACTCAATTAAAGCGAAGCGAGTTGAACCGAACAGACCAAAAAATTAGAGGAAGCGGGACGGAGCGGCTGAGCAAGAGCTGACTCTCAAACCTAGATCACCTCTGAATCGACTTGAGGCGATTTCTACGAGGGGGAGGATTCTACAAGGGGTACTGTTTATGAACTTGCAAACTATTTTTGACGATCATTTACTTTTTTTATAATTTATAATTTGATTTTTTTGGTAATTACTTTCTCAATATAAACAATCGTGTAACTATTAAGAAGTCATTGCAAACTATTTTTGACGATCATTTACTTTTTTTATAATTTATAATTTGATTTTTTTGGTAATTACTTTCTCAATATAAACAATCGTGTAACTATTAAGAAGTCATTGCAAACTATTTTTGACGATCATTTACTTTTTTTATAATTTATAATTTGATTTTTTTGGTAATTACTTTCTCAATATAAACAATCGTGTAACTATTAAGAAGTCATTGCAAACTATTTTTGACGATCATTTACTTTTTTTATAATTTATAATTTAATTTTTTTGGTAATTACTTTCTCAATATAAACAATCGTGTAACTATTAAGAAGTCATACTTCCATATTTTACATAGTAATCTTGACTATCTTCACCACCTAAAAACACGTTATGTATCACCAACGAAACCGAAAAATGTTAAAATAAGACGAATGAATCTATGAACTAATATTATTTAAAACTTTGCACTTAGAAAATATACAAGGAAGCAATGAATCTGACTTTTAACATTAGAAAGTATGATAAGCTTAAATTTAAAAATTAATTTTGTGCCAACATTAATTATGAATTTTAAGATACAAATACTAATTAAAAATATTAAGAAAATTAAGAAAAAAGTCAAAAAAATTAAAAAATAGAGATGTCCGTGGTGTGGAAATGGAGAAGGGAATATCCAAGAGAATAAGGGATATTGAAATTTAAAATTCAATGACAAGTACAGGAGTACTGTGTTCAAATTTCTTTTTTGAAGGTCAGTGAGTACTGTGTTCAAATTTCTTTTTTTGACAAGGGAATTTCTTTTTTTGACAAGTACAGGAGTACTGTGTTCAAATTTCTTTTTCGAAGGACAAAATTTGAAATCCTTCGCAAGGGCCTGTGTTGAAACTTCACAGCAGCATCCGTTCGGATCAAAGCTCAATAGTTGTCTCACAAGTCTTTGTTTTATTTAAATGCCCTGAGGTTATTATTTATTTTTAGAACAGCCCTTAGGCAAGCACGCACATAATAACAAGATATTCGAATTATATCAGTTTAATTCTTTCTTGGGGTGATGCTGAACCGAACACCGAATTATTCGGTTGACCGAACTTTGACCAAATTAAATCCGAATAATTCCCAAATTTTACGAATTATTTTTTTTGCTCTCTTGCAAAACTAAAATTTCTGATCCAAATAATTCTAAATCATTCCCGAATTATACTCGAATTATACCCAAATCACAAATTTTTTATCTCACCAAACTAAACCCAAATAATTCATTTGTCACTATGCACAGACACACACACTCTATGCCTCAATTCTGCCCCTAAGTAGAATCGAGCCCCTGCTCTCTCTTGAGAGAACCAGTGCCTTAACCAACTGTATTAGACAGCGATGGCTCTTTTTTTAGAACAGTCCTTAGGCACGCGCACACACTCCCATACCTCAATTTGCCCTAAGGTTATTTGTCTCACAAGTCCAAAAAGGTTGAAAGAGCAGTATATAAGCTGGCTTTCGCAGTTCTGCTAAAAAGAAAAAAGAGCCCAAAGAAGGGGAAATAAATCTGCTACGATCCTAAAAGAGATTGTAGGGTCCTACGATTCTAAATCCAACATTTTATTTGCTTTGAGATTCGTAATACTTAAAAATAAAAGGTTGGGTTTGGAATCGTAGGACCCTACAATCCCTTGGAATCGTAGCATATTTATTTTCAGAGAAGGGAGAGAGTGTAATCCGTGATAATGAATTCAGATAGTATCGAATGCCTGTTCCGGTTTTACATCTGCAAATTTATTAAAAAATGGATGTTTTGATAATACATATTCAAAAATTATCCGAATTTATTAATTGAATACGGAGCGGATTCTATCAGAGTTTACTGAATTTATTTTTAGCCTTATAAAAAGACTTTTTGCAATAAATTTTGTCCACTAGAATTACTCCTGAAATAATTTAAATAAACATATTTTGGATCCAACGAAGCTATTTGGCAATAAAAGTTGGACTAAATTAATTTTAATTCATATTAAGAATCTCGGTTTATGGTGACTTAATTAAAAAAATATAAGTGCTTTTAATTTCCTTAAAATCTTAATCCTTCCAGACAATGCTTCTTTATAGAGGTGGAACTAGAAATTTTTTACAGATAACTGAAAATTAAAATGCACAAAATATAGTGAGTCACGTAAATGGAATTTGAATTCAAACCCTCTCAACTAAAAATAGAGTTTTAACAACTAAGTTACAAATAAATATTTGTTATTTATTAAGAGAGACTGGACTATATACAAAGTTATAAAAAAAATAACATTTAATTAAATTTCTTTATACATAATTAAAATTCGAAAATCATTAGAGTGACTTAGATGAGCATCCTTAGTCTTAATCTTGCGCCAACATTAATTATGTCCGTTTTCTTAAAGAAACCTCCACTCTTGAATCAGGATCTATCACTCATTTGTCTCATTAAAGAATTATACTAAACATCACCATTTTAGCTTGAAATAAACTTTTATTTCTGACGTTTATAAAAGGAACGACTCGTTAAAGTTTGAGCGTGGATTAATAATTCCGTTAATATAAAAGCTAAAAATCGTGGTCCGCACTAACATATTCGTATTCGAAAAGATTAAGTGGTCAAAATAATTAAAATATATTAAAGGAGAAATTATCGGCCTGCGTATAGATTCACCGTCACTATTATGCTTCATTTTTTTAAATATATTTTTTATGAATAGCGAAAACCGGTTTTTTAAATCAATATGCATGAGCCGATTCGGTTTTAACTGTTAAAAATATTGTAATCCGAATCAAATTTATATAACCGAATGACTCATATTTGTGTCAACCGGTATCAACGAGCTAGGTCATAATTCAACTTATAAATTATGGACAAAGCTACAGTTGAGCGAGCTGAACTTAGGATATCCAAGCTAAAATCTCAGCTTAAACTAGTGACAAGTTAGTCCGAGCTAGCTCGGAAGCTGAATCTTGTTTAAAAAGAAAATAAATTATACTAATTTTTTGGATCGAGCTGAACTAAGCTAGACAGTATAAAATGTACATAAATTCATACAAATTGATAAATTAATGCCTAGCCGAGCTATCTCGCAAGCTGGTGAGCAAGCTCGGTCCCAGCTTGAACTCATTAATTATGGACCGAGTTAGTAGCGAGCTAGCTCATTAACAGCTCGATCCAATAACGAACGAGCTGTTAGTAAACGAGTCAGAAACGAGTCACGATCGAGCCATGAGCTACGAGCTTATTTGCCACCCCAGTCAACCGTATTAAATTAGATAAACCAAAAGGGAAATAATTTGTAAGTTCGGTTCAAATTCAAATAAACCAATAAGTTAGTTTTGAGATAAAACGTGCCAGATTAAAGGAACGGTCCAGATTCAATGATTGCACCTCAGGTACTGGTGGATCCGAATTCAGTTTCGATACGGCCGAGGCAAAAGAAAAAGAACATCTTCCTTCCCTCTCAAACTCGACGGAGAAGACTTCATTCTCTTTCGCTAGTGTACTCCCATGCGCCACTGGCGACAGCCAAATATCCGCACTGGAGAGCACCGGTGAGCTCCGCCGACCTCCAGACCTATTGATCTCCACTGATATTTTCTCCTTCCGCATACCTGTTCCGGATCTCCCTCTTAGTCTCAGATCTCTCTTCAAGGATTTATCAATCGCTCAAGGTAATCTGATTTGTCTATACTCTCAGTTTCTGTGCTCCCCTCTTGTTTACAACTTCACTTTCATATTCAAACCGGCTTTTGCTTCTGAGATCTGAAAGAGCGAATTTGATGGTTATAAATCAGCAATTAGTTTAAGATTGGACTAAACTTTGGTCTTCACGTGCCAATCATTGAAATCAAGGCTTGCCAATTAATATCCAGAAAAATGTGATTCAATTAAGAAACTTCTATAATATTAATAGTAAAGCAAGGTACCAGTCATAATAATTGAACTGCAGAACCAGTTATTAGACCAACTTGGAAAATTTAAGATTTGATTCAAAATTGTTGCTTAATTGAATTATCAGTTAGTAAACTAGTGACAATTGACTCACAGTTTTTCTGTTCTCGGCTCAGTTTCATGCTGTTTATAAAACCAATAAGATTAGACTCAATTGTTGCTTAATTGAATTAGTGAATCAGTCCACTATTAAACCAGCACTCCAGTATTGAAATCCACCTCTTGTGTGCTTAATTGACAATGAACAGCAACCATTTAGATTATATGAAATATCATATTACATTTAATGAGTGCCTGTATAAAGCTGCTTGTACTGTTATCTAGTTCATATTCCTCTAGAATATGACAAGGCTGGACAATTTTCATAACCAAATTGCATCATTGCTTATAATCTTTGTTAATTATTTGCTATTTTTGAACGCAGTACTTGAAAATAGAAGAGCAATTTGTCACTTGGAAGCAAAGCAAGCTCAACCTTGTTAGATAAAATTTTAGAAAGAGGCTAGAGATAAAGAGACTAGAGTCAAACCAAACAAGAATATAATAGGAACCAGATGGTGCGTTCACTTTCTCCTGCCTCCTCTTCACATTCAACTTCACCTTCCCAATCCCAGTTCCCATTCCTATCCCCATCCCCATTGCCTTCTTGCCGAGTTCCCCACCTCGTCTGCTACACCTTACTCCAACCAAACAAACCAAATCCACCACTTGCTACTAATTTTACCAGCAATGCCAATGTTAGCACCTTTTGGGGGAAGAGGAAGCAGGAGGAGGAGATAAGACGGCACTTCAAGCCAGATGACATTTCTACTAAAGAGGTGCTTCACCAGTTTAACCAGCTGTTGGCTGCACAGAACCCTCCATCCCCAATCCGTGACTTCAATCATTTCTTCTTCTCCTTGTTTCGCACCAAAACCTTAAGAAACCACATTTTTTTTCTCTTCAACCGCTTGATCCAAGCGGAAGGAATCAGTCCTAATGAATATACATACGGGATTTTGATGCACTGTTGTGCCAGAATGAATCAGGGTAGACTATTGCTTGGTTTTCTTGGGCGGTTTCTCAAAGAGGGTCACAAAACTAACAGTGTGATCTTCAGTTCAATACTCAAAGGCCTCATTTTGTTGAATAGAATTGGTGAAGCCACAAATATAGTGCTTGATAAAATGCCTAAGCTGGGATACAAACCCGATGTGTTCCAATACACCATTCTTATCTATGGGCTGTGCAAGAAAGGTGAAATTGCAAAGGCAAAGGGTTTTCTTCATGAAATGGTTGCTAAAGGTCTAGAGCCCAATGTCATAACCTATAGCACTCTTATAAATGGGCTATGCAAGAAAGATGAAATCGAGGAGGCAGTGGATTATTTACATGAAATGATTTCTAAAGGTCAAAAGCCCAATGCGGTAACCTATAACTCTCTTATAGATGGGTTGTGCAAGAGAGGTGAAATTGAGAAGGCAATGGATTTTCTACATAACATGATTTCTAAAGGGCAAGTGCCCAATGTAGTAAATTATAACACTCTTATTGATGGGTTGTGCAAGAAAGGTGAAATTGAGAAGGCAAAGGATTTACTTCAAGAAATGATTTTTAAAGGTCAAGAACCTGATGTCGTAACGTATAACACTCTTATAGATGGGTTATACAAGGAAGGTGAAATTGAGGAGGCATTGTATTTTCTAAATGTAATGAATTCTAAAGGTCAAGAGCTCGATGTCATAACCTATAACACTCTTATAAATATGCTGTTCAAGAAAGGTGAAATTGACAAGGCAATGGATTTTCTACGTGACATGATTTCTAAAGGGCTGGAGCCAAATGTCATAAGCTATAGCATTCTAATAGATGGGCTATGGAAGAACGGTAAAACTGAGAAGGCATTGGATTTTCTACAAGAAATGATTTCTAGAGGTCAAACGCCCAATTTCGTAACCTATAACTCTCTTATAGATTTGATGTGCAAGAATGGTCAAGTTGAGAAGGCAATGGAGTTTCTACGTGACATGATTTCTAAGGGGCAAGAGCCCAATGTCATAAACTATAACACTCTTATAGATGGACTATGCAAGAATGGTAAAATTGAGAAGGTAACAGATTTTCTAGATGACATGATTTCTAAAGGGCTTAAGCCTGATGTTGGGACCTACACTATTCTTATAGAAGGGTTGTGCAGAAACGTTGAAATTGAAAAGGCATTGTGTTTTCTAAATGAAATTATTTGTAAAGGGCATGTGCGTGATGTTATGACCTTCAACTATTTTATAGATAGGCTGCTCAAGAAAGGTGCAATTGAGATAGCAATGGGTCTTCGGCAGTACTTGATTTGTAGAGGCATTAATCCCAAGTTCCTCTTATCAGTTAACTTGTGCAGTTGAGAGGAAGGGAGTTGGTTCAGCTAATTATAAGAATAATTGAATAATTGAATAATTTGGGTTAATTTGAAGAAATGTAGTATACTGGTCAAAGGAAATTTACACTGGAATTTTTGCAGTTAAGCAAATACGATTGTTCATACAGATAACTTCTAACTTTAATAAGAAGTCTAACCTATATCATATATAATTGGTGAGAATTTGTCCGTAGTGGAACCAACTCTGTTCCTCTCAACTGCACAAGTGCCTTTTTTTCCTCCTCCGGTGGAACTCCTCCATTCCTTCAATTCCACTTAGTTCTGGACTCTCTCGTTCCCTACAAACGGAGAGCGAATGGCAGAGTTCCCCATCTGATCAACTAACTTCGCTTGTTTTTCGTGAAGAGGCGAGACAACTCGGGACCCGCCAGTCAGAGTTACACCCAACAGAGAACCTCGCTTGAGCCCAGCAGCCGGCCCATTTCTCTTTTCCTCTTCTTCTTCGTCCGTTTGACAAAGTCAAAGTTTCCTTCAACTGTTAACTCCGAGATCAAGAGAAGTTGCTAAAATAATGCCATGTCTGGGTTGGTCTGCTTTTGTGCTGTTTAGGTTCCTTATTTTCTTAATTTCTGTAGGCATTAAAGTACTCGTTAGTTGCATCTACTTTTATTACAACCGAGTTGTTGTTGTTTTTTTTTTTTTTTTTTTTCCCTCGTTGTTAACATCTTTTTATACATATTTTATATAATCCTCTCTCGTTTTATTGATTTTTTTGTCATGTCGCTTTACATAATTCTGACAGGCACCAATCCGTGCTAATCAGTATCTTCACTCAGTGCTATCTATCTTAAGTTAGGCTAAGGTACAAAATCAGTATCTAATTCTCTCCGCAGTATCAAGGGTTTTGAACAAAACAAAAAATATTAATTAATGTTGATAATTTTAGGTAAATAAGGAACTTAATGTAACAAACTGGTTGTTACTTAATCAAGAACCGAATTCTCGAACCTTTTATTTTATTGTGTTGTGATGACAGGGTCCAGATTATAAAAATGTTCAATTTTAAGGGGCTAACTTGTTAATTTCCATGATTAATTAAGATAATTTGATCTTCGGTCTAGGCTTAACCGTACTAGTTTTACCGTAATTTAACTAGAGCAATTAGCGCCGGTAAGAGCAGGAGGCAAGCTTTACAAATGCCGCACAAGTCAGAAAGTGGATCTGATATGCAACTTAATCCGGATGTGTTCCAAATATAGAAATTGATGTAATGTGATGGTATTTAATATTAGGAATCGACTAACTATCCCCCAGTCAATAACTACTTGTAGGGACCATCAACTAACTGTATTTCATTAATTACTTGGGGGACCACCTAATATTTAATATATTTTATAACTAACGTATGCAAATATGGATACCTATGCGCGCAAGTGTTAATATATAATATATAAAGTATTCATATCTAAGATTCTAAGTATTTAGAAATAAAAAAAACTGGGCACATTATACACACATCTTCTACACGTTTTTAGAGTTGGGTTTTTTTTCTCCATTCAATCTCGTCAATATTTCTGACAATCTGTGAGAAAATTTGCAAATCTAAAACCATGGACGTCTTCCACATAATTTTCTCTTTCAAATGAGATCCATAATGATATACTTTCGGGTTGTCCGTCGTGCAAGTATTCATGCCTTGTCGTGTAAGTATTCATAACTCGTCATACAAGTATTCATACATTGTCGTGAATACCTTGTTGTGTAAGTATTCATATCTTGTCGAGCAAGTATTCATACCTTCTCGTTCAAGTATTCATATCTCGTAATACATGTGTATATAATTCATGTCTGAAGTATTTGTACCTAACATATTTTATCATTTTTTTTTCCATATGACACAGGATAACGTCTGAAAATATTAATATTAAGTAGTGCAAGTATTTATACATCATCGTACAAGTGTAAATAGTTCATATGTTAAGTGTGAGTAACTAACAGAATTTATGAAATTTTTATTTTTATTTTCATATGGCACGAGATGATGTATGAAAGTATTAATTTCAAATATTGCAAGTATTCATACTTCGTCATGCAAATGTTAATAGTTTATGTATCAAGCGTTTTATCTAAAAGATTTTATCAATATTTTTTTTTTTATAACATCAGATGACGTTTGAAAGTACTAATATCAAGTATTCATACCTCCTATTGTAAGTGTAAATAGTTTATACATCAAATATACGTATCTAACAAATTCTATTAATTTTTTTCTTCATATAGCACTGGATGATATATGAAAGTATTAATATAAAGTATTGCAAGTATTTATACATCGTCCTGAAAGTATTAATATCAGGTATTGTAAGTATTCATACCTCGTAATGTAAGTACTCATACTCATAACTAAAGTATGAATTGTTACGTTGAAAAGTATCTTAATTTAATATTTTTCACAAATTGCTCTATTTGGTGCTTAATTCTATTAATACGTAATATGGAAAGTATTCAAATCTATGCATTTATGTACTAATATTTACGTTGTAGACTATGTTGCATGAATACAAGTACGGATATCATATCAGATAAAATACGGATACGACGATACGGCAATTTTCAAAAATATAGAATACAATATAGCTATTATATATATTATTTTTTATTATTTTAATTATATTATTAATTCAACACATCGATGCAAACAAAAATTGTTAAAGTTTGATGATTTTGCTATGCTGCCTGTCATATTTTTTTTTAAAGAAAGGTCAAAAATCCACCTATATTAAAATCACCGGCAAGTATTCATATTAAAATCACTGCCAAGTGATTAATCATAAATAATCAAGAATAGTTGGCTATACAGAAATAACCGGTCGATTAGTATGAAAAATTCATAACGGTTTGGTGACCGTTAGTACTGGGGAATATTTGGGGGATTGAAGGTGGGGGAAATAAATCTTTATCCTTAATATTATTATGTATTAATATGGGAAAAATCATCATATCATTATAATCATCATTTTAAGGGCACAAATTAATGTCATTTTAATTCAAATGAAATCATTTCTCCTGTATTGTATTATGTATACTTTACTATCAAAAATGTGAGAAGAATTCAATTATTTTTCCTTTTTATTCTAATCAACAAAGTTATATTTTTTTCCTTTTTATTCCAATCAACAAAGTTTAATTGAAATTCATCTCTATTAAATTTTATTGAATTGAAATCAATTGAACTTAATATATCACTGAAACGAGCCCTTTTAGAAAATGAACAACCTTTACTAGGCCCCAAAATGGGTAAATAAATAAACCCTGTTCGCAATTATTATTCTCTCTTTCAGCCCATATTTTTGTACTTTTCCATTCTATCAGTTTCTTCTTGTTTGGATTTGAGTGAGGTTATGATACTATGCATAACGTGGATTGGTTAGTACTACAGATCAATAACTGTTGTTCAACATATCTATCAATATGTACTTGTAAACTGAATTTTATATTTTTTGAAAAGAAATCATTCTTTTTCTAGATGGGTAAGAAAACATTATTTTAGGATGGTCCAAAATTTTTACTACCCATCTAAAAATATAGTAAAAAATTTTAAAAAAATAAAAAATTTAGTTTACAAGTACATATTCATATGGAGACAAAGATCGACCATTAAAACTTTCAAACCGAATATTTGAGTTCATGGCACGGACCAATATGCGCTATGCATAGTACCATAGCCTCACTCATTACGTACATTTTTCATCTTTAGGTTAATTTTGGCGTAATATTTCATTGAGGAACCTTGATTTTTGAAGATGTATTAATTGTTTCAAGTACTAATGATCATCTCTTCTCCGTAATTCAACGAAGTATTAATAGAATTAATATTTCAATCATTATTCAAATGCCCATTTTTTCTGTGGCATCTAGTGCTGACATGAAAAACAAATCCTCTCTTATATCTTAAAATTGCTGTTTCCGTATGATAACCACATTGACAAAATCTTACTGTTGAAAAATTGTATCAATTATAATCAAGGTGTGTGTATGAATCATACTTACATCGTCATAAGATCAAATAAATTAATTAAAAAAAATACAAATTTTTAAAACTCAAACATAATTAAATACAGAAATGCACAGACATATTTTGAGAGACAACCTAATGTGAATAATTAAATTATTCACTGACGGAGGGACCCAAGGAGCATGGCCATGACAGAGCAGAGAACAGCTCCGGCTACGGGCAAGGAGACAGATGCCGCATCAGAAGTCGGGGTTGGGGCCGGGGCATCAGTGGCAACGGCACTGCCAGCGAGTAAAAGAAAGAACATGACAAACATGGGAATGGCGGCGATCATGACTCTCTTGTTGGAAACCGCCATCTTTGTTCTTTCTTTACGTGTGTCGGAATTTGAAGTTTCTCTCTTGTTTGGTTTGTTTTTTGTTTGTGGTAGAGATATTGTGAAAAAGAGTTATATTTATAGTCGAACTGTTGAAGAGAAATTGGATGAAGAGGAATATTAGGCCTAAAAATAGACAAGGTTGGTCGGAGCCAAGTAGGCATTAGCCTGTACTTCATAATGCGCCAAGTATTAGTTCTTGACAATTAACTTAGAAAAAATTATGGTAGTAGGTACTGGTTAGCTAATACATCTTTTTTTTTTTTGGAGTTAGCTAATACTTCTTTACTTTACACACATGAGCTGTTCTTTCTTTTACTTTTGCCCTCTGGAAAGGAGGTTAATCATCTCCATTATGGCATAAAGAATAATATACCAGTTATAAAAACATAATTGTAAAGAGCATGGAGCCTTTTTTAATTTTTTTAATTATTATTTTTTTTTTTTTGGGGGGGGGGGGGGGGGGGGGGGGGGGGTGCCGTATGACAATGACGAGAGAGAAGGAGAGCTCAATCATGAAAAGAACATGACAGGCTGGTTGTTTCTTTGATATAATTTGACAGCCTTAGACTCTCTGTATCATTGCTTATTTTTTGCATTTCTGTTTTATTATGTGCTTTGCAAGCTGCACAAAAATAGTAATATGAAAAATTTAGCATTTTAATGACTCATTCTGATAATTATAAAAATGGGAAGTTTAGATTTATATTTAAGTTCCAACAGCCATAACTGAACAAAGTAAATAAAATACAATAATTTCTCACACAAACTTCAAGGAGACGATAATCATTAGGGTGAGAATCTTTCTGATCAATTTATCAGGGCTCAAATTTAGAGTAGAAAAAATGGTACGGTGGAGATAGACTCCGTTATTTAACAGCATGATTACAGCACAGAACAGCATGAAACGGTACGGTATGTGTATCAGTTACGTACTGTGATTTGCGTGTCTTGTACCGTGATTATTCACGTATTGTGATAATTATTTAAAAAAAAATTAGCATGGCACGGCACATCACACGAAAAATCTAGTCACAGCATAGCACAACACGTAATCACGTGAGTCACGTGTAATTAGGATTGTTAGATTTTATTAAAATTAATGATGAATTTTGAATAAACTAACTTAAATTATGATTAAATTGTTACGTAAGTCACGCTAGTCATGTTTAGGCAATGCGTGACCCGCATGGTGTGATCATTCACATGCCATGACCACCCCTTGACACTTTAGTCATGACAAGACACAGCACGTAAAAAATTAACTTAATCACGATACAACACGAGACCAAAATCACAATGCGTCACATTTTTTTCCACTCTAGACTTAATCATGAAAAGAACATGTATGAATGTAATCTTTATGTTGCATTCATCATGAACCATCTAAGCAGGGCGGAGCCAAACTTTCAAGTTATATGGAGATCAAACCTAAATAAGGGTCAATCGTATCAAATTTTAATACGACATATGGAGATCAATTTTACATTACCGTATCATTTTATTCTAAATTATAATAAAATCAAGTTTAATTATAAACAAATTAAAAATGAATGGAGGTCACCATTCAATTAATTTGGATCTAAGAATTTATTTTGATTAATTAAGGCGCCTACGGACTTCTAAAAAAAAAAAAAAATTCATGGTGCAAAAATAAAATGATTGCATCTTTTTTTAAATATAAAGGAAATGGTTGTAATTTCTGTACCAACCGGGCATCAAGTGCTGGGGACCGTGTTTGGAAATCCGTATCCTTTCAGGTATTGCACTATTATTGCAGAGGATCACTTACTTTACGGTTTGAGATTAAATCTCAATCGGCTTGGAATTCGGATTACTGTGGGGGGCCCATTTTTGGACTTTGAGATTCGTATCAAATTAAAAAGTACGGTTCAGATCTAGTAATTGTAAAAGGTTCCCTTATCAGGTATTGGAGTAGATGTGAATTCCGTGTTTGGTACGTCTGGTAACCCCAGTGTGGTCCCCATAACATGAGTATATATGACACGGTCAAAAGTTTGTGACAGTAGTCGATCAAAAGATTTTGATATATTCTTGTTCAAAATTTGAGTCCGCTTGCCTAGCATCTTTTTGTTTAAAATTTGACTGCCTCTCATTTTTAAAATTTTAATAATTCAAAATTTGAAACTTAAAAATCAAGATAAAACTGTTGGATCTGATCTATATCATTATAATAATATCTAAGCACGTGTAAAATATTACGACATTTCAACTTTGTTTTGATTGTCATTAAAAGATTGTCAAAAAAATATGCTAATGTAAATAATTTTTAGACGTTGATTTTTCAACTTATTAATTTACATAAAAACAAAATTGAAATGTAATGAAGATCACATCTAACGAAGACATGATAGAAGCACAAAAAATAAAGGCATTTGAATCATCCTCTTTATTCATACTACAATCTACAATTTTCTACACTTTTTTTTTCCATGCTACCGAACAAATAAGCTTGTATCGCCTCTTTTCTAATTTTTTTTTTTTTTTTTGAAGACAGGCATTATGCCTATTGGAGATTTTATTAACAAAAAAAAAAAAAAAACTAGAAGTATATCTGTACAAGCATTAAAAAAAAAAAAAATCCTAGAAAACTACACAAAACTTAGGGCACCCTTTTGCTTAATTTGTATACAACAATTGCATGTAATACAAGTTTGCTCAAATTGTGTCGTTTTTGTTTATTTGATTTGAGGATTACTTAATTATTTGTACTTTTTTGCTTTCCAGAGTTTATTATCTAGTAACTAAAGTAATAAATCCCAACAAGTAACAGCTTGTTTATTTGTTAGTAAGGTTCCAATTTAATAAAAGCGCAACATTCCAACAATAAGCTGCTATTTTTCTATTAACTTCAAGTTTCAAAATTAATTACTTCTTAATTTTAATTTATTCCAATATATACTGCTGTTTTGGTACTTAGCATCCCACTTCATTTTGCAGCTCATAAAGTTGCATAACGCACTTCAGTGAAAAAAGAAAATTGAAACAAAAATAATAATAATAATAACAGAGAAAAGTTTATAGTTGATGGCATGAAAAAACAATAATTTCATTATATACATACAGAGAATACACGTACCAGATGAAAAAAACAATGAGCTACAAATAATACAAGAACACGTACTGTAATATTTCATTATTTATCTACCTAAAACAAGTCACAAATCAAACCCAACAGTACACAAGAGAATGAATGCCCAGAAAATATAACAGGTACATTGAAAGTAAAAATGAATTGGAGAACAGTAAAAAAAAAAGGGACTGTGAATTAAACGTTGATTGCAATGCGTATCGATCCTTCATTTAATGGTGTTGTGACGCAAGAAGAACTGCGCTAAAAAAGGCGACTACCGTGGCCGCAAGAGGAGCAGAGATCGAACTCGATGCGGAAGTTGGCTCTGGTGCAGGTGCAACTTGTGCCGTTGCAAAACCGCACAATGTCGTTGCTACGACAACGAGAAAGAGAAGAGAGAGACTCTTTAGAGCTGCCATTGCAAAAATTAAGCAAAAATAAATAAATTGAGATTTGATAAGAGAAGATGTAGAGAGAAAGAATAGCTAGTGAGTAGTAGAAATTGCTGGAGGAATTATATAGAAGAGAGGTTCAGTTCATCAGTTGGCTATACAGGCTGTAAGTTTGATTAATTATTGAAGGAACAAACCTTTTTGGTGTACTCCGTATATTGTGCATTAGAGTACAATTCAGAGATGTAGGCCATGATTTGTTATGGTGTAGGTTGGAGTGTATGAGCCAGGTTTATTTAGTAAGAGATCGATTAGGTTCAAGTGGAAATGCCTGGGCCCGGATTACAGCTTGGAGGTATGGGCCAGTACAATAAATTAATTTTTACTTTTACAGCATCTCTTTCTTCCTCCCATAATTTGGAGGGCGATGAAATAATAATTGACCACAGAAAAAAAAAAAAAAAAAATCCTTGTCTCAACTCTTTGAGTAAGGTACCCTTAAAAGTATACTTGTAGTAGTAGAATCCCAAATTATTAACTCTTAGATAAACTATAGTAATATCATATGAAATGCAATTGACTTAATTAATCGTCTGGTTTAATTATTCCTGAGTCATGATAGAAACGCTAATTATTAAAAAATGAAGTGGGGAAGGTAAGCGCTGGAAAGTTGAAGTGAGAGATGGAAATCCAACAACTATAGAACCTTACAGAGATGAGGAGGGACCAATATACTTTTTTAAGTAAGGATTTGTGGTTTAGCAAACATTTTAGCCTAAATTGGCAAATGACACTTAAATAATTATTAATTGTATAAATATATTTTTTTTTGAAAGAAGTGGCTTAGCCACCAATTTTCATATAACAGAAAATTATACAATATCCAATTAGTATCAATCGGCTAATGTCAATATATCAACAAAACAAGACAATATATAGAAACCTATTACAACTATTAATTGTATAAATAAACTTATTATTTTAGCCCGGCATGAAGTTTACCTCCTGCCAGAATTCATATCACCTAAGGTAACATAATATTTGAGTTTAAATCTAGACTGTCCGATCTTCTTTTACACGAATGTTAAAGGAGCCATGTTCATTTACCTCGGACCAGATTGGTTCAAATTCTGATCGGACAGTCTGAATTCAAAATCAAATATTATGTTACCTTAGAGAATATCAACTCCCTCCTGCCATCCCTTCAGATGTTTTAGTTCTTTCTTAAAAAAATAACGGAGTTTTTTTTTTATTTTTTGAGATTTGAGACAGGTGAAAAATTCGAATTATTTTTGTAAACCATAAATAGAAAAAAAAAATTTTAGGAAACCAATTTGATTTGTTGGTTTTTTACAAAATCATAAGTACTAAATAGGCTATTCTGCATCAACCATTTACCCTCTTAAATAGGCTATTCGGACAGTCTGGATTCAAACTCAAATGTTATGTTACTTTAGAGAATATGGACTCCCTCCAGATGTTTTAGTTCTTTCTAAAAAAAATAACGGAGTTTTTTTTATTTATTTTTAGAGATTTGAGATTGAGATGAAAAATAGAAAAAAAAAATTTAGGGAACCATAAGTACTAAGTAGGCTATTTTGCATCAACCATTTACCCCCCCCCCCCTTTTTACCGAATAGCTTATTTGGCACCCAAATATTTCACATATTTTTAGCATGAATTATTACACAACGTGAATAATGTTTCGTTGCCGAATAGATTATTTGGTACTTGTGGTTTTTGAAAAATACCGACCAATCAAGTTGGTTTTCTAAAATTCTGTTTCTTATTTATGGTTTATAAAAAAAAATCGAGAAATTCAATCATCAGAAATTGACAATCACCCTCATCAATCATCATCATTGTAACTATGACTACTATTATTATTATTTACTGTTGGTTGTGACTTGAGAGATGAGGTGAAAAGGCCTGCTGTAACATGTGAAAGGTATCAGAAGAGGTGGGGTTAGAATGAAGTGGATAGAGAACCATGCACATGGGTGCTAACTTGAGAAGAAACTGTTTTGTCTGTTTGTTTGATTATCTCAATTTAAAATGAAAATTTAATTTTGTTTGTTTGCTGTAACTTAGCTGGATGACCCCTCAACTGCAGTGGAGCAGTCACGCTTTCTCTTATCACCATTTTCTTTGCCTCAATAAAATAACAAACAATAAGTAGTTAGTTTTGTATATATTGGTTTGCATGTATTATGCAATTATGTACCTCAATAAGTTTGTGGAGGTTATTAGTTTTGGATAAAAGAGTTTGGTCCCAATTCCCAAAGTTCTCTTCACATCCCAATTTGAGAATTTTTGAAATTATCATGTATTTAATGAATTTTGTAAAGGCAAGTTTGGATTCAAAAGCCAGCCATGAACTTTCTTTTTCTTCTTCTTTCTTTTTACTTGTTGAATGTTGAGTATAGTGAGTTTGTCATATTTTCATTGATTAAATAACAGCTCAAGGGATACACACACACACACACACACACATTAAATCCAGTCAATATCACGATCAAATTTGAATATCACTGTCAAATTTGGATTATTAAAATAATTGTCCATGAGTGACAACGAAATATAAATTACAGACTTTGACAATATCGTGCGTATATGACAAAAAAAATATGGTTGGGTGTGCCAACCAATGAAGTGCTGGAAACGGAGCCACCAATTGCGAGTCCAACCAATATGAGGTAGGCATGAAATTCCATGGAAGAGATAAAGTATTATTTACAAAAAAAATTACAAAATGTTTTTTTTAGTTAAAAACCATCTTTCAAAATTATTAAATTATATTATCAAATAAACCATCAATTTTCCCCTTCCTTTCTCTCCCTATTCTCCCTCCCATTTACTCTTGAAGTAGTAAAATAATTTGCTTTCATAGTACTCAATTTAAATCAATAATTAACAACAACATAAGAACCATCATTTGGCATGGCGGCAAAGACACACAGTCTATATGTAAGAGGTTATGGATTTGTTATAATAATTGAGTGCCTTGACTTTCAACTTTTACTTAAAAAAACAACAACTGACATACACGCTGACATGTAACTGTCATAATCGTACAACAAGCACACTGAAAATTTGAAAGGAAAAGAAATGTATAATTAGAATTATGATTCCTCCTTTGTATTCTGGATTAAAATATTCAACGGTTACATATTGAAATTGAAATAAATTATAGGAGTAAATATAATTTAACAATGTTTAAGAAATACCTTTAAAGGTTATTTATATGACTAATTCTAACATAGGTCATATTTCAAGTGCATAAGTTTATTCATACCAATTAGAGTATATATTAACTATTAATATATATTATTTTAAAATGGTAATAGAAGAGAATTTGCACAACCACCAGATGTAATTAAATCGTACAAACAAAATGTATCTAACCTATTAAAAATACAAAAATTAATACTTTATACTTTGCAAAAGATAACACATTCTTGCTTTCTACCATCCGAAATTTTTAAAAATATCATATTCCAAAAAAAATAAACCAAATAATCATGAAATCCGGAAAATTTAAACCGTGTCAAAATTCAATTTTTTTAAAAAATGTGATTATTTGATATTATTTTTTTTAGGTATGTTATATTTAAAAATTTCGGTCCTACAAGACTTAATATAATTCTCTCCAGCTTACAGAATCCCATCAGAATTTGTTAATTATAAATGTACTTTTTCCCCTAAAAGAAACCTAGAATATAAATTTTATGAATTTTTTTTTAAAAGTATAACCGGTTATTACCAATCAACGTATCAATTAAATTAAATAAGTTAAGTTATTCAATATTCTTCAAACAACAGCATTTCATTTTACAAAACTAATTTATATAAGAACTTAAAGTCTCACGAAATTAAGAACTTCGTCTCTTTCACAGCCAGATACAGCTTAAATATTATGATGGTAGGATGGTTAATTAAAAATATCTTTAAAGAATACAGTCTATTTTTCCTAATGTTATTATATTCAATCAATAGCAACGATTAAAGTTCAAAATAACTCCATTCTTTAAGGCATTAAATTGGCATATTCCCATAAAGTCGTCAATGAAGGCAATCTGGAGTAGTATTTTGTTGTTAATTATTTTCTATGTAAAAATTGATTATAAGACTTTGCAAGGCTTCTGCATGATTTTTTTTTTCTAAACGTGAGACCATGAATTTTGTCACCAAGCAAATGAAGATTGAGGAAGGTAATTATATATAAAAAAATAAAGGGTTAAATTTTGCTGGAGGCCACTAAATTTTATTCATTGTCACAAATTAGTCACTCAAGTTTGATTTGTCATTTAATAGTCGCTGAATTTTTCATCTATCTCAATTAATTTACTCTATAATATTTTTCATCCGAAAAATTAATAAAATATAACTTTTTCGTTAGTATTTTGGACGAAATGAGAATATTCCGTTAGTATTTTGGACAGAATGAGCGTATTCCGTTAATTTTTTTGATGGAAAATTTATAGAATAACTTGATTGTAACAGATGACAAGTTAAGTGGCTAAGATGGACAAATCAAATTTGAATGACCAATTCATAACAAAGAACAAAGTTTAGTGATATTTGGCGAAATTTACCCAAAAATAATACATAAATTATATAAAATATTCACAAACATTTTTTATTTATTTTTGAGATAGAAAGATGAAGGTTAATTATTCATTAAGAATTTTCTATTTGAATTTCGAACTCAGAACCTCCAGAACCTCCTACACGAGAATGTTGACATTTGTCATTAGATTAAAAATTGATCCTTCACAAATTCAAGTTGTGTATAAGGATGTATTTGGATCTCGTTTGAATCTATCAAACCTCCGAGAGAAAAATAACAAATTAAGATCAAAGGAAAGGCTAAAAATGTAAAAGAGAAGTATTAATCAAAATGATTAAGTGGACTGCCTGAAGAGAACCAATCACTTTAGTTCAACATTGCATTTTCTTTCATAGACGAGGATTACTTGATAACAACTTATTTTTTACACTGTCAATAGTATTTTTCTAAACAATTTAAACAAAATAGAATTAGAAAAATAGACATATGTTATATTGGACAAATATACAACCTTTCAATTAATGGCACAACACGTCAACACGTCTAATATAATGGGATGCAACGCGTCGACATACTAGCACATGTCATGCCGATTTGTTTAAATTATATTATTTATATATCTTTGTTTGTAAATCATCAAAATATATAAAAAAATATTAAAAATTTCATAAAAAAATTGAAAATTGAAAATTATGGGGTATTAGCTTCAAATGATTCCGTTGATGTATTATAAAATTTACCTATTTTTTTTTTTCAAGAACATTTCATCAAGCGCAGAAAGCACAGTATGTAACTTCGACTTTCTTCCAATCAAGTGCAACACTTGTCGTTATCTGATTGGAAGAAATTACAAGCCATCGATTGTAATTCTACACTCTATCTAGATCTGTCTAATACGATTTTTGGATGTAGGCTTCGTTAGTGAGAATAGTCCTCGACTCAATTTCAATTTCTGATTGGGTTAATAAAATAGTAACTTAATATGTAAATGACAAATAAAGAATAATCACTGGTTGCTAATATAAACATATCTAAATGTAAAAAAGTAGTTTTAAATAAACACTAATTCGGATTAGTATTCTTTTTTGTCTCATCCAAATGCATCCGAAAAAAGTTAAAATAAAGAGTAAAGCTAATATATACTTAAGTGTACCAATGAACCCATACACTTAATTCTAGGACCGTACGATTAGCTTTGAGATTCGTGTACCATGATTTTTAAAGAATTTACACGACTTTTAAAGAATCTACACGAATCTAACAAATGGTGGTTAATTTAAGCGCAGAAAGCACAGCATTTGTTATGAATTAAACTTGAATAGGTGGTTAATTTAAGAGGAGAGACGTGACATAAGTTATGCAACTTAAATGGTGAATTAGTTTAATTATGACAGCATAAGTGATTTTTTTATGCTATATCATTTCATTACACTTTATTCGTGTTTAACAGTACAAATACAAAATAAGATACTTATTTTGTGACTTATGTCACATGAAAAAATAGTCCAAAGAAACAAAATCAGCTAACAATTGTGTATCACTAAAAGCACTCCATGCCGCCTTGTATTTTGTATCCCCTCAGGTGCCTGATGGTAATATCCTACCTTTTGTCAAAATTTATCCTAGAGAAATTTGAGTTCATCAAATTACCTTAAAATCCTACTGCTTTTCAATTAAAAATAAAATAAAATAAAAATTTCTTTCCTCCGGTTTATTTTTTCCGTTTATCACTCAATCATTAACTTTTTCGGAAACCACAACTTTCAATACAAAAAGACAAAAAAAAATTTTAAAAATGCATATCAATCATTAATTACGTGGGGACTACTAATTAACTGGAGGGACCTCTTATATTTGAAAATTTGTACAATTGGCGCGCTTAATTATGTATACTTATGCACATAGGTGTTAACATCTGGTACGTTTGGATGCACTCTAAAATAGCTAGAATAGCTACTATAGGGTGTGTTTGGATGAGTCAAGGAATAGTTCAGAATAGTAGCTATTTTTGGGTTCAAAAGAGCCACTAACCCAACATTTTATAGGAATAGCGAAATAACATCTAACCCGAGCTATTCCTTTGTTGAGAATAACATTTTTTTTCACCCAAACGTGTTGTGTTGTGAATAGCTCATTAGGAATAACAGTTATTCCTGAGTTAGCGCTATTCCTGCGTCACCCAAACGTACCATGAGAATAGCTAGAATAGCTACTATTTGAGAATGGTGCTAACTCAAAGCTATTCGGAATAGCTAAAAAGTTGTTTGGATGCATTCTTTGGAATAACTACTATTGAATAGCCCATTCACGCTATTCCAAGTATTTGTTGGGTTAGCAAAACAAGGCTATTCTGACTGTTCGGAATAGCGTTTGATGTTGTTTGCATGACTTTAGAATAGAATAGCACTGCTATTCTAAGAATAGCGCTATTCTCAATGCATCCAAACATACCTAATATATCAAGTACTAATATCTAAGATATTAAGTATTTATTTAATAAAATAGACATCAACTTTGTTTTCTCTCTTATTACATACCCATCTTTTGCACATTTTTAAAGGTGGATTTTTTTTTCTTCATTCAATGTCGTTCATATTTTTGATGATCTGTGAAATTTTTTGCGAATCTAAAATCACAAATGTCTTATATGCACTTTTCTCTTTCAAGTGAGATCCATAATGAAATACTTTTGAGTTATTCATCATGCAAGTATTCATATCACATGGTGTAAGTATTTCATACCTCATCGTGCAAGTATTCATAACTCGTCGTGAAAGCCACCATTCACAGCAATCCCAATCCAGACCGCATCACCTCTGACTCCTATCCATCGACTCCTACTGATTTGCTGACACAAGGCTTTTCAGGTTGTCACAGGCGAGGTATGAATACTTGCACAACGAGATATTAATACTTGCATGACGAGGTATGAATACTTGCACCATAAGGTATGAATTCTTACACGACGAGGTACGAATACTTGCACTACTTGGTATCTTAAGTATGAATATTTGTGCGACGGACAACCCGAAAGCATGTTATCATAGATCTTATTTGAAAGAAAAAATTGTGTAGAAAACGTTCGTAGTTTTAGATTCGCAAAAATTTTCACAGATTATCATAAATATTGGCGATATTGAACAGATAAAAAAAATTTACCTCTAAAAACATGTATGAAAACTTGATATATTATATATTAATACTTGTATGTATAGGTATTTATATTTGCACACGCCAGTTATAAAATATATCAAATATTAAGAGGTTCTCCCAAATAGTTAATGATCAAAGGATGAATGAAAAAAATGAACTGAGAGATATTTAGTCGCTCCAAAAAAAAAAAAAAACTTGGAATTCTATCAAGAAGAGGACATTTAAAATAACTGACTCCTCTTTGTTGTCGTAATATGCACAGATTTTATATCCTCTTTAAACTTCTTTTATGAGACTATCTTTGATTGTAATGTTAATCCTAATAGCCAATCTCAATAATCAGTGCTCTTTTTTTAGCACTATTCTCGGATGTATTACTCTACACAAGAGATATTACTAAACAACCAACAACTTGTAGTATAAAGAGATTTTGTTTATTGTTTTAAATATATATTATCTGTCAAAATTCATATGGTAAATCCTCTTGGACAAAAGTAAATAACTTAAAATGTTAGAGCATCTACATCGTGAAACTCTTGAAATTTCTAAATAACTGTTAACTAATTTTTAGAAATTTTATTTCTGAAAGTTTATAAACCCCTATATCCTTGAAACTAAAATTAGAGTTTCTTAATTGCCACATTAGCAAATATATTACAAGAGAAAAGAATCTCAGCAAATTATTTGACCACGTCAGAGTTTATAAACGGTTTATTATTAAGAAACTTTGGAGCAAAGTTACTAAATAAGAAACCCATCTGCATATCTGAAATTGGTTTAGAAACTGCCACACCAGATTAAAAACTCAAAGAGTTTCAGAGATGTAGATGCTCTTAGGTCAATTTAATTTTAGAAAACAAGAACAATAAATAATGACCATCAGATCAAACTGATATCAATGGTCCCAAAAATGCGTACTTTATTATTCACATAAAATGACTCTGTCGAGAAAATTCGTCAAAATTCTATTGAAAGTTTGATAGAGAGATACACACTATCTGTCAGAAATTAGTTATTAAAAATATTGAATTAGTCAAATGTTGGATTCAAAATAAATAATGATATTAATATCCACATCGGGATCGATATATCATGTTTCCTGAACAGGCCTACTAGAAATTTTATTACGCCAAACGGGCCTTAGTAACTTAACAAACAACCAGGAAAATACAGGCCTTCTAAAATTCATTAGCGGCTTGAAACCCACAGAAATTGAATCCTACAGCTGCTGTTACATTCGTGTTGTTAATCTAACAGCATCGACAATTATAAAATAATGATATTTGCATTACATATTGTTACCTGTCATAAGCTGAGCTTAATTTATCACGAGGTCAGAAGGGGAAGGGATATAGTCTAGAGGTAGAGTATTTATACTCGGGCGGGTACGGGTACCCCGGGTATACCCGACTCAGGTACGGGTACAACTCGGGTATGGGTATACTCGGGTAGAAGGGCATTCGGATACAGGTATGGCGGGTATAGTTTTCAAAAACCATACCCTACCCGCCCTATACCCTTACCCGTGTACCCTTGACGGGTAAGGCGGGTACGGGTACGGGTATTTTTTTTTTTTTTTTTTGCTGTTTTTATTTTTTTTGGTTTTTTTGTTGTTTTTTTTTGTTTTTTTCTCTGTTTTTTTTGCTGGTTTTTCTGATTTTTTTTTTTTTTTTTGCTGTTTTTTTTGGATTTTTTTGGGTTTTTTTGTTGGTTTTTTGTTGCTGTTTTTTTTTTTGTTTTTTTGTTGTTTTTTTTTTAACAATGTCATTTAAATGTTATTACGTGTTTATAATTCGACTTTTAAAATATGAATAATTCAATATCAAATAGTGTGTGTATATATACATAAAATTATCAAGTCACATCTTTATAATTCCTAAAATTTGTAACTTATATATATAAATTATTCTTGCCAAAATTTGTTTGTTTAGTCGCCTAAATACAAATGTATTTATTTATTTCTTTACACGAGTCATTTTATTTTATTTTTAAATTCTCGTTCTAATTATATAGTTTCATAATTCATTTATATCTCGAAATTTTTAAAACAATAGAAGTTACCCTCCTCCTTTATTCCGGGCTTGGGACCGGCTATGTAAAATAACATAGGCGGAGTTCTAACTTTTTTTTTTTGTTAGTAATTCTTCTTTAAAATGAATAATTTAAAAACTAATTGAAATATTTAGAAATTTATAATTTAAAAAATAACAATAAAGACTAAAATAGGTTAGAAATTTATACCGACACTACCTATCTAGAAGTTCTCATTCCTATACCATTCTTCGCTCTCTTCCACACCGTCTGAATCCGAATTAGCCTGGTGCTGCGCCTCGGTACCACTTTCTTCACTGTCGACTCCGGATGATGATGCTTCAGGCACATGTTGCCTGCACTCTTCAGCTTGAATCCAATCTTTCAAGCACACAAGTCTTTCAAAGACATGTGGACCCAACTTACTACGTTTATCGGAGAGGATCCTGTTCGCCGAATTGAAACAACTTTTGGAAGGGACGGTTGACACGGGCACGACAAATACATCGCGAGCCATCATCGCCAGTGTTGGAAAGGTCCTTTGATGCCTCCTCCACCATGCCATGACGTCAAGTCCATGTTCACTTTCGTTCATCATCGATACATAGGTTACTAGCTCGCTTGTTGTTTGTGGTTCGATCTCCGACTGAAAATCTGCTAACAAACCACCACTGCTAGTGCTCCTGGAAGTGAAACTATTAAAAAATTTAAAAAAGTTAGTGGACAAATAATGTATATATTATAAATAATAAAGATTAAAAAATACATGTATATTTATATTCATACCTAGGGGTGGCACGGGACGAAGACGGGTTTTGGTTGGCACTCATACTTGAGTTGTATATGTTAAACATCTCTTCGAATTTCGAATCCACGTATGCCTCCACCCTGGTACTATCTAAACGTAGATTATCTTTGTACCTTTGAATTACTTTGATCGTGTAAAACTTCTTGTATGCCGGGTTGAGGCAGTTCGCAATAATCGCGACGAGCGGTACATCTTCCCAATATTTGAGAAACTTTTGTTTCATGGCATCTACGATTGGTGTGAGAGATTTATCATGGATTTCAGCTTGTTCCAAATGACAATACACCTTGGAGATGTCATAGAGATGTCTGTGCAACTGAAATGACGTCGGTGAGTATGAGCATGATAGTTGTACGGTTGCTGTAAAAAAGGTTTGAAGGAAATTGCATAGCCTTTGTAGTTGCTCCCATTCTCCATTGGTGAGTTCCAATTGTAGTGCCTCGGGGGTGGAGCTTCTCAAAAACTCCCCTATGACAGCTTTGTAAGGAATGCATCGGTTCAACAACCTATAGGTAGAGTTCCAACGGGTATCTATATCCCAAGGTACTTTCAACTTATCCAATCTATATTTGACACACAGAGCCCCAAACTTTTGTTTTCTTTCTTGGTTTGAAACAACGTGGTTGAGAGCATTTTTAAATTTAATTATCAATAGTTTTACGTCTTCTGTTTTAAGACCCGCCTTCACAACGAGGTTAAGTATGTGGCACGCACACTTTTGGTGAAACATTTCACCATTTATGATCGGGTTTAGTGACCGTTTAAAAATCTCAATGGAAGCTATGTTGTTGCTTGCATTATCGAATGAGATAGAAAAAACCTTGTTAGCCATATCCCTCTTAAGGTTATATTCTTCTAAAACGAAAATAATGTATTTGAAAATTACATTTGCAGTGTGCGGGGAATCTAGCACTCCAAAACTTAATATCCTTTTTTGTAATAACCAATGATTATCAATCCAATGACCAGTAACACAAGAGTACCCAAGTCCATGTTTACCGGCAGTCCATATATCGGATGTAATCGAGACCTTATTATTTTGGTATGCAAATAGAGCTTTGAGGTCATCTTTCTTAGAGAGAAACTGTTTTTTTATTTCACCAACCATCTTTTTATGATGCATCCTCTTGTACATTGGTTGGCCTAACCCCCGAATGCATAACCGGGAAAAACTCATGCAACTACCCATACTTATTGGTTGTTCTTTGTGGGTAATGTACTGAGCCAATTCACTAAGCATTTTTGATTCATCGAATTTTGGGTTGGTTCTGGTACCATCCGCATTAATAAGGGTTTGGATTATTTTCGGTTGAGCATCTGCACTTGGTTCCTCATGCTTTTTTTCATGCATTTCGGAATGTCTTTTAAAGCTGCTCATACCACTACCTCCTTTATACTCAAAATGTCTATTGCAATTTTTTACCAGACAATCTAGATATTTCATAATACCTCTTTCATCTCTGGTAATATCATAAAATCTCGCCCACGATTGATTGTAATTGGGAGGAACTCTTTCTCTTTTAGTCTTCTTTTCTGTTGGTGCTTTTGGGGGTCTACTTGTCGAAGGAGCGACAACTTCTTCTTGAATTTCAGGTTCAGCTGTCGAAGGGGCAGTGTCAGTAAATTGACTCGATGCTACAGAAGAGCCCATGCCTCCATATGTATACGATGGTGTCGGTTGAAGTGATTCTTGTGGAATGAATACATTTGGATCGTTTGAAGTATAATACGATGGTGGTGCACTCATTTGTGGGGGTTGTTGATAATATAAATCTAGCATTTGGTCCCTTCTTTGATAATTTTGTGGATAATTGTGTGGATAATTTTGTGGATAATTAGGTGGTGGCATTTGGGAGGAAGAACTATCAAGATAATTAGGTGGATAATTTTGTGGATAATGAGATCGTGGCATATCGGGGCCAAAAAATGAGGCCGACAATCTCGAGGCAAAATCTTCTTCCCCGTCCCGAGGAGGAGTTGTCATATTTTAAACCTATTCAAAAAATAGAAATAAAAAAACAGAAGTAAAAAAACAGAAATCTAAAAAACAAAAATAAAAAAACAGAAATAAAAAAACAGAACTAAAAAAACAGATTTAAAAAAACAGAAATTCAAAAACAGAAACAAAAAAACATAAATTAAAAAAAAAAAAAAAAACAGAAATTAAAAAACAGAAAATAAATCTAACCTATTCAAAATAAATCTACAAAACATAAATAAAAAAACAGAAATTAAAAAACAGAACTAAAAAAAACAGAAATTAAAAAACAGAAACAAAAAAACAGAAATTAAAAAACAGAAACAAAAAAACAGAAATTAAAAAACAGATATTAAAAAACAGAAAATAAATCTAACATATTCAAAATAAATCTAACATTTTCAAAAATAAATCTAACCTATTCAAAATAAATCTAACATTTACAAAAATAAATCTAACCTATTCAAAATAAATCTAACATTTTCAAAAATAAATCTAACGTATTCAAAATAAATCTAACATTTACAAGAATAAATCTAAAAAACAGAAATTAAAAAAAAATTAAAAACACAAATAAAAAAACAGAAATGAAAAAAAAACAGAAATAAAAAAAACAGAAACAAAAAAACAGAAATTGAAAAACAAAAATTAAATCTAACCTATTCAAAATAAATGTAATATTTTCAAAAATAAATCTAACCTATTCAAAATAAATCTAACATTTACAAAAATATATCTAAAAAACAGAAATTAAAAAACAGAAATTAAAAAACAGAAACAAAAAAACAGAAATTAAAAAACAGAAACAAAAAACAAAAATTAAAAAACAGAAAATAAATCTAACCTATTCAAAATAAATCTAACATTTTCAAAAATAAATCTAACATTTACAAAAATAAATCTAACCTATTCAAAATAAATCTAACATTTACAAAAATAAATCTAACCTATTCAAAATAAATCTAACATTTTCAAAAATAAATCTAACGTATTCAAAATAAATCTAACATTTACAAGAATAAATCTAAAAAACAGAAATTAAAAAAAAATGAAAAACACAAATAAAAAAACAGAAATGAAAAAAAAAAACAGAAATAAAAAAAACAGAAACAAAAAAACAGAAATTGAAAAACAGAAATTAAATCTAACCTATTCAAAATAAATGTAACATTTTCAAAAATAAATCTAACCTATTCAAAATAAATCTAACATTTACAAAAATAAATCTAAAAAACAGAAATCTAAAAAACAGAAATTAAAAAACAGAAATTAAAAAACAGAAACAAAAAAACAGAAATTAAAAAACAGAAACAAAAAACAGAAATTAAAAAACAGAAAATAAATCTAACATATTCAAAATAAATCTAACATTTTCAAAAATAAATCTAACATTTACAAAAATAAATCTAAAAAACAGAAATTAAAAAACAGAAACAAATTTAATTACTTTACATCTAACAAATCTAACATAAACTAAATAAATCTAACATATTCAATAAATCTAATAAATCTAATTACTTAACAAATCTAACATAAAATAAATCTAACAAATCTAAATATCTAATTACTTAACATCCAATAAATCTACATAAACTAAATTTAGTCTACAAAAATAAATTAATCTAACATGAAATAAATATAACCTTTAAATCTCGCGGAAAAATCTTGCGGAAGGTCCCGAACTTCGTAATTTCGATACTTTCGTAATTCCGTTTGCTTATTTGTAGAAGGAATTAAATGTACAACTATATTTTTTTTAACAATAAATTTAAAATTTGAGAATTATAGAAATTTAGATTAAGAGAATGAGAGAATGAGAATTGAGATGGAGATGTAAAAATGAAGGGAGGAAGAGGGATATTTAAAGAAATTTTGGTTGGAGGGATAAAATTTAAATTTTTAATTTTTAAAGAATAACAGTAAACAGAAACAGAAAAAAAAAAAAAACCTTCCCATCCGGTCGGTCCGGTCCGGTCCGGGTGGGTCCGACCGGTCGGGTCCGGATGGGATGGCACCGGTTTGGGGGGGAAAAATCAAATTTTTTGAATTTTGAACTGTGATGAACAGTACTCGGATATACGGGTATGGATACTCGGATAGTCGGGTACGGGTTAACTCGGGTAGGGTAAACTCGGGTATTGGTCTAAAATAACGAGTCCGGTCCGATTTTTGCCCGTACCCGCGTACCCGATCCATAACCGGGCTCGGGCACGGATACCCTAGCTGGCGGGTACGGGCGGGTATACCCTTAACGGGTTTTATCCAACCTCTAGTAGAGGTAAGGGATGAGTTGTATATGAGCAGACTGGCGATTGCCATCGTGCTTACAAGGTTTCAAATTACAACAGAAATTAATAAACTAAGATTCGTTTAGTGATTTGATGGCACGACTTGGTGGGACAACCGGAGACAGGTACTTTGGGTCAAAATCGGGTCTATTTATAATAATCGTATTTGTTCTCCAATCAAAATCAAATATTATCATATAACGTATACTCTTGAATATTTACATCTTCTGGAATAGTTTCTGATATGGCAACCTTATAGGTTATAGCGGATCTATGGAAAAGGGTCCCACACATGAGAGAATTTTTATTCTACATAACGCCTCTTTTAGTGGATTGAAACATAGTTTTACTTATTTTGGTGCCACAGGGAATCTAAAAGTCTTCTGACAGCCTCAGTCCTGGGAAAGAGAAACCGAACCTGACAAGTGGGAGATTTTTTTATAAACTATAAATAGAAAAACAATTTTTAGGAAATCAGCATGATTGTTTTTTTTTTTTGAAAAACCACAAAGACCGAGTAGAGCATTCGGTCTCCACTTTTTTTTTTTCTCCAGACCGAATGCTCCACTCGGTCTCACACTTTTTTCAACTTTTTTCAACTTTTCCGTGCGGCAAACGGTGTGGCATATGTTTTATGTATATGTATAGAGAATGACTTGAAATTTCAAAATTCAAAATGTCGATCCGAACCGTTCATCTTGTTTTCCATATTAATATGTGCTTGGAGATCAAATTTTACATTTTTCTGAATTTTTTTACTATTTATTAAGCCACTTTGAAAATTGTTGATCCAACGGTGGCTGCTAATTTTACTGTTTTGTTAAGCCACCGTTGGTCAACAATTTTTGACTCGGATTTCGAGTTTTCAAAGTCCTAACGGTCGATCTGAACCGTTCATCTTGTTCTCCATATTAATATGTGTTTGGAGACCAAATTTTACATTTTTTGGAATTTTTTTACTATTTCTTTAGATTTATTGAAAATCGCTGTTTTTTTATGGTCCAGATTTGCTGAAAACAGGGATTTTCAATAAATCTAAAAAAATAGTAAAAAAATTCCAAAAAATGTAAAATTTAGTCTCCAAGTACATATTAATATGGAAAACAAGATGAACGGTTCGGATCGACTTTTTGCATTTTAAAATTTCAAGTCACTCTCTATACATATACATAAAAGGATTATTCAGATCTTATGTGACCGAATCTGTGAAAAATTGAAAAAAATGGTGAGACCGAGTGGAGCATTCGGTCTGGAGAAAAAAAAAAGTGGAGACCGAATGCTCTATTCGGTCTTTGTGGTTTTTCAAAAAAAAAAACAATCATACTGGTTCCATAAAAATTGTTTTTCTATTTATGGTTTACAAAAAAATTCCGACAAGTGGCCCCACAACCTTGCCTGTCAGGTACTCCAATTCCTGTTTCTCTGATTGTATCGCCTTATTCTGGTCAAATCATTTCTCCTATGAGTCTCGATTCTCGAAACAATCGAATTCACTCTCTTCCATTTATTCTGACCACTTGTTCCCGAATCTCGCTTATCATTTTCTGGAATAGTAGTTATTCCTGTTTTGAGGTTTCAAAACCAACGCATTGGAATTTTGTGAACTAATCGATTCGAGTCGCTTGCCTTTATTTCATTTTTGTACCGTTACCTCTCTATTCCGATCCTCTTTGCTTCCACAAAAGGATAGAAGTGCAGCCCTTTCCCCATTTCTCCCTTCAAAATTGAAAAACTTTGATTAGATTGGCATCTCTGTTAGTGTTTGGAACAAATATTTTGGTAGGGAGATGAATGGTATGGGAGAAGACACGGGATTTGAGGTGGTGATTGTTGTGCCCAAGAGGAGGAGGAAGGAAGAAGGAGATGAGATAAAGAAAAACGATTGCGTGGAGTTCTTGGTTTGTGAATTGAAGAAGGCGGGATTAATTGTGGAGAGATTTCGCGGGGTACCTGCTGAGTTTCTCAAGGTTTTCGTCTTTCGATTTTTCTTTTCTGTTTCTCTGATAAATTGCCTTTTGTTTCCCTTCAATTATTTTTTTCAGAGGAATAGACGCCGTTCATTTCTTCTTGAGACGAGCAATTTCATTTGCTGCTGTTTGCAACAGTCAATTCCACAATTTCCTCAATTTTAATGTCTAGATTTAGGCAGGGTCACATGTAGTTAGGCAAGAACCAGAACAATACTCTGACAAATTCGATCTTCTATTTTCCTCCTTCTGTGCATGTCCCCATGTGCTGAAGCCTAACCATCACTATTTATTTCCTAAATAGGAATAATATTGTCCTATATCTCAGACAATTAAGCGCGACACCATGGTTGCATGCATATACCAGCTAATAAAAATAAATAAGTGCAATAGTACATTTGTTTTCTTCTTCAACCTGAAAATTTTAATTAGTCATGAATACTACCATTTTCAGGTTGCAGCACCGATGATAATTTTGGGACATGCCGCGGCAGAGTTACAACTCAAGAAGCTGACCTATATCGGTAATTTCCATTCAAAAAATAAAATCACTTATTTCAAATTTTATATTTCACTTTATGATTTTGAATTGTATATCCTATTCAGGCATGGAGCTGCAGTTTGAGTGGGACATGGTGGAAGCATTTGTGAAGCAGCCAGATGGGTCCCTCTTTAGCTGGTATGAGCGCTATTCCTGCTTTCGCCATTTGTTATACGGCATAGTAAGTCAAGCCATGATTTTTTTTTCCCTAAAACATAGCTTTCATGCATTTTGTTTAGAACTGAGACTGTGGTTGTGCTTGCACATATGCAGGTCAACAAGACAGATTCTAATATAGCATTAAAATATGATGATAAAGAGGTCAACTATGAGAAGAACAAGTCTCTGTTGAAAATGTTGGAAATTGAGGGAGTTGTCAAACAAGTGTTCCCTTTGCATGGTATGACTCATTTTCTTTTCCTTATTATTTTCCACATACCTAAACCTAGAGATATTCCCTTTTACCAGAGTTTAAGAATGATCTCTGTGTTCTAATGACTTCAAAAATAGTTAGAAGAGATAACCAGCAGGCTTCATGATACATACTTTAATCTGAGATAAAAATATGTATAACGTAATTTACAATCAAGTGTATAATAATATAGGTGTATAGAATATATTTACTTGAACCAACCAGCGAGAGCAGCTTCTGGCTGGGTCAGATCAGTTAAGAATTGAAATTCATACCACTATGCAGATGAGGCTAAGAGAAAGCAGCTATTGCGAAAGTGGGCTCTTAACTGGTTGGATTTCACATGGCAACCCATCGATGAAATATATTCCTACTTCGGTTCGAAGGTTGGATACATTAGAGTACTTTATTTGAAAGCTGACATAATTGAGCAGTAAATTGTTCTCTGTTTTAATATCTTTCTTTAATTGGATTATCAGATAGCTTCATACTTTTCATTTCTGGGAATGTACACACGATGGCTGTTCTTCCCAGCTGCTTTTGGGCTTGCCACTCAGCTTGTTGATTTCGGGTAATATACTTGGCAAAAAAGGAGAAAAATAAATACAAAAAGGCAACTACGTAAATACTGAATGCTGGAAATTTATTCATTTTTTTCTTCTATCCCAGACGAATGCAGTTCTTGGTGCTTCCTTCCTTCTTTGTCTTTGTCATTTCTTGGGCGGTATTCTTTTTCCAATTCTGGAAGCGGAAGAATTCAGCACTTCTGGCCAGGTAGTAATATATGGAGTCTTTGCCATTTATTCAGATCTTATTAAGAAAAGCATATAACTCATAATATATTTCCATGTTTTTCTCTAAACAAGAAAGTGCATCACCTTTTTCCTTGGTCTCCCTATTTTGGTACAACAATTAAGCCCATTCATCCCTACTTATAAGGAGGTAATATCTGACAATGAAGGATTATTTTTGGTATTGGTCGATGCAGACATCTTTTTTTTATAGTCTCGTTTCCAGAGGTGCACATGAAAAGCTGGATATAATTCTAATCTTATAAATTGGTTTTGTTTGAGCAGATGGGGGATTAACTATTCTCTAAATGACTGCAAAGAGATGGCGAGTGATGTGAATGAATTTGCGAATGAATTTAACTATGTTGACCCAGTAAAAAATAAATTTTACTCTAGTAGACCTATAGAGAAGATGAGCATACAAGCCGATGAGTGGTGTGGCATTCTTCGCAAAGTAAAAAATAACGCGATTGTTGTTTTTGGTATCATTTGCCTACAGTTGCCTTTTGAACTTGCCTATGCTCATTTGTACAATATTACTCAAATCGAAGTTCTGAGGTACTGACTTGTTGGGAATTCTTTCTAATTTATCTATGTTTTTTTTGTGTTTGCAAAATCATAAATAACCATGAGCACTGACTTTCAAAGAAGAAATGGTTCTCTCATTTAAGTTGATCCCTTTTCATGTAATTTCATATTGGCTCTTTTATTTACCTCATTTTTTTGTCCTAATTACTTTGCTAGTTTGAAAAAAAATGGAATAAACGGTTTGTCAATAATAAGACAAATCTATCCAACATAGATTTAGAGAAATTTGTAATTTTTGTTATAAACTTGAAATATTCATTTTCCATGTGAAAACGGTTTTGTTTCTTCAAAACAAATTCCAAAATAATTGGCCAAGGTTGCATCCTTTTGGCTTCTCTTACTTTCTTTTTGTGTGTTATAGGTATCTCCTGACAGCAGCATATCTAATTGCAATTCAATACTACACAAGAATAGGAGGGAAAGTGGCTGTTTCTCTTATCAAATGCGAGAATAATCAAGGCGAAGATTCCAGTGCTGCTAGCTTGGTTTATAAGGTTTCTATACAAGTTTTTGTCACTAACATACTATCAAGTTCACATATATGTCCACAAAATCTCAGAGCATCCTATTTTCTCTGTAGAAGAGAAAAAACATATATAGTTTGGTTTATATACCCTTTATATCCTGCAAAGTACAAAGTATTTTAAATGCCCTTCCTTCCTCAATTTATTTAAAACCCTCAAATCCCCTTGCCTTTGTTATCTGCTCTATTGGATAACAAAACAACCTCAACACAAACAATCATGGAGGGTGGTTTGTGCATTATAGGAAAGAACGCATGTACGCGGCAATTAATATGCTTTATTGCTATAGTCTGTAGGGGAATCCTTGTATTAGTTGAAATTTAGAGCAATTGCGGAGAGAGTCTCTCTGTACCACTGATGCATGTTATGTAGCTGTTCCCTGAATATTTGGCAAGCCTTTAATAATCTTTCATTCTTTCTCTTATTTTAAGCCTTTCACTGTCTTTTCTATTCTTTTCTTTTACCAGGTCTTTGGCCTTTACTTCATGCAATCGTACATAGGGCTGTTCTATCATGCAGTGGTTTACCGTAACTTGGCTACTCTTCGCAAGCTGTTGATTCAGCGGCTTATTGTTTCTCAGGTACTTCAACTTTTTTTTTTCCATTAAATTAATACAGACTGTCCAAAACCTAGATGAATTGTGAAACTCGGAATGTGCAAACTAAAAAGGAGGTGAACTAGATTCAGACATCACTGGCCCTTCAAAACTCTTTAAACCTCAGTCCATAATATCATTAATATAAATTCACAGTACTCATACAGCTCCAGGCATTGCTCTATAAAAAGCCTTAAAAAGAGTAATAATCACCGGTCACATTAAAAAACAGTAATCATAATGGAGCGTGACTTCACCTGAATTCATTGGCACTGTTGGAATGATTATCTCCATCTCTTGAGCAGACCTAGTACCAGGCCTCTTCCCTCCAATTGTTGATATCTTCTACGCATGGAGGGTTGAACTATGACAAAAGTAACCATTGCCTGCTTATCTTTTAATTGTGTTCAAATGAAGAAAAATAACCCCTTTTAATACATAATCTATTCCTTTGATTTATCTACAATTTGATTTAGTCCGTTCTCAATATCTCTACAAGATTTGCCAACATACCCCCTTGGAAACCATAACCTATTTTTATCTCTATAAATTTTCTACTTCAGGTGGTTTTTCAAATAAACTTGTTTTTAAGGATTTATAGGTGGTTTGTCAAACCTAAATCTCGTCTAGCAATGATCCATCGATATTGACTATATTGTCATCTGCTATAAATTTGAGAATTTCTAGAGCAACAATAGTCTTTCATCAATTCAAATTACTCCAATTCTAATATCTCACCTAACAGAGGAAAACTGTTGATTGAAAACCTTAATTAGTACTGTGTAACGTACACGATGAATTGTTGGTTGAACTACTGAGTAGTTAGGGTTAGATGCAAGAGAGAATGGAAAGATGAAAATGAGGCAAGTGGGATTCACTCAAATAAAGGACTTTTGTCAAGGTCTAGTCAGTTCACCTTTACCAACTACTTTTGTGCTGCCAACATCCATTAGATTTCTTCCTGCAACACAACCGATAAAAAATAAATTCCTTAAAATGGAGATATATATTTTTTATTGGTTGTGTTCCCTATTACCATGTATGAATGATAAAAGTCCTTCCACCAACCTGAAGCCTAAGGATCATTAAACTGGCACCATTAAAATTGATAAAGCTTGTATTTACGGGCCTTAGATTAAGCTGAGCACCCATTTCTTTTCTTTTACAAACCTACTTCCCATATGTCAACTCTATGTCAATCTTTTGTTTACAGCGCATGGAACAGGCCTACCTGAGAATTTTTCTTCTTATAATTGTAATCTTTACTGAGTAATTTTGGAACATTTAGGTGCTGGAAAATCTGATAGAGAACTCCATTCCGTATGTTACATACAACTACAAGAAATACATGGCTCTTCAGTAAGTTCTCCATTTATACAGTGTTTAACTGTTTATCTCTTACTGTGGCCGCCCCCCTGGCACGCCAACAACAACAACAGAAGACCTTAATACCAAATATAGCCCTGCAAAGTGAGGAACATGCATGCCCAGCATGACAAAAAAATGTCCAAGAACATTTAAGAAGATTTTATTTTGATTTTCTGCTATACCCCTTACAGCTCCAATGTTTTACATAGGGTATAGCAGAAAATCAAAATACCCCTGCCTGCACCCCTCCTCTCCGTGTATAATCTTCTTGAGTGTTTGCAGGAACACACGTGGAACTATCGTTTATTTAAATGTTTTTTAAACTTATCTTTGCCAATGAACTTACAGTAAGAAAAAGTACGATGTGGGATCCCCAATGGCAAAAAATGTCCGCCTGTCAACGAGAGTGGAGAAAGAGTACTTGAAACCTTCTTACAGTGCAAGCATAGGAGCTAACCTTGAAGATGGTTTATTTGACGGTAACACCCAACATAATTGCATTGGTCTCCTATACCAGTTAGTGTGTCTTTGTGCAAAAATTATAACAGTATCATCTTTCTGACGTACTGTTTCGGATAGATTACCTGGAGCTGGCTCTTCAATTCGGCATGATAATGATGTTTGCATGTGCGTTTCCTCCTATATTTTGCTTTGCCACACTGGTAATTTATTTACTCGATGAATTGTTAACTTTTTCTTTTTAAAACTGAAAGATTTTAGTTGCTTTTAAGGATCACACCTCAATTTTTTTTATTTAATTTCAGAATAACTTAACTGAGATAAGAGCAGATGCTCTTAAGTTGCTTGCAATGCTGAGGCGGCCAGTACCTCGTGCCTCTGCTACTATTGGCGCTTGGTTGAATATATTTCAGGTTTGGTTTACCTATTCATAATTGAAGAGTACTTATATTCTTACAAAATCAGGATATAAAACCTAAAAAGTCAAGATATATGCACAAAATGTCCTAAATCCAGTGCTTGTTTGGATATTGCATTCTTGATTTTAGTTTCTGATAGTGATGGCGATTTGCACGAACTCTCTACTATTAATATGCCTTTATGATCAAGAGGGTAAATGGAGAATTGAACCTGGCCTTGCCGCTATTCTGTTAATTGAACATATTCTTCTGTTTGTCAAATTTGGCTTCTCTAAATTTGTTCCCGAGGTTAGTACTTTTATTCTTATTTCAACTTCTTTTTTCTTTTTTGCAAAGAAAGCATTTTATTTCTTGTGGAGAAAAAAGGCGCCATAATATTGTAGTATTTGTGGCCCTTTGAAATGCAAAATAAACATGCTGATGGGATAGCTATTTTTGTCGCTTTCTTGTTTGGTCGGGTTCAAAGCAATTAGACAATAATAGGAAAAAGTAGGAAGAGATGGATTCAATTTAGGGCATATATTGATTATTATTATTTGCCAGAATATGAGGTAGATACTCAATGCTTAACTTTAGATTCCTTGATTAGTGTGAGAAGTGGTCCTTGTTGTATTTACTAAATCCTAACATTTACCTTATGCTTATGATTATGCTAGTTATATCTTAATGGCAAATACCATATATGAGGCATGCATTTCCAAAAATTGACAGAGTAGTGGTTTTGCAGAAATCTGTATTATCCACCTTATCTACTTGTACAATTCTCTTAAAGTAAATGCATCTTATTTCCTGTTTCTTTTCTTTTTTTCTAATGATGATTTTTGTAGGAACCGGCATGGGTAAGAGTGAATCGGCTAAGAAATAGAGCTCAGGCACGTGATCTCTATTCTAAGCAACTGCTGAGGAGTATTACCAAATTAGAACACAAGGGGGACTAGTTAGGAACTAACTATACTTTCTAACTTCTCCAACTAAAGTTTTGGCATTTTTGGTAGCTTAGTCATTTTTGGTCGTATAAATATATGGGTGCATACTAAGGAAATATTTTCCTGTGATGCTAGGGCTTTGTGCATTTGCTAATGCAAGAATATGTTCTATTGTGCAAATGCGCCAATTGTATAAAAAAATAGCATCGTATCTGTTGTAAAGGCTGTTATCTTTTGTATTCTTTCAATCTGCAGAACATGTTTTTATGGTGCAAATGCATGAATTGTATAAAAAAAAATTAACACCTTATCTTATCTGTCGTAAATGCATTTTTCTTTTGTTATCTTCAACCTGCAACCTTCACATCCCAAATCAACCATGTTAAAATAAGCAAAACAAAACAAAAAACAAAAAACAAAAACAAAAAAGAAAAGGGAAAAGAAAGATCATGCTATTTCTTTAAAAGAAAAAAAAAAGGAACTCGGTGAAGCTTTTTCAATTTATTTTTACTATATATCCTATCTTTTATTTATTTACATTGGTGAAGAATCATGGGCTTGGAAATGTTAAAAGGCAAATGCCAAGTAGTGATGAAGGTAACATAAGTTCATCAGGTGTGACATTTGAATTGTCAGCCATATCAATCTCTATACTTCAAACAATTTACTAAAATTCTCTCAAGTCCTCCACAAGTATTGCATTTTGGATGAGGAGTGCTCGTGTTGCGGTCAGATCTTTCCGTAATCTGTAGTGTTCTTCTGCATGCCAGAAACCATATTATTTCAGTTGCAGCTGTTAATTTTCTATGTTCTTTTGGTTTGTTGTTTCAAAACAAGGAACAGAGATGGGGGAAAATAATAATCAAACCTTAAATATGCTATCCCTTGTTTGAAATCAATTTAACTACATGACTCGGCCACTCAGGCCTTATCAAGAGAACCGAAGCTTAGTTGACGAGCATACGCGACGACGGCCTTGGCCCATCTCTTGATTTCCTCCTTTATCCTCTCCGGTGATAGCTCTTTCAATGGACCAGGCTCCAGGTTGAACTCCATTCCAGGAAATAAGCTGGTTCCACTTGAACTCCCTCCTTCCGTTTCCATTTCCTGTCTGAATTGGATCTCTTTGGATGTCTCTTCTGATGATATACACATATATACAACAGGGGGGTTTTGTTGCTGAGGAATGAAGCATTTGATTGATTGGAAGAGATAAAGAAGTGCAAATAGGGTATACAACAGAGAGGTGGTTCTCCACACGTATTACATAGGGATGTTTCCAAGAGAAATCCTTCAAACTTCGATTCCAAGTCGGTAATAATCGTATGCATGCACCTGCTACCTGTTTACGCTCCGTTGATTTGTCAATCAACAGTGATCAATAAAAACATCTAAAAGAAATCCAGATTTTTTCTATGTTTAGAACTGGCACCTGTGTTTGGTATAAAGTTCTCGGAAATTCATCTTTGGGAAATTTCCAAATAGCTGAATAACGAATGCGACAGTAGTCAACAGGGGAAAAAAAATCTAACATTTTATTGGAGTACTAACAATCTAAATAAAGAATATATGAAGAAAGCTAACAGAAAAGGTTCTACACATACAAAAACCGGAAAACTGCGTAAAATTTAAAATTTCATTTTGGGTAATTGTCATACATAACATATTCGCAAGTACATTTGGCAATATATATTATCATAAAGAATTAATCGAACAGCTGAATTTATGCCAAAGAGAAATACAGACAAAATAAGATTCAAAAGGGGAAAACAGAGGACGGAGCGTTTTCTAGGGGATTGGGTGTCAATGGTGCCATACGGGTAGGGTGAAAATATGTTCACAGCCATATCAAATTGAACTTATTTATACTCTATTTTTATTCATTAAGAATTGATCTTACTTTAATTTATTTTTATCCGTTAAAATTAATGAATAATATAACAACAAAAGCAAAGCTGGAATGTGATGTGCTCACTAAGAGGGTTTAATATTGGATCGGCTTCAAACGACAAATCCAAACCATTAAAATTTATGTACTTCATGAGCGATGCATGTACTTATAAAATTTTGAAATTTTGAAATTCATTTGCTGCAAGGTCTGAATATATAAAACAACTTATAAAATAACTTATAAAATATTCATTTCTTTGACCACTTGACTTTGTAGTAAATGAATTCGAAACTTTCAAAATTTTACATGTACATGCATCACTCATGAAATTCATGAATTTCAATGGTTTGGATTTGTCGTTTGAAACTGATCCGATATACTTTTGGAGTTGTGCTCACCAAACCCTCTTGGTGAGCACATCACACCTTAGCTTTGCTCACGTAACAATATCAAGTGAATAACGAATAATATTAATATAATAGTTAATTTATTATTTTTTAAAATATAACATCAAAGCTCATTCATTTCATACATATACAATCACATATTCACATTACTAGTAAAACAACAATAAACAAATAAATGCACAATTAATTTCAACTAAATTGTATTTTATAAATAAGAGAATTTAAAAAGACAAATATTTTTTCGAAGAAATTCAATTATTGAACTAAATAACATAACATAGAAATAAAAATAATATGTTTAACATTTTTTATTACAAAAAAACATACACAGAATAACAAAAATACATCACTAATTATTGCTCAAATATTATTATAAATATCACGCAAATATATTTTATCATCACTAACTATTGCTCAAATATTATCATATAATTTTATTTTATATAATTATTATAAAATAACATATACAAAATAGCTTTTATCCATATTCTTACTCATTTAGCTAACAAAAAATATCTTTACTCATATCCGTCTCATCGAATATAGTACAAGTAAGATGAGCGGCTAAAAAATATCACTGACAGGATTGACAAAGAATGAATTAGATAATTTCTCAACAAAAATAAATACATAGCAACTTATTTGGGAACATATTATTAATAAACTTATTATTTAAAAACTATACAGGAAAGTTTCTTATTAAGAAACTGTTTATAAACTTCATAATGGTCAAATAATTGGCTCAAATTACTTATCATTTTAAATTATTGCTGACGTGGCTTAACAAAAACTCTAAACTTAATTTCAGAGATGTGAGTTATAAATTTTAGAGATCATAGTTTCTAAAATGTGATTAATAGTTATTTAGAAACTCATTTGAGTTGCTGGGATGTAGATGCTCCTATAAATAAGAGTACATACTAAGGTCCTATTCAGCAGCCCTATTAGGAATATAAATAAAAGATTTTAAACTGTAAATTATTGTCCACATTGAAAAAAAAAAACAAATTCAATCTGACTGAATTTTTTTCTCCACAAACAGTAACTCTCTTTTCACTGCCGAACATTGCCTAAATGAAGAAGTTATCAAAACGGCCTAGGAGTCCAGATAACACGGACGCACGCAAAACGAGTACCGCAGACAATCTCAACACCTAACAAGTAAACGCGAAAAAGATCTGGTGCTGTTGCTGTCCCAAAAACGATATTTTTAAGCAATCCGTATAACACTGGACGGTAGGGATTTTGGATTATCGAAATCAACGGTAGATTCTTCATATCCTCAAAACCGTCTTACTTTAACCCTTTAAATTACAACCTAGGGCTTTTTTTCTCTACTCCACGTCCCAGCCGCAATTATCTCATCTTCCTTCTATTGCATTTTTCTGCGCCGAAGCACTTCTCAAAGCCCTAGTTCTACATCTCTTTTTGTGTTCTGAAAGTGAGTTCGTTAAACCTCTGAATTCTCTTCTCTGACGAGAAGACGATTTCTTGAAGGTCGGTTTTTGATTTTGTTTATGGATCTGGATTTAGGATGGGAGAAGTAAAAGACAACGATGCATACGAAGAGGAGCTTATCGACTACGAAGAGGAGGAGGTCAAGGCGGCCGACGAAGTTGCGGTCAAAGCCACCGGTGACGGCCCCAAGAAGTAAGAAATTACCTTTACTGGCGCAAATTAGGGTTTTATTTTAGTTTGTATAAATCGACGCGCTGTAGATGTTAAGCGTTAAAACGTGTCTATTTATGCATAGTTTTGTGCTGTACTAGTTTATTTACTTGTAATTAAAATGGATCTAGGGTTTTCGTCAATACATGACGACAGATCTCATGATAAGTGTTTAACCGTGTCTATGGTTTCGGAAGTTATATGGTTTTTATCATGTAATTTGTTGTTAATAGTTTTAGCTATTTCAAGTTTAAAACTAATCACGTGTCAATAAGAAGCCACACTTATCTGTAATTCCAGATCTTTTTAATAGGTCTGTTTTGTACTTGAGCTGATTGCAATGATACTCCATTTGGAAAACAATAATAATCTGAAATTAAAAGGTCACAAGTAGTTTGGCAAAATTGAAAAACTTAATATCCTGCCTATAAATTTGAAGGCACATATATTTCAAATTCTCTTGGCTTTTGTTTTCTCTTGCCTAAGGTGTCGCCAGACTTTGGTTATTGGCAGATAATATAATATAAGGAGCTGTGATTTAATTCTACAGTCTAAAAATCAGGGCCACTGAAATATTTAGTCGGGTTTTTGGATTTATAATTTGTCCAATTCTATTGGCAGTCTGTAAATTTAAAGAAAGTTTTCCAGTGATGTAAATCAACTGTTTGATATAGTTTCTCCTATATATCATATGTAGTAGCAAAATTGACTGAAATTTATAATCTTTTTTTGCTCATCCGTTAATGGATTTGTAATCTATAGCTGGAATTTGTGTAACTTCAAAGCAGTTGTTAACTTTTGAATTGCAAGTATAATTTTGTGGGAATTACTAGCATATATATATTACTGTATGATGACATGACTAACAAAAAACAAAATTGGTTATTGCAGGGGATATGTCGGAATACACAGCTCGGGATTCAGAGACTTCTTGTTGAAACCAGAACTACTTCGTGCCATTGTTGATTCTGGGTTTGAGCACCCTTCTGAAGGCAACTCTCTCTCTCTCTTTCTTTTTTCCTTTCTCTTCTTCTTCTTCTGTATATTTTTATTCTTCAGATTTAATTTAGATCTTCACATTAAATAATGTGATGGTTATGTGAACATTGTGCAGGTAATCATTTGAACAAGTCCTGATTTTGGAGGAGTACGGTAAAATAATTTCCAATTAAAATAACGTCCCGGATGGTTAAACATATTAAACTCACATGAGGGTGTTGCACTGCTCCACCTTTTCTTTGGTTCTTCCTCTCTACCACCAGTACAACATGAGTGCATACCTCAAGCTATCCTGGGGATGGATGTAATCTGCCAAGCCAAGTCTGGTATGGGAAAGACTGCTGTCTTTGTCCTCTCGACCCTTCAACAAATCGAGCCTGTTGCTGGCCAAGTCGCTGCCCTTGTTCTTTGCCACACCCGTGAGTTGGCTTATCAGGTCTGTTTCTCCCTTTTTTTACTTAAGTCTTTTCGTTAGCAGTATGGTGTGTCAAAAGGTTGTGATTTGAGTGCAGATGCTAATAGTTCTCATTTGTATGATGTAGATCTGCCACGAGTTTGAGAGATTCACGACATACTTGCCTGACATCAAGGTGGCGGTGTTCTATGGTGGAGTGCACATATCCAAGCATAAGGATATACTGAAGAATGAGTGCCCTCATATTGTGGTTGGCACTCCTGGAAGAATCCTAGCTCTCTCCCGTGAAAAGGATCTCTCCCTAAAGAACGTGCGCCATTTCATTCTTGATGAGTGTGATAAGATGCTCGAGTCTCTTGGTACCTTTTGTTGTTTTTCACTCAAGCACTGGCTTCTAATTTAATTTGCTGTATTCAAGGTTGAATTTCATGAAATCTCCCGTAAAGTTTATAAACAGTCTCTTTACTCTATATGAGATCTGAGGGGAGATTGTTCATGGAATCCATTTTGAAGGCTCTCCATTATTTTGCAGTACTTCTTAATACTCTTTTTAAGTGTTCTTTAACCTTTGTTTGCGTGCTTGTATGGTAATGGTGTAGACATGAGGAGGGATGTACAGGAGATATTCAAGATGACTCCTCATGATAAGCAAGTCATGATGTTTTCAGCCACACTCAGCAAGGAGATCCGCCCTGTTTGCAAACGTTTTATGCAAGATGTAATGTACCCTCAACCCTTGCCATTCCTCACACTAAACCTGATTCATCTCTAGATTCACTTCGCCCCTTCATTAAATCCGTACCTTAAGAAGTAGATATAACAAATGCCTTGGGTTCCCCATTATCCTTCCTTTTTTTACTATTTTCTGGGACGAGATGGAGCTCATCAATCTTCCCAGCAAATTCCTGGGATGGAGTATGCCGTGAGCTGTTGATTAAAATGGCTGTGTATGTGGGGATTTTGATGTATATCTGGATGGGTGCCAAAGAGTGTTGGCTACTTGTTACATTGTCTTTTTAGGATGAAGTTGAGGGCCAATTATTTTATTTTTTTTGTTTTGGGTCCCATTTCTGCATCTTCTTGAAAGAACATAGGATACATGAAGGGATCTTTGTTCAAATGATGCATTTGGAGCACTTGAGTCTGATAAACTCTGCAACCATTCGGCGAAGTGGATGAGATGTATATTGTTCTTGGCTTGAAGGCAACTAGTCCACCTAACAACTCTTTTGTCTCACGTTTGTTCCCTTTCAGCCGATGGAAATCTATGTTGATGATGAAGCCAAGCTTACCTTGCATGGTCTTGTTCAGGTGAACCTCTTGCCACTTCTTTGGAATCTAAGTTGTTCATGTTGTGTTGGCTCTGTTTTGTTTTGACTTGTTAAAATTTGCTTGCAGCACTACATAAAACTTTCAGAACAGGAGAAGAACAGGAAGTTGAATGATCTCTTGGATGCATTGGACTTCAACCAGGTGGTGATATTTGTAAAGAGCGTCACTCGGGCTGCTGAGCTCAACAAGCTGCTTTGCGAGTGCAACTTCCCCTCCATTTGCATTCACTCCGGAATGCCACAGGAGGAAAGGTTGGAATCTCTTCTTGCAGTTCTCTTCTCTGAAGTTTACTTCTTGTTTATTGTCAGAATATAATACTCTGACTGATCTTTTGCAGATTGATGAAGTACAAGAGCTTCAAGGAAGGGCACAAGAGGATACTGGTTGCAACTGACTTGGTGGGCAGGGGCATTGACATTGAGCGTGTCAACATTGTAATTAATTATGACATGCCTGATTCTGCTGACACCTATCTCCACAGGGTAATTTTTTTTTAACATCAAACCTCCAGTTTATTTTGTTTTCTGAAATTGATGATCACAATATTAATTTTTGTTGTGCTGGGGGGGTGCAGGTTGGCAGGGCTGGCCGTTTTGGAACCAAGGGTCTTGCAATTACATTTGTAGCTTCTGCTTCGGATTCTGATATTCTTAACCAGGTTTGTCTAGTTCCAATTATTATTGTCAATTACAAGGCTTCTTAATTTTGTTATAGCTGTATCTGAGGATTCTTTTTATTTTAAAGGTTCAAGAGAGGTTTGAGGTTGATATTAAAGAACTGCCAGAACAAATCGATACCTCTACATACAGTAAGTGATTTCTGTGAAGGATGCATTTGTTAATGAACTAATATATGTGCTGTTGTGCTGTTCTTGTTTGACTTGTAATATGATATAACCAATTTATTTTGATTTACTTTGCAGTGCCATCTTAAAGATACAGTGCAAGGAGGCTTTTGATCCATAGGGATAGTCGCTCTATATTGTAATACTGTGTTGAGGAACAGTGTACTCTAGTTTTTGCCCCCGATCTGGGTGTGCTGTGTTTAATGCATAAAGTTCTACATGTGATTGGCTTGAAATATTTTTAGTGATCTACACTGTTAGGTTTGAATATGTACTTTTTGTTATGTTGGTAGTGTAACTTATCTCCTCCTGTTTATTATTCGTAGTAATAGCTTGTCCACTGTTTATTTTGAATGGATTTGGGCGTTTATTGTTTGTATAGTTATATGTCTGCCCGCTTAAGACGATGCATACCTGGATCTTAGTACCTAATCTATGATGGTTCATATTTTTCCACTGAGAAAGTCTGCTGGTAATCTGTCAGTTACCAATTAAAAACAGTTGCATGTCCACGAGGGTCACAATTGTTCAGGTCTTTTAGGGTTTTGATGAAGCAGCCTAATTTCTGATATTCATTAATATCCGAATTTGCATATAAATCGTATGAAAAGCAAGGGAGAACCAATAAATGTAGCGACTGTGATAGATAACTTTACTGGCCGGTAAGATGTACCTATCTATTGCTGAAACAAAATAGATAGTGGTGACTTGTTCGGTTACTATGATAGATAACTATTTTGGCAATTTAGTCGATCTGTGTGACATTGATCTTTTCGGGGGATCTGTATTTGCATTCGGGATAGCGTCTGGCCTCGCTGCTGATATGCCACCAGCTTCACTTTCCAGTGGATTTCTTGCTTTCAAAGAGATGCTTTTTTTATTTTTTAATCTTCTTATGGTTAAGCATCTGCAATCCAAACATGTTTATCTTGTTCCTGCCTGAAGATCAACACATGCGGAAGGTAAACTCCAGAGCAATATCTCAAAAGGAACGATCACCAACACCATTAGGCGTATCTCCTCCTGAATGAGTAGACAGAAGGAAAATGGTGCTCGTAGTGTTGTGGTCGAGTGGTAGCGGAGGGGTAAAAAGTTCAGACTCTTGAACTTCAGAAACGAGAAGTCTCTCTTTTCAGCAAATGGAGGAAATATGAGGGGCTAATTTTATACAACGAAGCACAAATCACGTCAGATCAGTATGGGGCTTCGAATAAAATTTGTAATCACACATCAGCAAACATGTGCACGTCCTTTTATAATGTGTCGGGGGCTAAGCCGTTCAGGTAATGATATTATACAATTTCTTACAACTGCTGACAAGTGATGTTTTAGTCAGTTCATAAACCATAAGTCACAAATGAGTAGAACGATTTTCGCTAGATCAGTGGCCTGTTGGAGATGGAAGTCTTGACAAACGAACAAGGTTTAGTTTAGGTGGGTTTTTGAGGGCGGAGCTTATACACAACTATCAAACCTTTTTCCTTGTCATCTATTCCCTTGGTCATTGTTCATCATATTTGAGAGGATAACCCAAGACCTAAATAATGATCCATATCAATATGATTTTTGAATTTCTTATACATCACATAACAAATGTTATAATCAGGCAGCAATCTCAGAATTACGTTACTACTATCAAACTTTTTTCCTTGTCATCTATAAACCTAGTCATTGTTCATCATATTTGAAAGGATATCCCAAGACTATTTAATGATCCATATCAATATGATTTGTGAATTTCTTATACATCACATAAAAAAATTACAAAGAACATGGATTTCTCATCAGGCAGCAATCTCAGAATTACGTGCAAAAAATGCAATTGCCTTCAGGAGAATAACTCCTCCAAAAAGGTAGAAATTTTCTATTAATCTGCAATCTCTGCCTCCAGAAAACAGATGTATAAGAACAACATAAAATAATCCACTATTTGTCAAGTACACCATATGATTTATTTTTGTAACAACTAACAATTCCACTCCGATTTTAAGGCCTATCTGTTCTGAGGGAGCGAAAATGGGCAGCTAAGGATTCGTAATCTGGTGGTCGTCTGGAACGAACACTTGTAGAGAATGCTGGCACACTACTCTTTGTTTGGTCTTCCAATTCTGATTTCTCAGCAACCACAGTTTCATTTGTAGTTTCTTCATCTGATGCTTCGGGATGTTGATTCTCTCCAAAATGAATATCATCTTCCTTTCTAATCTTTGAGGACATAGTATCTCGTGTTCTTCTTGAGTGCTTGATGATATTTTTATTTGCACGTCCTCCAATGTCTTGTTCCGGTTGGTTCTCTGGCTCCTCCACCTCATCTTCTGAATCAAAATAGCTAGTGTCAAACCTAGAGGCCAAGTCCTTGCTCCCTCTTTGGCGTTTCTCTGTTTTCATTGACACCACATCATGATCATCTAGGGTTTCCACTAATGGGGTGGCATCAATAATTGGTTTATTTACATATAGAGGCTGGCGGTAACCTTTGTTTTTCAGCCCACCTGTTAACTTTCCAAAGGGGAGGCCAAGCGCAGGTTCATCATCATCATCATATGAAACTCTCGTGCTTTTCATGTCAGAAGCAAATACATCTTCATTTTCCTTTCTCCTCTCACTATAGTTATATTTAGGTTGTTCTTTCTTTATTTTAACATCATCCTCATCATCACTATCAGAATCAAAAGTAGGTGCAGAACTACTCATAAATCGTGGCGGAGACGAGTCCTTTCTGCTATCCTCAAAAAACACATTTTCACTTCTATCCTGTTTTTTACTATCAGTTTCATTGTTCCAATAAAAATTATTAGAGATATACTCTTCCTTCTTCCGTTGTGAAAAGTTATCTAACAAGTTTATCGAATGGTCTTCAATGTCAGAATCACCTTGATCAAAGACGGCATAGGAAGACGGTTCGTACTCATTTTCTCTCTCTTCTTCCTCATCACTTTGAGGATCTTGCCTGACTTGATCACTGGGCATGTTTAGATTCTCTGTCTCAGATTGTCTCTGAGAGTCTTTTACTGGACCTACATCAGCTTCAACCTGAGCATTTCTACGGGCTTTGTTTTCATGTCTTGCCAGATCAGCAGCAGCTCTGGCTGCCATCTGAGCCCTTTCTGCTGATTCTGCTGCTGCATGGGCAGCTTCCTTAGCGTCCTTGTACTTTTCCTTGGTTTTCACTTGTCTTGATGTGCCATCTGCTCATTAAAAATATAAGCAAAATTAATTTTGAAGTCTTAAAATTGTTGATATCCACCAAGTCAAAGTCTTTTAACTAAACCTTGACATATGTCTCAAAAAGGTCAACTTTTGTGACAACAGGTAATTTTTTAATAACTAGAGCAAGGGCTTTCAATATTCAACGATTCTTTATAAGAAATTTGAAATTTCAATATATAAGAAATAAGAAAAAGGTCCTAAATAGTAAATACTCTTTTTGAACTTGTCTGGTCTCGCCTCTATAATTCTTGGCAGAAATTGGACTTTGATTGATTACCATATCACCACAAATAAAAAAGTGGAAAATAAGAAACAATTAACATTTTATTCTCCAAAAAGAAAAATCAAGATTATTTAAAGAAACCCTTCAAAGTTCACACTTTCCTGATGCAGCCAAATTACTCATAAACTGTGTACCTCACTCCTTAGTTCTTATGCAACAATTCATGACTCTTAAAAGTTTAAATGATTACCAGGAGAAGAAGTAAACTCTGTTTGGGTGCTTGAAGGTGCTGATTCTTCAAATCTCATAAAGGGGGGAGGAGGTGGTGGATATATAATAGAGCCAGTACTAGAAATGATGCCTCCATGGGGATGTACTTGATCATCAGGAGATTTCACAACACCACTCTCAGTAGCGTCTCCATTTTTCGGATGAGCAAATGGAGTCTGACCAGTACTGGCACTAGAGTGGCCCGCCATCACTTCACTTGCACTGAGAAATTGCGTTGGTTTTGGATGGGAGGAAGTCTGAACAGTACTGGCACTTGAGTTGTTAGCGAAATGATCCATTGCCACATGACTCGCACTAAGAAACTGTGTTGGTTTTGGCTGAGAGGAGGTATTTACACTGCTGCCAGCTGAATGGTCCATTGTCACTTGGCTTGCACTGGGAAATTGCGTAGACCCGGTCTATTCAATCACCACAAACAAAAAAGGTTTTACTTTGTTGATGACAATAATGTATGAGTGAGGCTATGGTAATATGCATATTATGGATTAACCCGTGCTATGGATCCATATCTCTATTTTCAAAGTTCAAACAGTGGATCCAAAAAGTGATCTTCAAACGAAAATGTAATTGTGGACCAAATTTTACATTTTTTACATTTTTTTACTATTTTTTAGATAGGTAAAGAAATCATTGCATTTGAATGGTCCACAATTTTCAAATCAAGTGATTTTAAACCTATCTAAAAAATAGCAAAAATATTCTAAAAAATGTAAAATTTGGTATGCAGATACATTTTCATATGAAGAAGATTAATTGTTTTAACTTTAAAAACAGAGATATGAGCCCATAGCATGGGTTGATCCGTAATATGCATTTTACCATAGCCTCACCATAATGTATTACTGGGGAATGATGCCAAATATGAGGTGAAATCATAAATACTCACCAGAAGGTCATTTTTGGGCTTTAGTTCATCCAAAAATGCTTTGGAATCCCATTCAATGCCATGCTCTTCAGCAATAGATTTCAGGGTTTTTATTTTGGTCTCTGTATCAGGTGTTTTTGCTGACAGCTTCTCAATTACCTGTGCAACAGAAGAATATCAGTCATGAAATTGGTAAAACTTCAAAACAATGTGATTATTAATTAGAGAGAGAAATAAATGTATATATGGAAAGGAAAATTACCATATGACTAACACCGCATTCCGGCCTTAATTCAAGAGCAGCAGTGGTGAATTCTTTACCGTACTTGCTTAGAAATTGTTGCCGGACATCCATTAACTCCTGCACATCTGCACATCTTGGCGATGCAAATATCACACTCGATATTGCTTCTTTTAGATCAACTGGACAGGTCCTGTACCAGATTAAAAAATTACATTCTGCCAATCACTGTCAAATACTTCTAATTTCTTAGAACAATGAGTACGTATGCAATTGCTGGACGTATCCAGTATAACAAAACTAGTTGGTATGAGGCCTAGGTGAGGATGCTGAAGAGACCCCCCCCCCCCCCGGTGATGAAGCAAGCTCCACTTCTTGAAGACACCCTCAGCTTACAACAAGTTTCTGGCAAATGGGATTGCCATTGATTTACTAGTGCTTTTCTCTGTCTAATCCAACTGTATGCTGCAGTCCTTTTGTTTTTGGACTGTTCAAACATTTCCTTACTGTTGTGGATTGTTTAAGGGGTCTGTTGACCCCGTGTGTTGATGGTCTGAACAAAACTTTTACTTTTGTAACTTTTATAGTTTTGAAATGAAACGGGCCTTACAGCCTTTTTATCAAAAAAAAAAAAAACTAGTTGGTATGGCTAGGAGAAATGTGCTATGTTAAAATTTAGATTTTACAAAAAAATGAAATAACAGTAATCTTTGGGGGAGAAATAATAGCGTACTTTTGAGAGTCAATAATAGGAAGGCGCGCTACAATTAATTCGCAGTAAAGCTCAAGCAGTTCATAGGCTGCCATTGTTTTCTCTTCCCTTATCACATGCTCCACCTAGCAATATACAGGGTTGAACCATTAGTCAACCACCTTGTATGAATCATTGCACAAAAATTGACCGTAGTCTGATTGTAACCTAATAAACTATAACGATTTGTGAGCCAGTGCATAGTATATTATTATAATTTATAAGACCTGAGCTTGTGCTGGTAGTAGAATGCCTCAGCACGTGGTTGAAATGGAGATGCATAAATTAACCTCTTTTATTTTTGAGTTGACGCATAAATTAAACTTATTAACCCACTACGAACCCCAAAAATCAAGCTTCAGCAATTCAATTCAATTGAAAATTAGTTCTATATTATACAAAGATTACCCTGATGCGAGCAGTTTGATCCTGGCCGGCCTGGAGAAGTCCAGCCACGTCACGCCTCATCTGCCTAACCTGAACCTCCCTTTTATTTCTCGCCAATTTCATTCGCGACATCGCCATCTTTAGCGAAACTTTGCTGCCAAAACCAAAAAAAAACCCCAATTTGAGCCTCTCATGTCTCAATTAGAGAGCTCAAAGCAATCTAAAATTCGATTAAGAAATTTACCATTTTTCGGCCTTGAAGCCCTTGTGAATCATCCCAGAAATTTTCGACTTGGTGTGATGCATCTCGATTTCGTTCGATTCGCACAGTTTCCGCTTCCAAAGGACACTATGAAATTTGTGATTCAATAGAAGGAGCTATTACTATAACAAGGTGAAAGAGCGACAGATATTATCAGGTCTCTCCAACAATTGATTGAGGCAACTGCTAATAACGATACGCAGGGTTAATTCAGAGATAACGTACCGAATAAAAAAAGATATGCTATTATTATTGTTATTATTTAAGGAAGTCTCTATTTATATTAATGGCATTTATTATTCTTACTTAGAATTAGGAAGAGGGGATGTTTTATGATGGCGCGGCAAAGCATAAACGCGCGTCCGTGTGGTCCCCACAATGAGAAAGAGGACACGTCACTACCGCAGAAAGCAAAAAGCGATCAACCAAAGGATCCATCTTCCTTAGATGACAAGAAATTCACAGAAATTATTAATCTGCAATCTGAATATTCGTCTGTTTATAAAATGAGCGGTTGTTATTTTGAGACCAATAATCTAGGGTAGAAACTAGAGAGTGTTTTTTCTCTTTTTTTTTTTTTTTGTCTAATTTACTCTTCTAATTATGAAAGAAACTAAATAAAATCTCGTATTATATATGTAGAAGGAAACTATTAAATGCTATTGAAATACAAGAATGACTTAAATTATTGTTTTCATTTAATCTTTCCATGGTGACATTGATATTTTGAGAATTTAAAATTAAATAGCCAGGTTAAATTGAAAGAATCGAACAAAAAAAAAAGTAACTTTACAGAAAAAAAAATAGATGCATTTTGTTGTAGATAGTAAAAAAATTATCTCTGTAAAAAATGTGATTCTCTATTTATAAAATTTAGATGTCAAAGTCTAGCATCACATAATTAATTTTATTGATATCTTCTGCCACAATTTTTTTTATTGATATCCTGAGTGTACTGTTAAAAAAGAGAAGGTAAAGTATGGTATATGAAATAAAGAATTTTTTATTTTATATATTAACGGAGATATTTTAATTTGTAAATTATTTTTCTAATTTCATATAAAAAATAAACCTTTAAAATGTGCAGATGATGACTATTAAGTTTGATATAATTTTTTTTTTTTCAGTTGCGCATTTAGCTCTCAAAATAGCAATGTCACCATACAAAAATAATTGCATAAATTGAACGAAATGAAAAAAAAAAGAAGTAATTTTACAGAAAAAGAAAATTAGATGAATTTTGTTGTAGATAGTAAAAAAATTATCTCTGTAAAAAAATGTGATTCTCTATTTATAAAACTTAGATGTCAAAGTCTAGCATCACATAATTAATTTTATTGATAACTTCTGCCACAATTTTTTTTTATTGATATCCTGAGTGTACTGTTAAAAAAGAGAAGGTAATATTTGTTTTTTTTTGATAAAAGTGGTTGCCCACCTGTTTCATTATGAAACTAAAGTAATTGTTTAGACAAATAATGTCTTAGCCAAAGTTTCAAAAAATAGTAAGAAAGAAAGTTCATCACAAAACATGACGGCAACAACAACTAAACAAAAACTACATAAAATAAAATTTAGCAACAAAACATGACACAAATATACTAGCTATATAGCAGAAGTAATCGATGTAGTAGAACCCGACTCTAAATCAGAAAGAGAGTGTGAAGACATTTGACGGTAACATAGAAAACAAAAATTTCTGACACATAAAAACATGATTCATCGTTAACAAAGTATGTAGGTTTATGGATAGTATTAGCTTATGTACACAAATTATATTGTACGATATGCACTATGTTTTATTTTTGTTGATCATATGCATTGTATTTCTTACACTTTATTGTATATTGTGCTCTATTTTTTTAATATTTTATCTTAATTATCACTGCTGAAGCAAAACGAGACATTTTGCTAGTACTTCTCAACATATCATTGTAATCGCGTGATATGACATGTATTTAATTGTTTTGTATCATTGTAGTTGCGTGACATGATCACTTGTATTAAAAATTTTGTATGGCAATATTTCATCATAGATATGTGATACAATCATTTATATATATATATATATAGAGAGAGAGAGAGATAGGCTAATGTGTATTCGAATGTATATGGTCCGAAGTGTTTACGGTACAAATTTGAAATTTCAAAATTTAAACGGTCAATCCGAACTGTTCATCTTGTTCTCCATATTAATATGTGCTTGGAGACCAAATTTTACATTTTTCTAAATTTTTTTTACTATTTATTAAGTATTTTGCAAAATCGTTGATCCGACGGTGGCTGCACAAAACAGTAAAACCGTTGGATCAGCGATTTTCAAAGTGGCTTAATAAATAGTAAAAAAATACAGAAAAATGTAAAATTTGGTCTCCAAGCACATATTAATATGGAGAACAAGATGAATGGTTCGGATCGACCGTTTGAATTTTAAAATTTCAAATTTGGACCGTAAGCACTTCGGACCATATACATTCGAATGCACATTAACCTATATCTCTCTCTCTCTATATATTTTTTGTGTGCCAATATTTCATCGTAGTTGTGTGATATTATCCCATGTATTTAACTATTTGTTTGTGGTATCTCATTTTTTAGCATGCTCCATGACTCCTTGTCATAATTTTTTATTTAATGTGCTATACATTCTTCGTAAATATATAACTTTAACAAGGAGGGATCAAGTTACAATAATTTTTAAGTTACAACAAATTACAACAAGCTTTTATTTCATTTTCAAAGTTCAAATCGTCGATCCAAACTGTTAGATGTGATCTCTACAATAAAATATGTTTGGAGACCAAATTTTATATTTTTTGGAATTTTTTACTATTTATTAAGATGGGTACAAAATTCAATGGTATAAATTTGACTAGTTTTTGTACTCATCTTAATAAATAGTAAAAAAATTCCAAAAAATATAAAATTTGGTCTCCAAGCACATTTTATTGTAGAGATCACATTTAACGGTTTGGATCGACGATTTGGACTTTGAAAATGAAATAAAAGCTTGTTGTAATTTGTTGTAACTCAAAAATTGTTGTAACTTGATCCCTCCTCAACTTTAACCATTTGATAAAATTAATTTCACACAATACCAACCATTTATCTATTATAATTCAATATTGGGGAAATCAACCGCATAGAACTATTATATAGCATTATATTGAAGTTTAAATTGGGGTAAAATTTGATAAAAAAATGGAAAAATGATCTTAATAGACAATTACATAAGATATTGTGCATCACTATTATCTGATAAACATTATTTTAAGCTATAATTTCATGTTATAATAAGTTATAACATGTAACTAAAATTCATAAAATACATGTAACTAAAATTCATAAAATAACTTGTGAACCATCTAGCTAAAATTCAACTCACTAAATTAGATTTTTTTTTCTTCTTTTAAATTAAAAACATGTAATTTTTTTCTTACTAATGAAAAGTAGGACTTGGCTCCTATATATTTTTTCTGGAAAAAAAAAGAGAGTCTTATTTACTATGTATGTATTAGTGTAGATATGGTTTATTTAAGGGAGGTGCTATTCTAAGAACAATAATTTCTTTTTTTTGATAAAGCTGATAGAGGCTATCAGAATTTTTACAACAGTATCATACAAGTCTTCTAGAGACCACATAGCTACAGCCTACCATTTATCCTACTAGTAAATGGCGCTTATCAGTAAATCTGAGATCCCATAAAAATATATATATAAATAAATGGTAATCAACAAAATTTTCTCCACAACTTAGCTTCCTTGATGGAGTGATGTGCTATCCATTGCGGATCAGTTTCAGTTCCATCAAAAAATTTCCTGTTCCTGCTACGCCATATGAGCCAACAGACTGCAAAGAACAAGGACCCCCAATGTTGCCTAGATATAAATCTTTGACATAACTTCAGTGAGTTATATGTTACCAATTGGACCGAGTTACCAATAGCTCGGATATTGAAGCTTAGCGCTGTATGCATTGCCGACCAAACTCTTCTTGCTTTTCTGCATTGGAAAAATAAATGCATTGCTGTTTCAAAGAGGCATTCTTGGCAGACCTCGCACTGCATCTCACACTGCAACCCCCTGTGCATCATAACCTCGTGAGTTAGAAGTCTGTTTTGTAGGAGAAGATATGCAAATACTCTGACAGTAGGCGGAATCTTTAGGTGCCAAATGAATCGGAAGTCCCACTTCGTTTTACCAGCGGCTACCACTGTTTTGTAGTATGAATTAGCAGTATATTCATTATCGTTTGTCCATAGCCATTGTATTCAATCCACAGCTTGACCCAGTACTACATTCACCTGACAAATTCCACTTGCAATTGCCACTTGAAGTGACATTTTTCTGTTTGAGTTGTTGGGTCTAATTTGAGCAGCCATTGTAGGATAACTCACCATTCACTATACTCCATTTGACTGACATATCAAACAAAGGCCTTATTTTTTGTAGCTGTGACAAAAAAAAGACCCTTCCCTCTTCCAAATTTGGTGTGATTGCGCCGAAGTGGTTAGATTGTATAGCTGTGACACAGTTTGGGTCCATAAGCATTCCGTAGTCTTATAAACCCGCCACCACCATCTCAATAGTAGAGCCTTGTTTCTAATAATGAGATTCGCTGCCCCTAAGCTGCCTAATTCTTTTGGAAGGCAAACTACCTCCCAATTAATCAATGAAATTCCCTTCCTTTTGTCAGTTTTACCCCACAAAAAATCCCGTCGTATCTTGTCAATCCTATTAATTACCCAAATTGGTAATAGAATGGATGACATAAAATAAATCAGGATTGAACTCAAAACCGAGTTCATCAATTGTAATCTTCCTCCTCTTGAGATGAGTTTACCCTTCCACCCATCTAGTTTTGATTCGATTTTTTCTATCAGGGGTAAGAACAATTCTTTATGTGGCTTTTTCAAAGTTAGTGGTAACCCCAAATAGATTATTGGAAAGTCAGATCTAGAGCATCCAAGCACTGCCGAAATAGCCTGTAGATGAACAGTAGCTATGTTGACCGGTATCCACATGCTCTTTTCGAAATTAATAGAAAGCCTAGATACTTTTGTGAATAACAGAAATAGTATTTTTAATGAGATAATGGTGTTAGGCTCCGCATTGGCTATGAAAACGGTATCATCCGCATATTGGTGAATAATTACCGTTTTTTTCAATTTTCTCGATACTTGGGTCTGAACTGTTGCATTGAGAACATCCATCATTCTGTTTAGGACATCTACCACTATATCGAACAACATGGGGGATAGAGGATCCCCCTGTATGAGGCCCTTCTTATGAAAGAAAAATTCAGATTCTCCTCCATTCATGATTATTCTTGATGATGCTGTACTTAGTAAAATCTCAATCCATTTGATCCATCTTAATGGAAATCCTCTTGCCTCTAAGACACACCTGAGATAACTCCAATTTACCGAATTGAAAGCCTTTGCAAAGTCTAACTTGATAAAGCAAGCCGATCTCCTACTGTCAGAGATATGGTGTAAGATCTCTCTCGTGGAATTAAAATTCTCCGTGATTTGACGACCGTGCACAAAAGTAGTTTGATTCGATGAGATGAGTTCTGGGAGGAGTCCCCTCAATCTATTAGCCAATAATTTTGAAATTAATTTTGGAATAGTGTTCATGACACTAATTGGCCGATAGTCCCCAATTTGAGTTGCATTTTCTTTCTTTGCAATCATAATTATGTTCGCTTGATTGATACTAGAGAGATCAAGATTATGTGCATAGAATTGTTGAATCATGTCACATACCTCATCCTTTACTGTAATCCAGTGGAGTTGCAAAAATTCGTTTGGAATACCATCCGGCCCGAAAGATTTATTTTTTGCCAACTGTTTTACTGCCACTTCAATCTCCAGTAGTGTAAACAGTTTCTAGAGAGTTGTTAAATCTGGATTTTCGGGGTAGGGAGATTGAGGGGTGAACTGTCGAACCGAATTGGTTGTACCCAGCAAGGTCTCCATTTGACTTCTAAAGGACTCTCTTATACAATTTTCGTCTGTAATTGTTTGACCTTGATGGGTGATGAAAGAGACTTTATTCCTGCGATGCCTGGCAGATGCTAGTGCATGGAAATAGCGTGTATTTTTGTCACCCGCCTTTAACCACTTACAATGCGAGTGATGCTTCCATCTTGATTCAATTATGCAGGCTAGATTATAAGCTCTCTCACGAACCATAATTCTGAATCGCCGTTCATACCCTTATAAAGATCTTCTCTCTTCTATTTGATCAAAGAAAAGTAGTATTTTCTTACAGAAGAGTAGCTGCTGGTCTATTTTGTCAAAGTTGGTACAGTGCCAATTTCTTAGCCGCTGGTGAACCATCTCGCAATATTTGCGAAATCTCTGAACTCCTTGTTGCTGGTGAGTTGCTGACACTTCGGACCAAGTCTCTTGAATGATATCTGTAGCCATTGCATTAGAAAACAAAAAAAGTTTCATTTTGTATGGTCTGCGATGCGTTGTTTCATTGCTGAATGTGAGGGATAGTGGAGCATGATCAGAGGTTAAGATTTCTAATGCATTTAGGGATATTAGTTGGAACTGCAATGACAAGTCCGGTGAGATGAGAATTCGATCAATTTTGGAGTGTGTAGGGTCGGGTCTGTTATTGCTCCAAGTAAACCGGCGGTTTGTTAAAGGAATATCCACCAGTTGTAAGTCACGGATAAGGTCATTAAATAAATTCATCAATCGGAAGCATATCTGATTACCGGATCTATCCACCAGCCATCTTACCAAGTTGAAATCCCCTCCAATAATCCATGGCCAATGGACTAGTGATGCCGATCCTCTAATCTCATCTATGAAGGCCGGTTTTAGATCATCAGTTGAAGGGCCGTAAACATTGGTTACAAGAAAAACTGCACCTGTACTGATTTGTTGTAACAGAGCAGAGCATGTGTGCCTAGTACCCCAGGAGGTGATCAAATTGTATGAGTGTTTCCACGCAATTAAAATTCCCCCAGCAGAATTATTCGCATGGATCACAACACAATTTTTATCAAAAAAAGAAGGAAGAACACTCAAATAATTAGAACTCATTTCATTCCATTTTGTTTCTTGCAACATGCATACATCACATCTTGAGTGTCTAATTATATTCCTAACAACATCACATTTTTCTATTCTTTCCAACCCCCTACAATTCCATGCCAACAATTTGAATTTTCGAAGTTTGTTTAACATTATAGAATATTATAAAAAATAACTCTACTTTTCTCAAAACACACTGTGCACTCATGCATCTTCCTCCTCTGAGGTAAGGTCATCGTTAGGATCAAATTCAAACCGAGGGTCTGTTTCACCTTCTTCATTTGTGGTAGTCAACTGTACAGAGGCTTGGGCTCTCCTCTGATTATTGTCACTCTCAATGACAGCTTGCACATCAGATGGTTTAAAACCACATCGAGTAGCCAATTTTGAGACATGATCATAGTGCACCTTCACCTCATAAAAGCCTTCGACATTAAAAGATACCTCTGTTTTATTTTTGTCTGACTTCTTTCTTGCTACACCGGCAGGAGGGACTTTCTTAGTAGGGCCTGTGGCTGGGATTGTTGAATTCTTTCTCTTATGACTTGCTCCTGCTATTATCTTTTTGGTTACTTGTGCATTATTGGTTGGGACCGGCCTAGTCCACTTAAATTTTCTGGTATTTGGGCCGCTGCTTGGGCCTTCATTTAGGTCTTTTTCTTTAGCTGAAAACACCATCCCCTTCTGGAAATATGTTGACACGTGGCTGCTAGGTTGGGAAAGCTGAAAATCCAGGTACGCGGTTTCCTCAATGATTATCCCTTGATTGGTGGCTTGGGATTTGTTTCTGTGCTTTGAATTCTTTGCTTTTTGGGAAATAATCCCACCTTTAATGACAGTTGATTCGGTAGCGACGCCTTTTCCTCTATCTTTGGAAGGGTCTGATCTCTGGAGGATCTTTTGTGGAGCTGTGGCATGTGGAACATGATGAGGCAAACACAACCTCGAAATTTCTGGACCTGCTACAGTAATTATATTTTCAGTAGGGACAGAGTTGCTGTTATTCTCTTCCCCAAATGTTGCCATTTGGGGTTGCAAATTCAAAGGGGTTGGTGAATTGGATTGGATGTGGTGATGAACTTCCTGGCACATCTGTTCTTGAGCCCGTAGGTCTGAAATATGACCCGCTTCACGTGTTTCTGATGCCACACAAACAGTTGTCCTTTGCAACTGAGAGTGCACTGATTTGGGAGGTTCCTGAAATTGCTCTGGCGGATCCACTGTGCCCATTATCTGAGTGTCCATCTGTGTATGGTGTAGATCAATATCCTCAATAGTGGCAAATCGGCGTAGCTCCGGCGGCAGTGAATCTGCAGTTTTGCCCCTGCATAGTTGCCGTAACACCCGAGTATCCATCGGTATGAGTTCTGTATCATCATGGTTGTTATCATTGTCGGAGGAGGAAGATGATGGTAGGGGCGGCTGTGGTCGGTAATATGTTTTCGGGTGTTTTGGAATATCATCCACCGTGTAGATAGGAGCCCTGTGATGAGCTATAGTATGGACCTGAATAGTGTGGACCATGCCGCCAACATGTAAGACTAGCTCCGGCGGCACTACACTTAGATCATCAACTCCTACAGCAACTGTCCATGTTGCTAGTGAAGATGGCTTCTCTGGTGCTACCGACCCAAGAAACACCCCAAAGTGGCTTACGGCTTGAACAATGTATTTTTCTTTGAATAGTGGAGGTGGGATATCGACTAGATTAATTAAAATCTTGTAAGCCGGGATACTAATGGCCGCATTGTCTAGAAGGGTCCATGGCTGGAAGGACAGACCTTCATCCCATGCCTCTTGAGGTGTTGCATTTATGAAAGTGTCTGGTGCAAGGCCTTCTGGTAACATGATGAGATAGCGTGAACTATGAAGTTCAGAAACTTGAATCTCATCTTTGGTGACTAAGTTCGTGCGACAAGCATACTCACATACATTATCAACACTTAGGACCTGATGAAATCCGTCCAAACGCATAACCACTGCTTGTTTGAGGCGTTCCATTTCAGCAAAGTAATCAGCATCCCTAGCTATGAAGCAGTGTAAACGGAGAGGCCTCTCTTTTGGCATCTCTGGTGAGCGGTAGGGATAAGGGCCAGCCAGTAATTCTTCAAAGTGTGGTTCTGATCGAGGTACTATGGCTGATTTGGAAGTAGTTCTCACCGGCAAAGATGATGGTAGAACAATTTCTTGCTTGCACTTAGTGCCAATGTGACCATATGACCAGCAGCGGCCACATCTCTTTGGATTACGGCACTTGGCTGTTGAGTGGCCGGTACGGTAGCAGCGAAAGCATCGGCCGCGCCACTCTGGGTAGGTGTGTGAGGGAGGAAAGCGTAGTCTGGACGGGCTATGAGGAGAGATGTAGAAGACAGGAGTTGTATATGAAGTCGGTGAATTTGGTTGTGTCAATGGTGGTGAGACATAGTTGCCGGCAGCCATGGTTTGTGGTTGAGGGGAGCGACGAAGGACCTCTGCGTAGGTAGGTTTAGTGTAGGGAAGGTAGGGTTTAGCTTTTGGTGATGTCGGTTGAGAGATCCTCCAGTTGGTAGGGAATGGCTTCCTCCTTCTCACCTCTTGCCAGCCGCCCTTGTAGTTGCTATTGTCATCGTCGGATGTCCTCCTTGCAGTCGCCCTTGAAATCGCCTCCATTCTTCCGATCTAAAAAATTCGTGATTTCATAAGAGCAATAATTTCAATAATGAGAACTGAGAGCATCTCCATCGGCTTTCAATTGCAATTGCAAATTCGCACTAGCGTCTTACGTGGCATTTTATTTCTTGAATCACTGATGCAGACAAAATGGCAAATATGCAAGCTTTCATATTATGAAAGCTTTCATTTGGCCTTTCATTTCAATGCACCAGTGCAGATGCTTTGAGAGAAATTTTTTTATACTAATGTCTAATATACCCTTTTCTTTTAATACTATATCTGAGTATGTAATTAATAAATAACTAATATAGAAATTATTTGGATCTCAAATGTCTTTCATCTCTTTTTGTACATATAGAATCCATATATAGAACTCTATTTTTTTTTTTAATGTTTGAAATCAGTTCCTATACTTCATGTTCAATAAATTGAAATATAACTCACTTCAGAGTGCATATATCCAAACAGAATCAATATATGATAGCCATATGTTTTAGCTTTTTTCACTTGTAAATAGCAAGTTGTCTAATCTTAAAATATTTTGTATTTTATTAATAGTTAAATCTTAATTAGTCAATCAATATACAGTATACACTAATGATACAGAGCATGAAACTTTTCTAATTAATTGGCTTAAACTTTGAGACTTACAATGAACTTTTAGTTCTTAATAATGTATTATAAAGTTTATAAATAGTTTTTATATCATTAAACGAGATGTTTGGTTTATTGGGTTTGCTTGGTTCATTTGGTTTATTTTGGTTTATTTTGGTTTATTTAGTAGGTTTTAGTATTGTTTGGGTTACTTGTTTTATTTTGGCTTATTTGATATGTTTGGGTATTGTTCGGTTGGTCTATTTTGGTTTATGTTTGAGTAGTATTTGGTTTACTTGGTTTGTTATAAACTTATAATTTATTTGGCAGGTTTGAGTATTGTTCGGTTTATTTTGGTTTATTTGATATATTTGGATATTGTTTGCTCAGTTTGATATTTGAATCATTTCCTTTTTAGTCTTTCATTAATTACCTACTTATATGGTATTAAAAGAGAAGAGTAAACTGGATATTAGTATAAGAAATTTTTTCTCTGCTCTCATTATTGAAATTATTGATCTTAATATAGCACCTCCCTTTATTTAAAGGTGGTACAAATATTAGAGATACTAAAGCAGCCACGGCTTAAGATCGTGCATTTCCAAGAATCATTGCAGAAGCTCTTGTTATAAAACAAAAAAGGAAACAAAAGAAATAACAAATGATAGATTGCATCTTTTAAAATTGAATCAAACAAGTTAAAGGATCTTCCCATTAAAATCAACATTGTTTTTGGATGATTAACATTTTTATGTTGCAGCTTTTGAATTCTCCCTTGCTAGCTTTCTGCTTTTGCACAATAGCCCTTGAAATGTTGAAAAACCCTTTATTTATAATAAAATCTCTATCAATAAGCCTATTTTTTTTTTCCTTTGACTTGATAATTGTCAGTTATTTTGACTTAATAAGACTTAATTTTCATTTTTATTTAAATATGTGCATAAAACTACATAAAATTAAGAAATAAAAAATGGTTAAAATGAACTATGGTCAGTCAGGCATGCCAGAACATGTAATGGTATTAGTCAAGTTAATTAACCAAGTAAAATCAGCCAAAGACTTATGGGCTCAATTTTTTGAAAGATCAAGGACCAATTCGGTTCTTTTTTAAAGAGTTAATTTCTTCCTCTTTTTTATTTCAAGCCATTTTTCATCCTTTCCTCACACAGGACCCAATTTTATTCTTTAAAAGAAATCCCAATAACTAAACCTTTTCTGGATTGTACTGTAGTGTGTTCTAAATTGTATTAAACTAGAGTTAATTTTAAAAGGGTTCCTTTCCAATTTGTTACATAAATAGAGTTACTAGTTCTCCACTGATCTGTAACCTTTTCCTTTTTGTAAATTTTAGAATCACGCAAAAATCTTTTCACTGGATTATTCAGTGTTCTTGATCATTAATTTCCTCGGAAAAATCAATTGAGATTTGAGAGCAAGTGTTAAGTCAATTTGTATGGTCTGCACGGTTTTATTTTATTTTTATTTTTGGCTGAAAACCCGCAAGTAGTTTATAAAAAACGTTACAATGTAGCTACCGTATAAGATTAGATAACTAGTGTCTGTGAAAAACATACAGCTAAACAAAATAAAAAATGTACAAGGGTATATACATCTTGTGGACGCAAATTGATCATCCTTACCTGATTAGAGTAATAGGAGCCTAGCGATAATGTTTTCTGTACGCATATCACAGCTGAGAAAATATTGAATCCAAACAAGACCGGGAACTAAATCGATTGGATAAGGATAGTCATCCATCAACTGAACAGATACTAAATCAAATCAGATTAAAAACTAAATCAACCAATTCAAAACAGTCACTTCGAAGCAGAAAAAGAAGAAGAAGCGGCGGAAAGCAACACGGTTATTTTTAATCTCATCTGATAGTGAAATGCAATGAAATGAACGGTGCACAGCTTGTTGGGATTATTCAAAATCAGGAGCCCTCTGAAATTTGGGCCCATTTAGGCCCACTTTCCAAACTAAAGAATTACTAGCAACTCGGCGTGTTACACAATTAGTGCCGTAATCTGAAATAATTTTAAGGCGAAAAAAAATCCAATAAATTACATTATTTATTCCCCTTGACAACCCATTAGCTAATGGCCATTAACTGATTCGACCCGGTAAATTTGCTCAAAATCCGCATCTCGGATATGGCCTAAACTGGGTTTACACTTCTCTTCCTCTCTTCACTTGTGCGCCGAGTTTGCTCCTTTTTGGGCTTAATCTAGTAGCTAAACAGTAAGAGAAGTAAGAAAAAAAAATGGTTTTATGTGAAATGAAACGGGCAATACCCTTTTATCAAAAAGAGAAAAAAAGGAGGGGTTAAACACGACACCTAATTCGGCGCAATTGAATTGTAGAAAGAGCGAGAAAAGAGAGAGGAGACGAGAGGAGAGGAGAAATGGCAAGCGATGGCGCTGAGACCGAGAAGAGAATAGAGGAGACGGTGCTAAATATTCTCAAGGAATCCGACATGGAGTCTATGACGGAGTCCAAGGTGCGCGCCGAGGCATCCAAGCGGCTCGGGCTCGATCTGTCCGAATCGCACCGCAAGAAGTTCGTACGAAGAGTGGTCGAATCGTTTCTTGCCTCCCCGCCGACCGACGCCGGAGGTGAGGAGGCGGAGGCGGAGGCGGAGGAAGAGGAGAAACCGAACCAAGCGAATGAGGGGGAGGGAGAGGGAGAGGGTGAGGAGGTGGAAGAAGAAGAGGAAGAGGAAGGGGATGAGGATGAGGATGACAAGCGGGGCTCAGGGAAGAGAGAGTATGAGCGTGATGACAGTGGTGATCCAATCATTTGTGCTGTATGTTGAATTTCATTCTCTTGTCAGATTTCTATTTTTGAACTATATTTTTAGCTTTGGAAAGGAAGAAAATAAATTACAACATGATGATTTATTCATTTAATTTTTTTTTTTTTTATGGATGCAGCTATCTAGTAAAAGGAGGGTTACAATACAGGAGTTTAGAGGGAAGACACTTGTTTCTATTCGTGAGTTCTATGAAAAGGATGGCAAGCAGCTTCCTTCCTCTAAAGGTATTTCTTAATTGAATTTACAATTTATTCACTCGTAAAATCTGGATCAAGGAGTTGAGCATGTTATTTTTAATCCAGAGGTAATGCAGTTGTGAACTGGTGCATCAAATAAGCATTAGTGAAAGTTCCCTCTTCCTTTATTGCTCGAATAGTGGTAAATGTGCATATTTAGTGTTTAAGTGTGTGCTCCTTGCTCTTTAGATAAGGCTACCTTCCTATCATTGGACATGCTTGGTGTTGGAATTATTTAATTCTAAGATAATGTATGATGGAATTATTCAGTTTAATTATAAAAAATAAGAAGGGAACAGTTTCTATGTATTTTGGTGTCCAATTTGGTCCAGTTTTATAACTTTCACCAGTGGAAAATTAAATGAGCACGAATAGTATCTATTTTGGTCCCCTTTCTATATTCTTTAAAGCTATAAGAATTCAATGCACCAAAATATTTCAAAATCAAATCTTCTAATTAGTTGAGGTCCTACAGAAAGAGGCTGAAATCTGGTAGATAATTCCATGCACTTAATTAAGGTCATAGAGAGTACATATAATTGTTTTTATTTGTCACTCAAAGCTGGTTTTGAAGTAGGCAATATTTGGCACCAAGGATTATTCGGATCAGATTTTAATGAAAAAGCAAAAGGAACAGCAATAATGGATAACTGAAGAAACAAATTACTGCGCTACCAAGTTGCACTGAATCATGTTCATGGTGTAGATACAGGACTTACCAGTTCCATCTATATACTTCATAGTTTAAACTAATAGGTTCTGCCTCTTGTCTTTTGAAACAAACAGGGGTAAGCCTGACAGTGGAACAATGGGAGGCGTTTCGAAATGCAGTGCCGCGCATTGAAGATGCCATTAAACAACTTGGAGGCTCAATTGATTGATTCGAACATCCACCACCACAAAACCTCTTTTTACATCAAGCCCTTCCTAACATTTTGTAATCAGTTAATGTACATTACACCTTGATCTGTTCAAGGACTTAGTTTATAGCTCGTAGTCATGATCATGAATCAATTTTTGGTGTAGTTTGATTACTTGATCGTGTTATTCCGCTCTGATGATCCATGTTTTATTATTGTATTCTCAGATCGTCTTTGAAATACACAATTATGTAAGAGGCTGGGTTGTGCAGTTTGGGCTGTTTTTAGAATACTCATAATGCTGTCCAGATTATATGACATCTAGTTGGTTTCAGTCTGACTGAATCTATTGCTTGCTCTGGAATGCTTGTGATTATATGACCATTTCCCAATGCAACCTACTACGTAGGGGTGGTACTAAGAGATTGTGGCTCGATCGTGATCTGCATCTGACTAGTTTGCTAAGACCTCGCTGGGCTGAGCTATTAATGAGTCGACTTGTCATTAGTTTGGTTTAGAATAAACAAGTTTAAGTTGGGGTCTAGCTTGCTTGTCGGCTCATGAGCAAACTTGATTAGGTATCAATTTGTGAATCTGTGTGTATTTTATACTCTCCAACTGGATCTAAAAAGTTTGTAAATTTTTTTTTTTCTTAGAACAAGATCAAATCAAACCTAGTGAGTCAGTTCGTCAAAGCTAGCTTGGTTTAGCTTATCACGATTTCAAGTTGAGATTTCAACTTGGACTCTTAAAGTCAGCTCGCTCATGACTCGGGCTAAACAGCTCATGACAAATTTAAGCTAAGATTTCAGCTCGCTCATGACTCGGACGAGCCAACTCGTGCTGAGTTCAAGCTAAGATACATGGGGCCATATTTGTGTTTCTGATATGTTATTATTTGCTTTGGGGTGGGCCTTGATACTTGGGCTGTATTTGAGTTGATTCAGACGAGCCAATTTGTGACGAGCTCAAGCTAAGATTTCAGCTTGGACTTCTAAAATCAGCTCTCGTGACTTAAACGAACCAACTGTTAACAAGTTCAAGCTAGACCTAACTCGTTGCTACCCTTACTACGTAGTTTACCTAATTATGAAATTAGATCTACTAAACTTCGAGTTGGGCTGTATTTGTGTTGAGCTAACTGTGGTTCTATATCAAGTCAAAGAGTTGAGATAATTGTGTCAAAATGGCCTTGAATTGAACTCTTTTGGATTTGGATCAGTTGGATTCAGTTGGTGTTAAAGTAATTTCTTATTGTCATTAGTTACGTTCTAGCTTTTGTTCATGAGGGTTTAGTCGGGATTTGTATCTGGTAAATTGAGTTGTTTCATCTGCTCTAAGCGACTGAACTACACTGCTACAGTCAGATTTAGGACATTAAATTTCAATTTTTCAAATTATTTATGATCCGTTATTATTTGCTTTGGGATGGGCCTTGATACCTGGGCCGTATTTATACACCTCTTTTTTCACCAAATGGGAATTTTTTATTTAAACGTGTAGATAGCAAAGATCAACAAATTTCCTGTTGTATATACTGCCATTTGATATGTTAGGCAGAGGTTGATAGCTTACATCTGCGAAAACATTATTGTTTATACCTTCATGTTAAAAAGACTATCCTATTATCAACTGCAAAATTTATTTTTGGAAGAAGTTTATTTGACATATCAAGACTATTTTACTAACTTTATACAGGTTAAATGGTAGAAAAGAAAATCGTCTCTATTTTTTCTAAGATAAAATTGGCAACTAGTTGTAAATCTTAGATAGGCTGAGAACCGGTATTTGGTCTAATAGCAAAGACAATGTTCTCTGTGTGGAAAGTCGTGGGTTTGAAATTCAGAATAGAGGGCATTTAATGAAAAAAAAGGGTTCGTAGATAGGCCATTGGGGAGTTCCATCAGATTTATTGACTGAGGCTTAATTACCCCAGTATCAATTTAAAGAACACTATATTGATCAATGAAATCTAAAATCTGCATTTGAAACAAAATAAAACAAAATCTGCTTAAAAGAGCATCAGAGAATTCAATACTGGCCGAGGTATATATACTAATTAATCCACTAGAGGGGTGGAAAATTTTCCACCATTAATTGCTGTTCTCGTGTTTAGAGATTTAAAAAGAGGATGTTCTACCAGTTCCGTATATAAGTAGCACGGATCGCAATGTATTTATATTCGTCCGATTCACATTGCTGGTTATGATCTCGTGTCAAAATTCAGAATTGGTGTAAAGTCTGATGCTTGAATGATTGATTATATTTTCAATAATTAAATGTTGAACCCCCATGCTTTTAATTAGCCAGAACTTGTTTAGAGAGACGCATCCAATTATTCCCTGTTCATTTGTTGAACCATATTATAATGCAAAGAAACAAAAACAATTTAATTAGTTTGATTCCCCTCTTGCTCTTGTGACAGTGCTATCTGTTGTTTCCATCTTCGTCACTCAGCTGAGCATGAGATAAGAGCATCAGCGCTTCCACTAGTCACCCTGTTGTCTCTAAACAAAGTATAAATATAAAGTGAGGAGGGTTCAAATGCCTTCACTATGTCTTCATTTTTTAAAACTTTAATAACTCAAGATTTAAAACTTAAAAATCAAAATAAAACCGTTAGATGTGATCTATGTTATTTTTTTTATGTACTCATAAAAAATTATGACATTTCAATTTTATTTTTATGTGAATCAATAAGTTTAAAAATCAACATCTAGAAGTCATCCAAATTAGTGTGTTTTTTACAAGCTATTGATGACAATCAAAATAAAATTGAAATGTCATAATTTTTTACATATGCACAGATAAAATGATGTAGATCATATTCAACAGTTTTATTTTGACTTTTAAATTTTAAATTATTAATATTTTAAAAAATAGAAATATAATGGAGACACAAAAAATTGAGACATTTAAAACCTCCTCATATAAAATTATCCCAATTTGCAAATTTAAATGGGTTGTAGTTTAGAAAATTGCAAGGACAGCGCATCCACGAGGGTCACGTTTTGTGCGTGCCCAGCAATATAGCAGTGCACTTTATGCTTAAAATTAAACGAAATTATAGGGACTAGGGAGACAATGCTTCATGCATGATTACAATGCTATGATGACAGTACATACCGAGTATTTATTTATCATCTTCCAAAAAAAAAACATGGCATGATTTCCGTGAAAATTTTATTTTACCGGAGAAGAATCTGCATCTCATCGACGCAGATAAAAGGTAGCAAGGAGAATTTTGAAAATTTAAAAATGTAAAAGTTCAGATTTTTTAAATGAAGTATGAAGTATGAAGTATTATATTTTGTTTTGATCGGCAAGCTGGACTCGTGGTTTCAAAATTTAATTTGGGGACACATATAATAAAAAAAAAAATTTGTGGACTTTTTTTAACATAAACAATTAGCCGAGGCTGCACCAAATTGATGTACTCTTTACACTAAAATTGTTTACAAGAACATAAAGTCGATATGAATTAATTTGTACCTGCCATAATTTAATATGTTTTAAAGTTTTAAAACGATTCTTTCTCATTTATGAACTGTCAAATTAATTATAAATTGTCATGAACACCTGATATGAAATACCCCACAGCCAAGTTTTCAAAATCGTAACAGTCGATTCGAACCGTTCAACATGATCTCTATATGAATATGTACTTGCAAACCAAATTTTACATTTTTTTGAAATTTTTTTTACCATTTTTTTAAATAGATAGAAAATCAAATATTTGAATGGTGTATAATTTTTTTACATAGAGGGCCCACTATTACTCTCTTTTATCTATTATCTGATATATAAGAATGAGATCACTTAATAATGATTATTTTAACAATAGTAATAATATTTTTTAAAAAATATCAAATAAAATTGTAATTTAAAAAGTAACTTTGCAGATATGCTATTGGACACAGAGAAAGACGGATAGTCTAACAATCAAGTTTCATGCAATTTAATATAATTTAATATTACTTTGATGATTATTAAATCCGAACCGTTAAAATTTGAAGTCACTTGATGTCCAGTTAAACATCCCAAATTTCATCATATTTTGTAAATATAATGTGTATAATATAAATTATGTCTATAGTGTTGGATTCAATGTAAATTTTATTTTGAAAACAATATAAAATTATCAAAATAAATAATTTTTAAATAACCCCTCCTGTTATGGCAGGACTCTGGTCTTTTACAATTTTACTTGCTTCTATTTTCTTATCTTTCATACGAATTATATATTTTTATCCAATAAAGGACGGCATGGTTTCCCTTTTCCTTGGCAGAAGAGAGAGAAAATCGGAGAAGAGAGAGAGTTAACGGAGAAATGTTGTGATAAATTTAATAACAACTTGGATAGTAAAATATTAAAGTAAAATTATATTAAGTTAAAAATATAATACGATGTGTATACAAGATACTATGCTTAAGCGTATTTTATCTCATTGTGCAAGATGGAAACACAATTTAAATAATTCGAGATTGTCGTTTCTTAAACAGGCCATATAAGTAATTGGCAATAACTCTACAATACTCAATATAAGTCAGAATTTGATAATTGAGATAAAAAAAAAAAAAAAAAAGTGATGTGAGAGAGTAAAGGAAATAGATATTTCTCTTTTCTCGTTTTCTGGGATACAAAACAGAGAGAAGATGAATTGAATTAAGAAAACTAAAAGATGTGTTAAAAGAAAACAAAAAACTAAGTTGCTTTTATAGATATAGCCTCTAATTAATATATAATTAAATTAAGAAAAGAAACACAATAATGCAGTAATTGAAAGGTGTGTTAAAAGAATATTTATGAATAATCAAAATATTAACTGTCTTTAACCAAGCGCTCTTTGGACATTCATTTCAATTGATTCTAATCAATGGTTTAAAAGCAATTATAGCAGTATAACGGGACGGTTAAAAAAAATAAGCGATTGCACTAAGTAGCTAACTATATATCGCCTATAGCACCATAGCTTTTAAAGATCGAAAAAGCTATAGCTAGCTATTTAGAACACTGATTCTAATAGATAACTGATCATAAAATAGTAACGGAATTCAATAATTAGGAAATTTGGTTTTTCTAATTTAACCCATAAGTTATCAGATATTACAAATGATGATATAATTTTGAGTTTTCAAATTTTAGATTTCAACAAGAACTACAAGAGAGAAGTTGGACACGGAGAGGAGATCGACGCAGAAAAAATAATTTTTTTTTCAAAAAACCACACTATACATAGGAGTGTTTTTTGTTAAAAGGGAATTGAAAAAATTTACTTCTTTCATATGAAATTATATTGGGAAAATTGGTTATTTTCCACTCCAAAACCTTCAAATTTGAAAAATATTATCCCGAAATTTGAAATTGTAATAATGCCACTCTATACTTCACTAATTTTTAATTTTGTCACTTCAAAAAATTAATAACTAAAATACACTCCCTTCTTCTCCTCTTCTTTTTCTCCTATCTCCTCTTATTCTTTATATTCTTCTTCCATGACTATGGCGAAAATGAGAAAAGAAACTCTCAAATTATAAAGCCGAAAATTAAAAAAAAAAGCTTCCCTTTGATTTGTTAGCAACAACTTATATTGCCATGGCAGTTGGTTTTTGAATGCATGATGGGAGCTTTATATCATTTCCCAGGAGTTCACAGAACAATAGTCAAATTTAAAAGGTAAGGCTAAGGTGCTATGGGTTGCATAGCGATCAACGGTGCTACGGTTCAATATTCGAGTTTTTAAAATCTAAATAGTCGATTTGAACCATTCATTTTGCTCTCCATATTAATGTGTTTGGAGACCAAATTTTACATTTTTTTGGAAATTTTTTACTATTTTTTTAGGTAGTTAGAAAATCAAATATCTGAATGATGCAGAATTTTTTAGATCAACTGATTTTCTACCTATCTAAAAAAATAGTAAAAAATTTCTAAAAAATATAAAATTTGATCTCCAAATACATATTAATATGGAGAACAAGATGAATGGTTCAAGTCGACCGTTTAAATTTTGAAAACTCAAATATTAAACCGTAACATCATAGATCTCTATGCAATCCATATCATCTTAGCCTTACCCTTAAATTAAAAATACCAAAATTGCTAAGTACATCAAAGTGTACAAACTACAAAGACGCTGTAACTTGGCAACAAATTGTGGTTTTCTCTAAGTGGGTCAGGGTACAAATTGCTACTAAAAAAAAGTTGGCACAGGTCTAATTTTACACGTCTTTCCAACAACGTTGAACTCAATCTAGAAACGGTTCTGACAAATACTCAATAATTTCCAGATGACAATGAAATCTGCCTCAATAATTTAAGCTTTTGATTTTATTCCAATCAATCAAGTCGTAATAGGAAAAGCTATCAATTAAAGCTAGTTAAAAAATCATTTCTCCATGAGACTACATAGCCATATGAAGGTCTGTTTTGTGTAATAATGTAGTCACCTGAGCAAGAAGCAATTGGTCTAAAACAAAACAAACAGTGCAACCTAACTAGTAATGAAGGAGAATATAAAGAAGAAGAGGAGAAGAAGGGAGGGTATTTTAACCATTAAATTTTTAGAGTGGCAAAATTAAAATTTAATGAAGTTTAGAGAATAGACATTATTACAATTTCAAATTGGAGAGTGTTATTTTGAGCTAGGGTATTACAATATTGAGCAGTGAGAGAAATATTTGTCACCAAATATTTATTTTACCCTTCTATTCTCTTTTTTCATTATCTATTTCAATTAATTAATACAAAGTTAACAAAGCAAACAATTAATAAATGAAAGATCTCACAGAAAAAAAATATATATGTTAGAATCTCAGAAAATTTTGATAAAGTGAATAAAGAAAGGTATTAATGTGCCGTATTTAGAAATTCACCATGCTAGGTTCTGCTCAAGTTATACTAATGCAATTCTTACAGTAGCCAAAATTTGATGAAATTAATATTTTATTCACAACATTTAGCATATTTTTTTAATCATATCCCTTAGGCAATCCTTTCATTTGAACCAGTAATTTATATGGTGCATAAATTTCAAGTGAAAATCCATTTCTGCGATTTTCCTAACAAATAAACAAATACCAAATACCAAACAAATAAACAAATACCAGTAAAAAATAACAGTACTCACTTAATACCTTTTTATCCTGATACACTGGCACCTTTTTAGTTTTCAAATACCAAACTATTTTTTCAATCTAGATGAATATATATAATCTTCTAATACATTCTACCTAGGTTTCTAATTAATTCTTTTAAGACCCATATGCCCCTTACATTAGATACTTCTTGCATAGTTTATAATTGTGCTCATATGACTACCACTTATTATGAGTTTCTTGGCTTGAATTATATCAATGATGAGAATCCTCAAATATATATATAAAAAAGTAATAATTATTTAGAACAACATCAATTATGGGTAGCAACAGAGCTTGTCTTTAGTCAACCTCTTTATCTTATTCTCTCGCTTGAAGAATGATCTTTTAAACTTATTTGCATCGAGTATTTCAGCGTAGGTGAAAATCGTACAATTTGATTTGCGATATGAGAATTGGGAAGGAGCAACAGCAAGAAGATATGGAGATGTAAGTACTGGTTGCATCGTTATACCTTTTTAAACTTATTTGCTGCTGGAGAGATATGTGTACTGGTTGAATCACTTATTTTCTATGATATACGTACTAATTGAATAGAAGAGAATATGAGAAACAGGAAGATACAGAGATAGAGAAAGGAGAGGTGCGAGATTTAGACATATATCTCCATTCTATTATTAAGCACGTTGGGTGTCCGATCCGTCAACGAATACGATTAAAAGGTGAAACTTCGGATTTAATCTCAGCCCTTTAATTACATAATTTGTTTTCTTTCGATTAAATGCATATATTTTATGTATAAAAATCTAAATTTAGTTAAAAACATATCCACCACATGTATTGTCACATGATAAGTTATAATTAAAATTGAACAAATTCTGAAATTTAGCAATATATTTATCTATTTCCTTATTTATTTGTTTCCATATTTCTCCTCCTCAATTGAGAAAACTCCACCTTCCATTTTCTTATTTCTTTGTTTCCTTACTTCTTCTTTGTTTCTATACATATTAGTGTGAGCAATTTAGAATATATTTCAAATATATAACATATCAATGTGTGTGTGTGTGTATTCTATAAATTAGAAACAAAGAAGAATATAAATTGAAACGTGTGTGTGAATATATATTTCTCTTATAATATGTGTGTATATCCTATACATACACACAATAACATTTTTTATTTATAATTTTGATATCATATTATATATTGGAGTTGGGCTAATATGACACTAGTGTTATATAAAATTAAATAACACCACATCTTAAACTCTTAGATCTGCTTTAAGATCCGTACAAAATGAAGTGCTTGAACAGTAAAAGCGGATATTACGGATCTTAAAGCAGATCTAAGGGTTTAAGATGTGGTGTTATTTAGTTTTATATAACACTAGTCTCATATTAGCCTAACTCTATATATTGATATTGAATTGTTGTATGATATTTAATATTAAATTCAAATCGAGCTATTATTTGATACCATTGGTACTTAAAAATAAAGAATTATCACATCATCAAATTGTTATCAGAGGTCACGATTAAAGTTAATTAAAAATATATAATCATATACATTTTCTATTAATATGTGTTTTAATTTTTAAATCGTTATTAGTTTTATTAATATATTTGTTTCTTATAATATGTCTCGTCGCAACGCACGGGTGTGATACTAGTTTTCTTATATGTAGTTAGTTCTTTCCTTTATTAAATTTTTTTTATTAACTTTGTATTAATTAAGGTATATAATGAAGAGAGAGAATAGAAGAGTAAAATAGATATTTGGTCACAAAACCCTAACTAAATAGATGAACAAATTAATAACAAGTTGAAAAAATAATTTTTGAAGCTAGCTGGTTGTGTTTCCACGAGATTCACGTTTCTGAGCGAGTACTGACAACAGCAAAGCAAGCTTATTTAATAATTAATGGGTTCTGTTAACCAAGACACAAGTACTGCATATGCTTTTGGGTCACATGCACTAATAAAGTACTAAATTAATGGGTCATATTCTTATTCCAGTCACCAAATCAATTTTCCCTCTGTAGAATATTAAATAGCAGTATAATAAAACTCAACATTGTCGCATATATTAGATGCATGTATGTACGACCAACGACCCGATTCCATGTACAACTTAAAGATCAAGATCTCTTATATCTATAGTTTGAATTGAATTGAATTCACATGATATATATATCACATGCAAGGCTACTGTAGTAAGACCTTTGATTTGGACAAGACATCCTTTGTTTTTGGTATTACTGGAAATAATGGAAGGAGATGTGTACTAGTCAAATTAGCAGTTGACAGCACGCTTGGTTAATTAGGCTGTCACTATCTTTCACAGAGCAACAACAGACATGATTTATAATGCACAAAAGAATCTAAGGAGCTACCAAAAATATACATATCAGTATGTCACACGTTGCAATGGTAGGGACATGAAACAATTATTTTCTTATGCGGATGGAATATATATTTACCACAATGTTCCCGTTCTTATAATCTCCATTTGGTATCAAGTACTAGAATTATTGTCATGCCAAACCTAGAAACCAAAATATGAAATGCATGCTTATTTGTGGCTAGGTACTTAATTTTAGTTATGGCACCGAATTATTTTTCTTTTTTTATGAAAAGTATCACACAAATAGGTATCTTCTATGCGTGCACATTTTGGCGAGTGATAGAATACTCCAAACGGAATCAAAATCAATTTGATACCTATTTGAAATATAGAGCCTGTTTTTGAGATTATTTGTAATAAAAAAAACTGTAGCTATATTTTTATATGATTTTTGGTACTGACACCTAAAGAGGTCTAGAATAACAAATAGGGTAGCTTTGTAGAAATATATCCAACAATAGGTTGTTAATAATAAATATATATAACCTAGATGCATTAGTTTAATTCACAATTTTAATTGTTGATAGCAATAATTGACATCATTTTGTCCATACTACATCTTTAAAAACAACTGATTTTTGACTCTTTCCACAATCACCGCAATTAATAATCGTTTGAGGAGGGTTCAAATGTCTTTATTTTTTTATGTCTCTGTTATGTCTCTATTTTTAAAAAATTTAATAACTCAAAATTTAAAATTTAAAAATCAAAATAAAATCGTTGGATATGATCTACATTATTTTATCTATACACGTGTAAAAAAATATGACATTCAACTTTGTTTTGATTGTTATCAAGAGCTTGTACAAACGTACTAATGTGAATAATTTTTAGATGTTGATTTTTCAACTTATTGATTCACATATAAACAAAACCGAAATGTGATAGTTTTTTTATGAGCACATAAAAAAATAACATAGATCCCATCTAACGGTTTTATTTTGAAATTTATGATTTGAAATTTGAGTTATTAAAATTTTTAAAAATACAGACATAATAAAGACAAAAAAGATAGAGGCATTCTTTATTAATTTGCTTTTTTATTTAATTTCATAGAAAGTACACAACCATAAGTCTACCGGATTTCTCGAAAGATTTAGATTCCCCAAAAGAAAATTCTTTTTAGAGTCAAATAAAAGACTCAAGATGAAGACTTCAACTACTTGTCGCTCATTTATTTATAATTATAAGTTTACTAAACATGAGACTAAGCACTGTCTTATTGATATTATATTGTATATAACGACGGAGCCTAATTAACTAGATGCATGTGATTGCGAATGAAAAATACAAGCCGACAAATTAAATAATTACATGGGGCCATTTAATGGACTGAAAAAGGTTGGTTTCAGATATACATGCCACTTCATATTCCAATTTTATCCATCTAAATTTCGGACATTCTAAATAATCTCATCTGTTAGAGCCTATTCAGCTACTCTCCACAAAATACTGATTATGTGGGAAAAATAAAATTTATTCAGACTGAATTTTTTTTTCCCACGTGAACAGTAAATTTCAGTTCAAAAATTTCCTATTCCTATTCCTATGTCCATTTCTACTGTGCAGCCAAACAGACCCTAATTACAAACAAATTAATTTAGAATTTGAAAATAAAAGGATGCAAACTGTAAAACAATCGAAAAACAATATCAACAAAAAAGATTTTTTTTTTCAGCTTGTATTATATGCCATTAAAACTGTTTTAGTCATCCCAAAAATATATTCAAATTCACCAATTATAATTTTAAAATGTTTGATGGATGACTGTCACATAATATACGTTTTATTTCAATGACGAAGAATAAATTTGTAATTTTAGATTTGTCAGATTGGACAATATTATTGTTGAGGATATAATATGCAAGAACTTGTCAAAATGGCAAATGATATTATATTAGGTATCAACTAGTTCATTTAAAAAATATATATATATATATATATATATATTCTTAATTTTAGATAATCTTGGTACTTGATTAATTAACGAGTTTTTGATATTAGATAAACAAGTGAAATTAAATAAAGAAAATCGTGGCAGTTAAATTGTCTATCCGTGAAAATTTTACATTCTATCATCTCTCCTCAACCCGAAATTTGAATTGTTATTAGCACCTTTTTATTGTACCAAGACTTCAACCTCCATATCTTTTGTCTCATCGAAAAAACAACCCCTACATGATTTTACAGTATTATAAAAAGACACAGGGTTCCCTCATAAAAAGACACAGGGGCGGTTCTATATAAACTATTAGATGAAGATGCATCAGAACAAAAAGATCATATCAAGTAATGAATATAGTTCCTTTTATGTCACTATTAAAGTGCAAAGAGAGCGAATGATTTTAATCAGCTTTTCCTAAAAGCTAAATTATGAACTGAAATGAAAACTAGCATTTACATGGTACAAGTACAACAAAGCTTACTAGGTATCTGATGCTGCCTCACTTTTATACAATAAACATGTTCTATGTAACCATCATTCATCAGCTCTTGCTCTGTATTTGTTTATTCCAAAGTTCTTTGATTATTCCGGCTCCAAAAGGATAAGTAAGAATCAATAGTCAAATACACATGTACTGGTTAACTTTACTCCAGCCATTATTCCAAATCTTTACTCTGGTATAAGATCTCACCTTTACAGCTTGTCTAATTCCAAAAAGAAATACTTTACAATTTACAACTGGATATTTTTCAAAAAGGACTAAAAATGGAATTGCTGTACCTAACCCCTAGTTGTCAAATTGAGTGTAGTTTTTCGCATCAACACGTCACCACAAGTTGCATAAAAAGTGTGAAACCCTTCTTCAAAGTCTACTTTGACTAGGAAGTTACATGGATGTCACACTCTGTTGTTCTTGTGGAAACATTTGATTTGGTAAAAGAAAAAAAAATGACTTATTGTGCAAGAAACTCAACATATAAGTGAGGAGTATAACTAATATAACATCAGTGTCATTTCAGTCTATATAACACTAACTCTAAAACCTATCAAATCGAGTTCAAATGGTGAATCCAAACCGTTCAAACTGATATACTTTATTAGTTGTGTGTTTATATGTAAAATTTATAAGTTTTTGATTTTATTTGATATGAAGTCAAGCGGTCAAATGTGTGAGTTTTTAAGTTAATTTAATACATTCATTTTTTAATTTTTTTGCCGCTTGATTTGATACTAAAATAACTCGAAAATATAAAAAGTTTGCATGTAAATGCATCGCTCATAAAGTAAATTAGTTTGAAAGGTTTGGATTAGTCATTTGAACTCGATTTGATAGGTTTTGGAGTTGGTGTTATATAGACTTAAATGATATTGATGTTTTATTAGCCATACTCATAAATGGGAAGAAAGAAAGAAAAGAGGACTACTGCACTGCTCATTTTTAGAATTGATGGCTTGAATATCTAAAGTTCAAGAGGACCCAATTCTAACCATTTGTTATTTTATCTTTTATGAATTTGGAAGTGCAATTTGACAGAATTTATTGTAAAACTGAAATGATGTACTAATTTCAGCAAAGGTTTACTTTTCTTTTCCTAGTGTTAATTTGGGAGGGTGACTTGTTGTTAAATGATAGCTAATTTAGGCTAAGTTTAGATTCCTTTGACCCAAATCAAGTAAATTCTTACTGGTAATAGTCTGAGTACCGGCACTGTTGGTTTTCTTACCTTGAATCAGACGCCCGAGAATTTGATGTATCTGTTTTGTTGCTTTTACTAAGTTTATCAGTATCTGAAAGCATTTTATAATTAATGAATCTACCAGGAAAAGAACACAAGCCGACAAGCTACCACGTAATTATGGTTCAATGTGTTGACATCACATTAGGCTGCAACTTTTGACAAGAATAAAATGTTTTTTTGCTTTTAATATCATGTTAAGAATGAAAAGAACTTGATGATTAACTGTTATAATTGATCTTTTACCTCTAGACATCAAAGGAAGTTTCCAATATGTTAAGTAAAAAAAGAATATATCATAAACTCCGATAGTAAATAGCAACAATCATAGTAAAAAGGGGAGACAGTTGATGCAACTGATCAGTTAATGAAGAAAGAACCAGAAATTGAATTGATTTCCTTCCAACTAGTTAACAATGGGATTACTGGTACATAGTGAGAATGCTCCAAAACTGAGCATTTGCTCGTAGATTTCTTTTCTTGACAGCAAAACCTATCCATCTAAGATATCCTACAACTATGAACATAAAAAATTAAAAAAGAAAATGGAAAAAGGATTTCCGCTAAATATCTCCTAAATTCTACTGCTACGTCCAACAAAATAAAAAATCATTCATCATCTACATTTCTCCTGATTCCCCTACTGGGAAACACTCATTTCACCAGAAATTGCGGACATCAGCATCTCTCTCGTCAGTTGTTCTTGCCCAAGAGGTTTCACCACAAATGTGTGGGTCACCGACCCGTTACCAGTTGAAACATTAGAGTTGACCACATTGACATTTGATTCCTTAAAGGCATTGATAATTCTAGAAAGCGGGTGTGTGTCGAAAGGAGAACTCACCTTGACTATCACCTTATCCTGAGCTGTTACAACCTCTATCTCAGGTGGCGTCAACGCCTTCCTCCTTGCATGGTCATGCTCAGGCCATTTCTCCCTCTCCGACTCCATCTCCTTGACCCGTTTTTGTAATTCTTGAATGTGCGCAATGGCATCGCCTAACAGAGATGCCTTGTCCATTTTGGAGATATTCGGTACCACTGCTCTAAGAGCATAGAACCGCTGATTCAGTTTCTCTCGCCGCATTCTTTCAGCCTCTACATGGTTTAGTGGCTCCTCTCTGCCATTGGCTGGTTTGCGACCCCTCTTCCGTGGTTTCCTCTCCTCATTCATGGATGTACCGCTTGGCCTGTCTTCCGTGCAGAGTGCCTCTATGTCAGAGACATCTTGATCTAGGGTAGGAATTCGTGAGACAACATGATCGGTACCAGATGTTGCCCCACTGCTGAAATTAATGTTTTGTGGTACAGGTTTCGGCAGTGCTTTCAATTGTGGTTTGGGTTGAGGTTGTTGCTGGGGCTGTGGATGCGGTGGTTTTGGGGAGGGGAAATGGTTAACCCTACCCGGTTCTTCCCTTACAATACTTGAGGAGATTGTAAATGGTATTTTGGGTTGTTGATCCCAATCATGGGCCGCACCCCCCACAACTCCATTACCAAATTTCACCTCTGTCCTGGCAACTGGACCCCAATTGTTCACCGCACCTACACGGGTCTGGAAGCCAATTTGCCGGTTTGGACCTAACGATGCAGCCGGGTTAGAACTTGGCACGACCTGAGACCGAGTGGACACACTGAAATTCTTTCCGAATATCCTAGGCGAGTACTCCTCAACCCGACCAGAGATAAATTCTATCTGGTGGGGTCCCGCTGAGCCACCCAATTCATCCCTCCTTCCCATGCCGACCTGAGCCGATCCCATCTCGGCACCATGAGAGAAAACAGTCTTGATTCTCTGCACAGCCTCAAACCCCTCCGGCACAGCCTCCATTGATCCCAACTCCAGCACACCATTCCCAAGCGGCACCAACACAACAGTTCTGAATCCGGCTGATTTCGCCATGAATGAACGCACACAAAATTCAGGCGCATTGGTGGGCCAGTGGAGAGCAGATTCGGGTACCCATAAATGCTTGCCAGAGACAAGTGTGCGGCCAGGCCCGCCAGCTCCACGGGGAAAGTAGAAGTACATAGAGACGAGATAGTACATCTCGGCACCACTGATGCGGTCAAGGCCTTCAAGGCCGGAGTTCTCATCTGGAGAGCCGCCGTAAAGCACGTGCAGCTTTTTAAGCACCTTGATACGCATGCGCTGGTTGGACTCATCGTCAGACACGCAGTGGGGCCCATCATCAGGGCAGTAGCCGTCCCCCCAGCCGAGCACTGCCTCACCCGATGCGGAGGAGGTTAGCTGCCAGAAGATGGCGTAGGTCCAGGTGGACCCGGGTCCTTCGACCAGGTCGTGGAGCCGGTCACTTAGGCCCGGGTCGTGGCCCACGGCCACTAGCCCGTCTGATGAAACGCGGTTCGTTGCCAGGTAGTCGAATGCTTGACGACCTAGCACCCGCACTGCCATGGCTCTTTCTTCTTCCGACCACATATCTAGATTTTCTCTTCTTCTTCTCTTCTTCTCTGATTTGCTGAATGATTTAATTAATTAACGGATTAATTTGATGTTAGTAGAAAGTAGGGGTGCTTCAAGCGGAAAATTGCAGCATGATGAATTGATTGAGCTAGGATAGGGTTTAGAGAAAGAGGGATCTGAGTAGGAGGAGTAGAGTATACTGTAGATTAGATTAGATTATTAGATGTTTCCTGTGGAGGCACGAGAAAGGGAACTTGGAGCCTAACAGCGCGTGCTCTAAGAGAAAAAAAAGAGGCACACGGCGAAATGAAAGAGAGAGAAATGAAAACTGAAACAGCTCGTGATGTAAATAGAAAAATAAGCAGAAATCGGTGATTTAGAATTAGGCGATCGATTAGATTTTTTTTTTAGGAACACAAAAAAAATAATAATAATTTAGCCGTGTTTGGGTACCTTTTAGTTTTAGGCCGCGTGTGAAACTGTGAATAAATAGAAAGTGAGATTTGAGGTCTTCTGGACTGGTTCCGTTTAGACTAAAGCTAGGGAAACACTTTATAGAGGCTGTTGGGTCGAGGACCGTGTCAGTTCAGCACAAATTGTTGTGTATCAAATTATTCTGTGTTCGCTTCTGTTAGCACTGTTCATTTGACTTGACTAAATATTAAAAAATGATATTAAAACGTGGAGGTGGAACGATCCGGTTCGTTTGCACTCCAGCCCAACTGAGCGACCACCAATGGATCTAACGAATTTAGAATTTCAGATACAGTGTAACGAACGAGAATAACTATAATTTTTAAGCTCGTTCAGTTTTTTTATTCATTAAATTAACTTTCAATGAGAAATTCCAACCGTTAAACCTAATTTATTTAACGAGTAATATATTTACATTCATTCATTCATTTACATGTGAAACTTATATATTTTCGAATAAGCAACAAAGCGTGCATTACATTACTAACTGTTGCAGAATTGAATCAGTATGCAATCTGTAGCTGACAGAAAACCACATAGAGCAATATTTGACGGCTGAAACTTTCAGTTGATTATCTGGACCGTATTTTTTTATAATTGTTAAAAGAGTAAGTCTATGGTACTATGCATATTACAATTTGTTACTGTGTTACGGCTTTATATTCGAGTTTATAAATTCTAACAATCGATCCGAACCGTTCATCTTGTTCTCCATATTAATATGTGCTTGAAGACCAAATTTTACATTTTTTGAAATTTTTTTACTATTTTTTTAGATTTATTGAAAATCACTGTTTTTGAATGGTCCAAAATTTTCAGATCAAGTGATTTTCTAAATATCTAAAAAAATAGTAAAAAAATTTCAAAATATGTAAAATTTGATCTCCAAACACATATTAATATGGAGAACGAGATGAACGATTTGAATTGACTGTTAGAATTTGAAAACTCGAATATAGAGCCGTAGCACGGTAACAATCTGTGATATGCATAGTACCATAGACTCACTCTTATTCAAGGAATGTATTATTATATAATTACTATTTTGGGGTATTCGTTTTTTATTTGTACTATTAATCATTTAAATATTACTTATGTTACTATTATAGTTATATATATATATATATATATATATATAGGATTTGGCTAATATGCTATGGGTAGCTAAGAGGCCTCCCGTGCTACGGCTCAATATTCGACTTTTCAAAATTCTAACGGTCGATCCGAACCGTTCATCTTGTTCTCCATATTAATATGTTTTTGGAGACCAAATTTTACATTTTTTGGAATTTTTTTACTATTTTTTTAGATTTATTGAATATCGTTGTTTTTTATGGTCCAGATTTGTCTGAAAAACAGTGATTTTCAATAAATCTAAAAAAATAGTAAAAAATTTCCAAAAAATGTAAAATTTGGTCTTCAAGCACATATTAATATGGAGAACAAGATGAATGGTTCGGATCGACCGTTAGAATTTTGAAAAGTCGAATATTGAGCTGTAGCATGAGAGGCCTCTTTGCTACTCATAGCACCGTAGCCAAGTCCTATATATATATATATTAAAAAAATAATATGACCAATCAACTCATCACATAAAAATATAAATAGAATTAAATTACATTTTTTGGATCACATGGTAATTTGTTGACCAATAATTTGTTTTGATAAAGAAACATCATCTTATTCTTTCATTCGAACCATTCAAAATCGATCACACGGCTTCAATTACATCTAATTTGTTTTAATAGATTATATTGAAGTGATATAATCAATTTTGAACGATCTGGATAGAAAAATAATAGGATGCTCTAGATTTGGTTCCTCCTAAAACAATCGAGTCATCTTCTATTGATGGATCGCATGATCCCGAATCCCCACCGCCCACTTTTGCCCAAATTGTACGTTGTGCTTTCTCTGTACGGCTGGATTTACCCGCGGTTTCATCGTGATTGGTGCCCTTTGGTATCTGATTGGGGGTGTAGTTAATCAAGTTTAGTCCGGTTCTTAGTCGGCCTAATTTATTACCATTTGTAGATGAACACTTAAAATTTAGTGGCTTGCTAATTATTAATTAATGTTTGATTTGATACTAGTTCTTGCCGACTCGTTTGAGGTTGACCTCAAATTTAATGAGTGATTTGGTGGAGATCGACTTGAACAAATTCTATATGTAAATATATTATTTAACTGAAATTTGTATTTTTGTTCAAATTTTATTATGAGGTTACCAATATGTTGATACTAAAGTTAAATTTATTTAGAATAATACAATTCATAGTGATTTTATGCTTTATATTTTTTTTAAATAAAACGAAAATAAACTAAAAGAAAATTATACTGAGCTTTTATATAGCATGAACTCAATTTCAGTTCAAATAAGTTTGTAATTCGATAATTTAATTTATGTTTGGCTTGAATTTATTTTAATTTGACTAATAAGTTAAAAGATATAATTAGAATCATCTCATTTCAACTCAATTCATTTGAATTGATGGGTGATGAGTTCAAAGTCCAGATCATGTGTATTACTTTAGTGTTCGAGTTTGAATTCGGATTTTCCGTTTAAATCTGAATCAACTTAGCTCAAGTCTGAAATTACGAACTTATTTAATATTCACATTAATATATAATGAACCAATCTAATTCAAATTCAAACTGTGAGTTATCTTAGATGTTCGGAATCAAGCTCAAAATATGAGTTACTTTAGAGGTTCGTATATTCAAAATTTAAAGGAATTTTTTTTATTTTTTATGTTTACATATATTTTTCAATATAATTTAAAGTAACATAGCATGGTACTGCAAAATTGACTCCATTCTCTGCAGAAAAATTTATATAATTTACCTTCATATATATTTGACTCTCATAATCTGAAAGTCTGTCTTCGCCCCGACTTAAACCATTACAAATTATGTTCCTTTCTAAGAATAACCCTGATGAAAAAAACCAGATAAATAATTCCTTGCTTCCTATACATATATCAACCCCTTCTATTCCTATACAACATTTGGAAATATAGAATAGGTATGCCCAGTATATGTGAAGCCTTCCACTCGACCTTTCTTTGCTAGATGATCTGCCAAACTGGTTTGGCATCTGCTGACATAGGTACAGTAGAGCTCTTGGTTCTGCTTCAGTAATTTCTAGATCTCCATGACCTCCCGGTAAGCTCTACAGTTAAAACTCAAATATCAGGCTCTGTCCGGTGAATTCGGATGCCTAAAGTAACTCAGATTTTGAGTTTTGCTTCGAACCATTTGATTCTTTTGGCATAATATTAAAAGTACTTAGTGTATTTTATTTCGGACTGAATTGATTCAAATTATAATTGAATGGTCAGAACCTGAACTCAAAATTTGGGTTACTATAAGGGATTCGGACTCTGTAGAGTTCGAGGGAAAAAATTTCTTGTCATTGGATACTTGTAGAGTGGAAAAAACATACTATGATGTGCTATGTCGTATCTAATATGTAGTGATCAAGTAAACAATGACATGTGTCGTGATCAAAATGTTGAGAAATGTTTATAGCACAGGAGTTATGCTATAATTCGCGTGCCGAGTCCAAACGTAACTGGTTACATTTCTCATATTTAATTATTTTTTTCATAATTTAAGTTAGTTTATTTAAAATTCACTATTTGATTAAAACCTAACGGTTCTAATTACACGTGACTCGCGTGATTACGTGCCGTACCGTGTCATTATCGGATCTTTTACATGACGTACCGTGTCAAATTTTCAAAAACCGATCACAACACAGAACATATCAATCACAATACGAAACAGTCACACATATCGTATCGTTTCATAACAAAGGAAATTTTTTATTCATAGAAATTAAGAAAAAGATAGAGAGAGAAACAGAAAGAGTACAGTATTTGTTATATTGATAGAAAGATCGGTACAGATTCTATCGATCTAAAAAATCAGAATACTTAGGATAGGCAGAATTCCTACCCATCCTAACTTATCTCGGATCTTCTGTGAAGACGGTGTTTGAGAAGATCAAGAATTGATCTGTTGCTAATCCTGTTTTGAAGACGATATCACAGAAAATCCAAGAAGAATTAGGATGGGTAGAAATTCTGTCTATCCTAAGTGTTCTGATATTTTAGATCGGTAGAATCTGTACCGATCTTTCTATCAATATAACAAATACTCTACTCTTTATATTTCTCTCTCTACTTTTTTTTCAATTTCTATGAATAAAAAATTTCCCATAACAAATCTAGCTCTGCCGTATCATTTTCCCCACTCTAGGGCTAGGTACTTAATGACAAGAAAGTAAAAGAAAAACTTGTGTTATTGGACGGCGTGTGGCCACACCGCTGCAGTCACATGGGTGCGCTAATTGCTGGTACGGATTGTGTACGACTTGACTGGATGCCGATTTGGTCTAGTTTTAGGTTTCCTTTTTTTATGCTTAATTTTGGACCGGGTGATTTCCTATTTCTGAGCTTATTTTTAAACGAATTTCAAACATTCATGGGTCAACCAAAGACCTTAGTACATTATTGCGTTAGAACCTTAAGATTTGTGCATTTGTTTTTTTTTTTTTTTTTTTCTAATTTGCTTATTTTAATTTTTTCCACGTTTATACTTGGGATGATTAAAATGGTTCTATAATCTATAGTATGTTTTATTTAACTGTGCTAGGATGCAGTCTCAACTTTTAGCGTGAATCATTACATTAAAAATTTAAAAATAATAACTGTATATAAGATATTTTGCAATTGAGTATTTTAATAGAAACTGTCTTTGTGCCTCATGTTATTATTTACCATTTGCATTAAAAAATATTCATACTTAATATGTAAATTGTTTGTCTGATTTCACAAGTGTGTATCTTTAATATACAATGTGGGTTCATCATATTTGTTTTTCTTAATGATTAGAAGAAAATTCGCGGTAATTTTTTGTTAATTTAAGTTAAAGTGCAACATTCAGAGGTTTTTTTTATATTTCTAGTAATGTAGGGTATTAAAAATTTCATGTTTAACTTTTTTTAATTAAATTTCATCATTAACAATAATTAACATTAAAAAAATAAACACAACTCAGATGTTGGAGGTGCAAATAAGGAGGTGCGGTTTACTTCCCACTTAAAATAATGTATAAATATTTTTGTCATCAACTATAAAAACTCATTAAGGAGACTACTACTACCGATTCTTTTATTTATATCCAGAAAAAATATAAATTTAAAAAACTAACCAAACCTCGCGTCAATTTCAAAAACTATCCAAATCGGAAAAAAAATTTCCGGTTTCAACACCAATTTCCGGAAAAAAAATTTCAGGTAAATGGATATTAAAACAGGAATAATTTTTTCCGGTTTTAGGATTATTATTTTTTTTTAAGAAATTTTTTTTTGGATTCTTTTTTTTCATTTATTCATTTTTTATAATTTATTTATTTTTCCAGAAATTGGTGTTGAAACCGAAATTTTATTTTCCAGTTTGAATAGTTTTTGAAATTGACGCGAGATTTAGTTAGTTTTTTAAATTTATATATTTTTTAGATATAAATAAAAAAAATCGGCTACTACTACTACTTTTGAAAATGGATACGTAGACTAACCTTTATTGACTTCTTATGTGGATGACGTTTATCTTCTCCAGTTCTCCTTCAATAACGAGCAAGGTAGCTTCTTTTGTATTTTATTTTATTTTATTATGTTTTTAGACTTTTACCAGATCTGTGGAAGAAAACATCGGATCAATAAATGAAGTCATGGCCAACTCGGTCCAAGGCACATGCCGCTTCAAAGCACCAAGTAACTCCACCCTTTAATTATTAAAAGAAAAAAAAAGATCCTCCCTTTTATTAGGGATTTTGACTAAAATCATTACATTATGTCGTATAAAGTAGAAACCGCTAGTGTGCTTAAAAAGGATAATATTTTTTTATGGGCTAGACCTCATAATTCAGTTAATTTATTTAAATGTTTAATTAGCTCTTTTCTTTTATTTATTTAAATAATTTAATTTTAAATATTAGGCAGTAAGAGGCTTCTCAATTTTTAATTTTCTCTAAAATGACGTACTCAATGTCTCAATTGCTCTATTTCTTGAATTATCTCTTCAAGGATGATTCTCAGTAGCAATGATATATTTTAATTATGGTATATCCTTTTTATTCAAAAGCCGGTTAAAAAATTGTCATAATTAATAGAGAAATCCTTTATTATAAGTTCCAACCGTGACATGCGGATAGTGATAATGAAAGTTTGTGGTATTTAGTGCTTAATTTTAATATTGTTAAGTATTTGGCGTTATGAAATATGAGCAACATTATATACATTTTTTGAAGGAGAAGTGGACCATATTTGCATCTCGTTTGTATTTATTTATTTATTTATTTTAATTTTTTATACTTGATAATAAAATTATTATATACTCAACAATATTAGCCATCGAAAACTTTGAAAGTTATAACATTACTTATATATAATAAAATATTTTACGTGTACTTTTTTGCAATTAGTTTTAAAAGAAAAAAAATGAAGAACACATTATACATACATTAAATATAAACAATTAAAAATGTACATATAAATGATTTTTATGACTAGTATAAATATTTTACACTTAAAAGTTATGAACTTAGCTAACCTCTCTCTCTATATATATACACGGTTAGATTTAAATCAAAAGGCCTTAGCAATATTCTATAATTAATAAGGCTACATGCATGTCCGGACTTGGTCATCGTCAGTCTCTGTTTTGCTCTCTTTTCTGAACTTTTTCAGGTAGAATTTAAAATTAAATTTCAATTTTAACGGAATATAGATGTTGCAGACTACACAAGAATGTCACCATTAATTGGTAGTTTGGTACGAGAAAGGTATGGGTCCGATGAGCTGTAAGATTTGTGCGTTTCTGTTCTAAGTTTTGTGCACACGATTTTTAAAGTGCATCGGACAACTTCAGTATTTATCGATCTCAAAAGTAGATCTCAAACCCATGGCACCTACTATGCCCTCAAGTGGTGCATATATAGTACCTGCGCGTTATTTTTTAACGATGCGCGGATAATATATTTGTTTCTTTGTTTCTTTTTATTAACGATTTCCACTAAAGTTACTAAAAAAAAATGCTAATTCTTTGTTTCTTTTTATTTTTTAAATGATAACTAAAAGAAATAGGCTCTTTCCTTGCTGGTTCGCCGATACACGGAAGACTTACTATATATTATAAAATTGTACGGAAAAATTGGAGCGAACAAGTCAAACAAATACCCTGTCGATCAAAGCATGAAGCTTGGAATTGTATTTGACCGAGGGGAAAGTAACGGAGAATTCACATCCTCTCCAATACCTGATGAGGGAATCTTTTGTATTTGACCGAGGGGAAAGTAACGGGGAATTCACATCCTCTCCAATACCTGATGAGGGAATCTTTTACAATTACTAGATCTGAACCGTACTTTTTAACATGGAACGAATCTCAAAACCCAAAAATACAGCCTCCTACAGTGACCCGAATTTCAAGCCGGTTGAGATTTAATCTCAAACCGTAAAGTAAGTGATCCTCTGCAATAATTGTGCAATACCTGAGAAAATACGGGTTCAAGTAACGGGTCCCCTCGCAGTTCTTTTTGTAATAAAATAACATTAGTACTGTACTATGTACTTGCGATTTACAATACTATTTTTTTTTCTTAATAATGTAAATTTCACAACCCTAGTCATAATCTAGTTTCAAACACAGACTAACATAATAATGCAAACGATTTCATAGAATTTTACATATACTTTTGTGTCTACGTACTGCACGAATGTAAATAACTAGCTAATGATCTAATAGGCAATATCATTTTTTTTCGTAATTTTTGTGTATATAGTTGGTTAGAGGTGAAATCAGACTTTTAAATTGTAAGATCAAACATATGTTGAGGTAAATTATATAAATATTTTCTATGAATAATGAGATAATTTTACAATCTATACTATTTTATTCTAAATTATATAGAAAATCCTAAAAATACAAAAAACAAATATAGATCAATATTATTGTGATTACTCTAACTAGTAAAACGGTATACAATATAATTTTGTGAGCGACTCTATGGTACTATGCATAGCATGGATTGGTTCATAATATGAATTAATATTGTTTTTTTTTTATAATCATAACAATCGATTCGAATCTAATTCTCACATGAATATGTATTTACATATCCATTTTATGTTGTTTAGAAAATTTGTACTATTGTTTAAGAAAGACTGAAAATCACTATTTTTAGATGATTCAGAATTTTTAGTTCAAGTGATTTTCAATATATCTTAAAAAATGTAAAAAGATTTCAAAAAAATATAAAATTCGATCTGCAAATACATATGCATATTTATATGAGGATTATATTGAACACAATGTTATCAGAACCGGACCAGACTAACAGTTTAATTGAAAAAAATTGAACCCGGATACCTATCCGGTCTAATTCTTTAAAAAAACCGTTTGTCTTGTTGGACCGGTCAAAAACGGTTTGGCTGGCTGTTTTTCATAAGAACCGTAGACCGTGCAGCCGAAAACCCCCGGTTTTATGCAAGTCCAATTCGCTTCATTTTTTTTGTTTCTTTTGTTACCGTCTCTTCATCATGGGTTGTTTGTGCCGACTCGTATTGCTTTCCTTCTTCGACACTGGTGATTCGTGTCGGTGCTTCTTTCTAATCTCTTGTTCTGGTGCTGATTGATTTTTATTGCTCTATTGGGTGCTCACTGAATTTTTGTCTTGCGTTATTCTCTTGTGTAGGAATAGTTTTGATACCAATTATCGTTTATTGTTGCTTCTATTATTTTCTTCACTGTGCTCGATTATTTCTCTCACTGCATGTAGTTTCAGATACGCCAAGGACTATTCAGCCTTCGTTCCTATTTATTTATTTATGTCAAAAAAAAATTTTAATTTTAACAGGGATATTTTTTTCGAATTGGTGCATTGTGTTTGTGCGTAGTATTTAAAATTTGATTTGATTAATGTACAACTTTCAGTATTGAAGAATTGAAAATGCTCTCAATATCTTCGATAAAATGTCCAAATCAAACCAGTGGACTAATAAGCAAGTTCAACGGGTCTTGCTTTAATTCAGTTTGAGCTTTCCCTCATATATATATTTTTATAAATATGGAGGTACCTAAGTCTTGTTTTGTATTTGGGTTCTTTATGTTTCTTATTCTTTTTCCTTTTTTTTTTCTTTCAAATATAATTCAGTTATACATTATATTAATTAATGTGTGTGTGAATTTTCACAAAAAAATGTAATAATATTATTATTTATATATATAACTTTCATATCTATTAATTATCAACTAAATATATAATTGTTTAAATCAACAGTTGAACCGATTACCTTCTAGGTAATACAGAAAGTATTGTGATTCTTCTAGTACATTTAATTTCTAAAAAAATATATCTATTTCGAGAATTTTTTTTTAATATCAATTATTAAATAACTTAAAATTTTTGTTTTTTTTTCGAAAAATAGATACAACTTTTTAGAAATTAAATGTACTAGAAGGATGAAAATATTTTATGTATTTAACTAGAAGTGACTTTTGAACCGCAGTCAATAACTCACATTCAAAGCATATTAATTTTTTTTTCAATAACACATAAAGAAATATATTAATTTTTCTTACAGCTGTGAAAAATTCAGTCTGAAAAATGCTGATCCTGGTTATTTATAGCAGTCTTTCTAATAAATCAAATTATATTGTATTTCCATCTATTTTCAAAAAAAATATTAATTATTTCCAATATTTCAATTCATGAAATAAATAAATTAAAAAAAATCTGTTTTGTAAAAAAAAAAAACACAAAACCCAGTTATTTAGTCACCGAACCAATTTCTGAATCTGTGACTAAATAACCGGAAAGAGGGTCTTGATCTAGTTATTTAGTCACCGGAAAGAGTAGATTTCAAATTCTTACGAAAAATTTGGTAGATTTTATAATTTTATATTTTTTAGTCTATTAATAAAAATTTCGGCATTGTATTTTTAGGTCCATGTTTCTCTGGTGTTATACTGTCCTCCGAATTATTAAATGAATCTTTTGCTTCAAGTTTAATTTGTCCCCCCCACCCCCCCCCACAAATTCTTTTACTTTTAAGCTGTAACACTTCACACGAATCGTACCTCGCAAACCAAGTTTAAAAGTTATAATTAAAACATATGGCATGTAATTACATTTGTAATTCCTCCATTTCTAATCATCAGGTAAACTAAACAGTAGGGAAACAAATCATAAAGAAAAGTGTGCACACCTCTTGCCCTTATTATTATTATTATTATTTTTTTTAAAATATGGATCTAGCCCGTATTTACTTGAAAAGAGTGTTATGTTATATTTGGTTATGTAACTGTATAAAGAAAAGCAATGTTGCTCAAAACAATTGAGCAAAATAAAGTAAATAAAAGAAGGGAAATAAATTAGGTAAGCAAATAAGTAAAGCTGAAGCTGCTGATTAATTCCATGATCTTTCTTTCTTCATCTATGCTCTTCCTCCCATTTGTGTTTGTCTCTGCCTCTGACCGTTGAAATTGTAGTTGCCACAAAACTTCTTCCTTGATGTTTTGTGCATCCTTACTGACTTCTGTTAATGCGCGTGCACAACTCTTGCCCTTATTTTTAAATAAAAAATGATATATGGACAAGCTTTCGATAATTGAAGAAGGTCAATATTATTTTTAAAGTCCAAGCAGTTGATCTGAATCATTTAACATTATCTCGGTATACAAAGTGTACTTCTAAATCGAATTTTATATTATGTAGAATTTTTTGACTATTTCTTGCCAGACAAGTAGAACATCACTCGATCTAAATATTCTTTAATAATTCAAATTAGTTATTTTTAGGTATATAAAAAATAGGAAAAAAATAAAAAATGTAAACTTTACTCTGCAAGTAAATTTTCATATGGATATTACATTGAATAGTTCATATTAAATATTTGGACTTTGAAAACGAAGACATTGATTCATAATACGGATCAATCTACGCTATGTATGCATCGTACCATAGCATACATCACTATCAAATTAATGTAGTATACTGAGAAATAATAAGTATTGGTATGCAAGAGCCAAGAAATCAATTACAACAAAACAAATTTATATGTTATTCAGAAAAAAAAAAAAAAAACCTTTATGTAAATATTACTATGCAATAACTAAAACGCTAATTAACGAACGTAATTAACATTGATCCAATTACAGAACCATATGTAACAAAGTCCGATTAAGTACACAAAATTTGATTAGATTTTCCATGGTTTATTTTTTATTTTTTTTATAAACATAAGGCGAAAAGGGTATACAGGTGCAACATAGAGACTTTTGTACCAACAATTGCACAGTTTGTCATTCTAAATGGAAGCAATCATCAGCGTCCTAATAAGCCACGTAATATCATGCAAATGTAGTTTTAGGAGGGAGATCAGAATTGATTAAAACTGAAAAAAAAATGGTCGGGTGAATATTTTGATAATTATACGTTAGGCGGTTGTATAATTATACTAGAGTAAGGCTCAAGTGCAATGGATAACACAAGGTCTTCTGTACTGTTATTTTAAAGGGAAAATTGTGAAAATGCCACTCCAAAACTGTGGAAATGTGAAAATGCCACTCCAAACTTTGAAATTGAAAAAATGCCACTTCAAACTTCCATAATTGTGAAAATGCCATTATTGCTGTATTTTAATACTATTTTTATTAAGAATTAATTGAAAAATACTGTTTTAGTATATGTATTTATGTATTTCCAATTTTGCCCTCCATACAATTATGAAAATGCCATTATTTGCCACTGTACCCTCCAATTCATGCCATTCCTCACGTTCCTCACGCGAACGACGAACCTAAGAACACGCGAACCTCTCCAGGCGATTCTTCCTCCCTAATCGCCGCCGCCTTCTCTTAATCGCCGCCTCGTCCTCCTCCTACCCAGCAATAACCCTAATCACCTCCCAAGATTTGAATCCAAGGCAACCTGAAAATCCGAGGCAACCTGAAAATCAGTCTCGCAGCTCACCATAAAAGGTATCAAGCAATCTGCTATTAATATATTTTTGTGATTTTGTGTATGAAAATTTCCCCAAAATTAAACAGTCATCTATTCTCTTGTCCTTATTCTGTGTCAGTTTTGTTCGGGGCTATGTGAATTTTGTCAAGTTAATATATTCTGTTGTCCTTGTTCTTCGGGGCTGTGTCAATTTTGCCTAGTTAATATATAGAATAAGAATTACACTCTATACAAATTTGGGGAAAAATGTTCATTTTGGGAATTGACCTGGCAGTGGCAGGTCAAAGAGGAGATGAGGATTACCGTCCAGAAGACATGTTATATATTTATTTCAATCAAGATAGAGATTATCACTGTTAAATTAATACAAGTTCTAGAACAAGGAGCAAAGAATAATTAAATATTTTTTACTCCCCACTCCACACTTCCATTCTGCTCCACTAAACTTGCTTCCCAAATATGAATTCAAAATCAGAATTCAGAACAAGTTTGGAACTGGGCATTTTGGTTCTTAGGTTTTGTACTGTGCATTTAAGAAATCAGAACATATCTGATCTGAAGTACTGTATTTTAACTAGTAGAGTTGACTTCTGGTACCACCTTTTTTTTTTTTAGCTTCAAACATGCCCATAGGCAACTGGTACCACCTTCTACAAGAAAAAAAATCATTGAAAAAGGCAGCCAAAGGGGTTTGAACCTTGAACCTTTTTTTTTTGTTCAGGATGCATCACCATCAGTCCTCGGCTGGGAACTCTACGCAATCGATTTCATCCTCCACCGCCCAGCCAAGTGACAGTCGGTTGCCAATTGTGCAATACCCGAATTTAAGAAGTTATGATCGGTATATCTAAATTTATCTTATCAAAATATCAAATTTACTTGCTTTCATATTCTTGGAAATAGCTTTTACAGCAATCTTTTTTTTTTTTTTGCATAAACATATATTCTATTGCTGACTCGATCTCTCAAACCATGTGTCTTTCATGTGGGACTAATAATGTCAGTAAGGAACTAATAGAAGTTCCTAATTCTACTTGCAAATAAAAACTAATTTGCTTTTGTTTGTATTGCATGTTATCTGCGGAGCACAATTTTGCTGGGAGATCTGGAACTCGAAGCAAAACAAGAAGGGCTGCGATGGAAGATAGTAGATTATTTTTGTTTATAACATTGTATTTTTGTTCATGTACAAGTTTCAATAGTAGTTGATGCATGAAATTATAATTTCAATTTGTGGTGCTTGTGTATGCTACTATTATTTTATTGTAACATTGCCCTTTGATAAAGCTATTTTCAGTTCAAGTGTGTTTCATTTATAGCTTTTATTCCTGTTCTTTAATTAGTTGAGATATTTGCAATACTGCCAGTATAATTGGTATGGGTCTTAAAAGAAGTTCTATGTTTTGGTACTAGTTTTGGTACCGGTCATATATAGAAACAAAAACACACAATACTAATGGAAGTGCACCGACAAATAACACAATTGAATCAAAGAACAAATTAGAAGAAACAAGCAAAATGAATTTGTTACTTGGACATACATGAAACAAATTAGATTAAACCTATCTTGCATATAATATTGAAATACATCATTGCATCCATCATTCATACCAAAGTAGCATGAACGATCATGAAAGCAGTATTACCACATTCACATAATTTACAAAGCACACCCTCAACCTTAATAAATTTACAAAGCACACCCTAATTCACGTGTACCAATAAAAACACACACAATATTAATACATAAACAAAAAATTGTGCAATTTGATTTCATGAAAGCAGTGATAACTTTGACTTATAAATTTACATATAACTAAAGCCCATCAACATATATTCAAAAGAGGGCAATTTGAGTTCTCTCAATCCATGACTTGTCCATTTCAGAAGTTCCTTTCTTGTCGCAATTCTGAAATTTCAAGGACAAAGGGAAAAATGATTAACAAGATGATTGCTAAAGGAATATCGAATCACAAAAAGTTTTTAAAGGGCATGAGTCTAATGTTGTGACCTATAGCACTGTTATAGATGGGATGTGCAAGAATGGCAAAATCGAGAAGGCAATGAATTTTGTATTTAAATTAACTAATTATTGAGTACAATGTCAAATACCCTCAAATTAATAGGCTTTGGGTATTACTAGCATTATTTTAGAATAATGACTAAAAATAGTAAATGCCTTGGTACCAGGGTGTTACTGGCACCGTTTTACTGGTACAGCTACTGGTATAGTACCAACTTTTACTGGCAAAGGACTGAAGTTCAGAATTGAAAAACCAAAAATTATTACCAAAACTTGTATAGTGGATTCTGTATTATTCAAATTGAAATACCTTTGTTGAAACTCATAAGCAGTTTTCTTGTGTTCATTCATTCCCAGCTCTTGAAAAAGCTCCTCATCTTCCTTTTTCTCTGTTGTTACATCAAAAATGTAAGAATTTACAAAAGTAAGCTTTTCTAAGCAAAAGTATTTCTTAAAACTTAAAAATCTACTGATTTCTCCAGTCGGTGAAGAAATTACCGAAGGAGAAAGGGAGCGGAAGGGAGTAAGCTTTGTCTTCAGTCGGGGAGAGCAGAAGGGAGCGTCTCCAGGCGGAGGAGTTTGCTCTCTTAATCTCTCTTACATACAGTCGGGGAAGAAATGGGGAGGAGCGTTTTCAAGTGGAGGGGTTTGTCTCCAGGCGGAAGGGAGCCAGGGGAAGAAAGAACGGAGCCAAGGGAAGAAAGGAGGAGGAGCGTGTATTTTAATTAAGGGTGTTTTAGGTATTAAAATTTTCTTTTAAAAAAAAAGATTAATAGAGTATAAATGACATTTTCACAATTAATGAAGTTTTATAGTGGCATTCTCACCATTTTAAAATTTGTAGTGGTATTTTCACATTTTGAATGTTTTGCAGTGGCAATCTCACAATTTTCCCTATTTTAAAAATTTATCATATAAATTTTAAACTTCTATCTAAGTAGCTCAATAAATTAATTATATAATGAGTTTGTAGAATACCAATTTTTACTATTTTAGAACTTTTGAGGTATTTTTAGGATTTATAAAAGATGATAAAAAATGAATTGAAATATTGACAATTCTCATTTATTTTCAAGTCATTTTTTGTCATCTTTCATAAATTATAAAAAATAGTAATTTCTTTCGGAAATAATAAAAATTAATATTTTACAAATTTATTATATAATCAATTTACTGAGCTACTTATAATGAAGTTTGAAATTTACATGATATATTTTTAAAACAATAGTATAGAATGTCTTATGCTATCCATAACATCTAAGTCTTATTATATTAATAAAGGAGGAGGGACCACTAATAAAGGTTATTTTAAGAATTTTGACCGTTAATTTTAAAAAAAAATTAAAACAGTAAGTTTATAGGTATTTATTGACCATATAAATAATATGACAACTAAATTTTATGTAATTTTGGCATTCTTTGATCATACATTGAGTATTGTTAATTTCGGATAGTAATAATGGTATCCAATTGTTCTTCTGTTGTTTCATACTTTCATTCAGCATTTTAAAATTTATATATTCTCTAGAATTTTATTCATTGACTCACCGATTCTTTTGGGTTTGGTATTGAATTCGCTCCATAAACATGTTGTCAACAAATATAAGAAGATGAACTTTTTTGTCAAGCGAATGCTTTTTCAAATATACAACAGTCCTTGAGTAGCAAGTTAAAATTATAATATTCGAATATTAAATTGACTCAAATTTGACACACACCTTATCTAAATAATTAAGAACACATATATAATTTTAATTTTTTTATTTTAAATAATATTTTTAAATATATGTACTAAAAAGCGGATGTAGCATGACAGTTAGATGTATGCTAAAATTGCTCATATAATGTACTTGTTAAAATTTTTCTTAACTAGAATATGTGTTTAATTAGTTGATTATCTATACTTGTATGTTTTTGTGCTTCCTTTAAATAAATAAAAAAATTCATTATTTTTTCTGGACCCAATGATAAAATCCTCTCCCCTTCCCTGACTCGAAATTAAGCTTTATTTCAATATTTCATCATCTATAATGTTGGTTTTCAAAATTACGCTTTATTTTTAAAGATTGATAAGATTGTCAAAATATAGAATTATCAAATAATTTCCTTTTATAATGAATATAATAATTTATTTATTGTATAATTCAGCGGCATTCTACTAAAAAATAAAGTACTTCAACATAACAACTATGGTAAACTTTACAGAACAATTGGGGTGGACTCACATTGGATTGGGGAGGAGCACCTCTTCTGAATTTTGAATTTTTATGGTGATCTATCGGTTTAGACTGACTTTGTCTCCTCTAATTTTTTTTTATACCTCTCTTTGAAATTTTGATTTGTAATTGAGTTAAATTTAGAATTAAAATTAAAATATATTTTTTGAATTATAATTGGTAATTGAAATTATAAGTTAGAATATCATAGATTAAAAGTCAGAGGATTGAAAATTATAAGTTAAATCATTATTTTTTTTATCTAGTATCCGATTAGTTAATTAATTTGAATCAAATTATCCTATTTGTTATTTTTTTATCTCAACTGATAAAAATCATGAATCCGTCACTGATAACAATGATTTTGTAGACGGATCAAAAACATGATTCATAATATCAACTGTTCAGAATTCCGTCGAGGAATTAACATGGAATTACTAATTTTATAATGGACGAAGTTGAAAGTTAATATTGGAGGAGTCTAATTAAAAATAAATAAAAAATCTGCAATTACGTAATATAAAATTTGATCTGCAAACATATTTTAATATATCCATTATGTTGAACAGTTTGATTCGATTGTTTAGACTTCAAAAATATAAAATGTAATTCAGTGTCACTAAAAATATGTGCAATCTAAGATATTTTAGTATTAAATATATGCAATCTAAGATATTCTAATAGCAATACTATATGATAACAATAATAATTACTCATGAGCAGGTTGAATATTTATTAAAATATTCATCCGAATAAAGTGAATTGATATAGTCCAATTAGGAATTTTTAGTATGAGTTTATTCGTTTCAAAAATCTAGTAAATAAAATAGTTGATCTTCTCAATTGATTTAAATTATTTTATTAATGCACGTAGTTTTAACCGACAAAATCATAGTTAATAAATATTTAATTATTTTCATACCTATAACTGATACGTAATTTAGTGGTTAAAGATAAATGTCTTTTCCAACAGAAGTTATAAGTTATTCTCTGTGATTATTTAAATGAAAAGACTTTGAGTGAGTCTATGGTACTATGCATATCATGGGTTGTTACTGTGCTACGGTTCTATATTCGAGTTTTGAAATTCTAACAGTTAATCCGAACCATTCATCTTGTTCTCCATATTAATATGTGTTTGGAGACCAAATTTTACATTTTTTTGAAATTTTTTTACTATTTTTTTTAGATATTTAGAAAATAACTTGATCTGAAAATTCTGGACCATCCAAAAACAGTAATTTTCAATAAATCTAAAAAAATAGTAAAAAAATTTCAAAAAATATAAAATTTGGTCTCCAAACACATATTAATATGGAGAACAAAATGAACGGTTCGGATCGACCATTAGGATTTGAAAACTCGAATATAAAACCATAACACAGTGCCAAATCGTAATATGCATAGTACCATAAACTCACTCCAAGACTCTATCCTCATACATGATACATTTCATCTTTATTAAAAAAAGGTTGAATAACTATGTACTCAACTTTACCTCAAAGATAAAGATACGATCTCAATCTTCTCCTAAAAAAATATATTCTCGTATCATGGTTAAAAAAATAATAATAATCAGCAGTAATTGTAATTTTGATGTACGGGCTTCTTAATAATTATGAATAAAGTAGGTGTATCCCTGCAAATGTGTCCACCGTCGGCAGGCAACCTCCCATCTTTCGAGGAATCCTGTTTAACAGATCTCCTAGAATAGGACATTTCGCAAATCACTGACAGGACGGCCCCACTCCTTCCTCCGGTCATTTTTTAAAAATTGTTGTACGCACGCGTCACGGCGTCAGCGAGTTGATTTCAGACGTTGAAGACGTTGATTTCAGACGTTTAAAAATTGGCCTTTAGCATTCTCTCTGTTTTAATGTTTTGTTTTTATTTGAAGACGTTGATTTCAGACTGGTTCACGTGAAACTGATGGTTATTGGTGTTTTCTCTTTCTGTCTTTCTTTCTTTTTCTTTTTTGTTTGACTCTCTCGCTGTCTATTTCAAATCTCATTCCACAAATATCTGCCACGTGTCCGTTTTATATTTTGTTTCCTTTATATTATGTAAATAGAGGATGGTTTAAATGCATCCATTTTTTATTTTTTTATTTTTAAAAACTTTAATAATTTAAAAATTAAAATAAAATCGTTAGATGTGATCTATGTTATTTTCTCTATGTACTAAAAAAAATTATTATATTTTGATTTTGTTTAAATGTGAATAAATAAGTTGAAAAATCAACGTCCAGAAATTATCCACATTAGTGTGTTTTTTACAAACTCTTGATGACAACCAAAACAAAATTGAAATGTTATAATTTTTTATGCGTGCATAGATATAATGATATATATCATATCCAACGATTTTATTTTGACCTTTAAATTTTAAATTTTGAGTTATTAATATTTTTTAAAATGAAGACATTTGAACCCTCATGTAAGTAACATTGCGGAACTACGATATCCATTGGACCTATTTTAGTTCTTTAGTTATATGAGTTCTTCAATCATTCGATCTACTTTAAAATATGTACGATCTGTTTTAATATTTGTACACTTTCACATTATTTTTTATGTGCACGGATCTTTAAATAAATTGAACGATTCTGAATTTTATTGGATCCAAAATAGATCCAATGAACATGACACCTACTCCTTTCTCAAAAATGATACGAGAGAAACCTTTACATTGGATTGGATTGGTCGGCTTGAACATTAAATTTTTGCGTGTTGTTCATTTAATTTAGATTACAGGAGCTGGTTCCTGCATGGGCTGCAGATTTTAACAATGTGATTTTTGTTATAAAATAAAGATAAATAAGCATAAAGAAGAATAAATAAGATAGGAAATAAAAAGATAGCAATCTTTTTATTTATATATTACTCATGTGTGTACAATACAAGAGTACAAAGGCTTTATTTATAGATCACAAATTGTGAATGAAAAATCATCTAAATTAATTACAAGAATAAATAAGAAAATGAATTCCAAAAGTAGTGGGATATGAATTTCAATAGTAGTGGGGGTAGTGGAGAATAAATGTTGGGAGTTATGGACATTTACATTTTAATATTTTATTCATAACACTCCTCCTTAGATATTCATTACATAAGAATATGCATCATTAAAACTTTATTAGGAAAAACCCTATGAGATAAAAACCTAGTGAAGGAAAAAAATATAATATTCTTCTAAATACGCAACTACAGCTTATCAGGAAAACCCAGTGGAAAAAACCTTGGTTAAGAAAAATAAAGTGCATATTAACTCTCCCTCATGACAGTATCAATCAAGATCTTTAAGTCAACAAACTCTAGTATTATGAACTAGATTTTCAAATATTGCAGTAGAGAGCGCCTTAATGAATAAATATGCTAGATTTTTCACTTAAATGGATTTGTTGAACATTAATAACATTATTATTTTGGAGATCATGTGTGAAAAAGAATTTTGGTGAAATATGTTTTGTTCTATCTCCTTTAATGTATCATTTATTTCATTGAGCAATACATACAATATTATATTCATATATGATCGTCGTGATCATTTATCTAAAAGACAAGCTACATGTCTGACAAATGTGTTGAATCACAGATCTTAACCAAACACATACTTGACTTGCTTTTGTGTATTGCTAAATTTTCTCATAAGTAGCGAAGTATATGTTTAATTATATACCAATATTTTCGCATGGGAGAAGAACTATATCTTGCTAATAAATTTATAGCAAATGATATATCATGTATTGTATGTCCATTAAGATACATAAGTGCTCATCTTGCACTAAGGCATGATACTTCAAGACCAAATAGTTCTTCATCATTTTCTCGAGGTCTAAAAGGATTTTTATTCACATCTAATGATCTTACAATCATTGACGTGCTTAATGGATAAAATTATTTCAGCACTTTTGCAATATAATTTTCTTGATGCATAAAAATGTCATTTTTAAATGTTCGGTTTGCAATTCAATGCAAAATTTTGTTCTCCCAAGATCTTTTATCTCAAATTATTCATTTAAATAATTTATTGCTTTTGGAAGCTCTTCAGGAGTTCCAATGATGCTTAGATAGTCACATAAACTCCAGTTATAACAAAATCATTTCTATATCTTTTCATGAAAATACATTGACATATCGTATCATTCTTATATCCATGTTTCAATAAATATTCACTTAAACGATTATAGCATATATGTCTATATTGCTTTAATCGATATAATGATTTATTCAATTTAACTGAATAATATTTTCTAGAACCTAAATTACATGCTTCAGACATCTTAAATCCTTCAGAGATTTTCATATAAATATCATTATCAAGCGAACCATTTAAATAGGCTGTAACAATATTCACTAGGTACAAATCAAGTCCTTCATGCACTGCCAGACTAATTATGTTTCAAAAAGTTATTGCATCCACCACAAGTGAGTATGTTTGTTCATAATCAATTACAAGTCTTTGCGAAAAATCTCGAGTGACAAGCTGCGCTTCATATCTTACAATTTCACCCTTCTCATTTCTTTTTCACATAAATAACCATTTATATCCTACTGATTTTTACACATTCAGGTATTAGTACTACAGGTCCAAAATTTTTTCGTTTTTCAAGAGAGTTTAACTATGCCTCAATTGCACATTTCTATTTTGGCCAATTATTTCTTTATCAACATTCTTTAATAGACTTCTAGTCATAATCCTCAATATTTATTATATTTAGCGCTATATTATATACAAAAAAATATCATTGATATCAATTTTATCTCGGTTCCATCTTCTTCCTTCATGATATAATTTATCGAGATCTCTTTATTTTCATAAAATTCATATACCTGAGTTTCTGTTGGAACTCCAATATTACTTATAATTTTATTCTCTTCTAGAGTTTTATCTGAAATTATCATATCCTCGACTTGACCATTTTCATTCTTTGCTCCTTTTTTTGAGGATTTTTTTATCTTTTCAATCTTTGGAACCAATTGTTTTTTCACGCTTCATGCGTGTTATAATTAGTTTGTCCAACAGGGACACTGACTTTAATTAGAGCATCAGCAGTTGGTACATGTGATTTGGTCACTTTTTTTGAGTCTGTGAATGTGTCTGGCAATTGATTCATTAATATTTGCAAATGAATTATCTTTTAAATAAGACAATGATAATTCATACTAATATATTTTTTTAGCTAATAGTTTTCTCCCCCTAAGGTTGAGAATTTTTATTCATCAAAATCATGACCGACAAAATTAGCCATGAATAAATCTCCCATCAATAATTCTAGATACTCTATTATATATGAAAATTCAAATTCAATATAAATTCCCAACTTTCTTTGATATCCCAATTTAGTGCATTGTAGTGGAGCAATTAGAACATATACCGCACAATAAAAATTTATTATATGGGAAATATTAGATATGTGACCAAAAATCAATTATAATGGGAAGCTTTATAATAGCTAATTGGCATGATGCGAATTAGTTTTGTTGTATGTAAAATATTATATCTTCTTTTCATATACCAACATCTACATGATGTTCAACATTAATTTCAACATCGTTTAGATGTATTTTCATAATTAGATAATCATATAATTATGCTCTTTAATCAAATCAATTGAGCAAGTAATCTTGTAAACGCTAAGTTGTGATTTGATAATAAACATACATGTGACCATCTTGTTAATGCATCAATTAAAATCATAACATATTTAAATGGTTCACATGTTAAATATAATATTTCACAAATATCATATTATATACGTTCTAGAAATAAAATCAATACATAAAAAAATTCATCAGATTAAATAATTATTTGGTTCTTTGATAAATATTCACATTAATTCTCTATCATTTTTCACATCATTATTGATCCGGAATGACCCAACCGGTCATGCCAAACTATAAACATATTATTGTATGTCAACTTCTGGTTTTCAATAACATGTGTTTCAATTGCACTAATATATGTAGTACAAGCCGGAGGAAAACATAAACAATTTTTTTCAATATGCATTTTTTATTTGATATTATGCTAAAAAGATATTCAATATTTTTTTATTGGTAGTCTCAATATGATATTCATTTCGGCGGATATTCTTAAAACTTAACAAATATTTTTGAGACTTAGATAAAGATAACGCATCATCAATATAAACTTATATTTCTCCATATAATAACAATATTGCTTTTCTGGAGCCTTCAATCATTTTTTTTTATATTTTCTCATTCATTTTCTTCATTATTATTTGTTCACTTCTATTGGAAAAATATGTATTTTCATCATCACCATGTCTACATGAGTATATCCAGAAATATTATAATTATCATGTGTTGCTACATTCATTTCAGGAAATGAAGCATAACTAATAGGATGAAATTCATGAATTTTTTTAACAACTCGTTATTTTGTTCAACTATAAAGAAACAAGATATTAACTCAAAATATATTTTTTAAATCTTCTTATTCAAAAAGATTAAATTATTTAAATGATAAATTGCTGATAAAAGAAAATAAATTCCGTGATTAACAGTGTGAAGATGTAATTTAGAAAATCAATCATGACCTAATTTTTTTTTCTTTATTCACTGATCTAATTAAATTTTGTAATATGAAGAGCAGCTCCAACATTATAAAATAAATCATGAGGCATTTTCAATGAAATCAAATATAAATGTGTAATTTTCATTTCCCCGTATAAATAACTATAGTTAGCCAACATCAATTAATAAAATATTTGATGAAGAAATTAAAGAAATTGACCGGTAAACATACGTTGTATGCGAATAATCTGATCCTTAAATTGAATTTCATTTATTATCATTACTGTTCAGATTAATAAGGCAGTATCTATTACAACCAATGTTTTAAATAGCGTTTATCGCGTTATGGCGGCCGGGTTAAAAAAATTGCGCTATATCCAAATAGCGCGCTATTTGGACATAGCGCCATAGTTTTTATGGAAGAAAAATGCCATAGCGGTGCTATAGCGCGCTATTTAGAACACTGATTATAACGAAACGCATCTCCCTATTCACATCTCATGTGTTATGAGATTTTTTTTTTCATATATGTTACATGAATTAAAATGACATAAGAATACAGATTTTTATAATCCCATTCAAATTGTATATTATAAAAAAAAATGAGTATGATCTAAAATTAATCTTCAATAGATCTAAATTTAATAATCTACTCAGATCTAAATTGCACAATATGGAGAGAAAAAATTGTGTTTAACAAATAGCTTCAGGCTATTTGATATTAATATTAAATAGAGATTATATTAACTTCGATGCACACTATTCATAGGGCTTCAGGTCATTTCATTAACATAATGTAATGTAAAATATAATATATAAATTCGGAATATTTCTTGAATCTTCTTCAGAAAGATTATATCATTAATTTTTTTCACATCATATAAACCTTATTGAAATCTTCTCATATTAATTTTTGTGAGTCGCATAAATCTTCTTCAGGAAGATTACTTGAAATATTTTTCGTTTTTTTAGAAATCTTTTTCCTTGGAATTTTCTTCAGAAAAATTTCTTAAAATCTTCTTGAACAAATTATATTTCTTGAAATCTTATTCAAGAAGATTAAAATTATTGATGAATAATATCAATATGAACATCACATAAATTTTGCGCATCATATAAAATTTCTCGAAATCTTCTTCAAGAAGAACTTTTTAATATCTCTTGAAATCTTCTTCAAGAAGACCTTCTTAATGTATTTTGAAATTTTTGTTCGAGAAGATTAAATTATTGAGAAAAAAAATAACAAAATGAATATCATACAAAATTTGTATATCATATAATTCTTCTTCAGAAAGATTTTTTGAAATCTTCTCAGATTAATTTTCTATATCATATATATCTTCTACTGGAAGATTTCTTTAAATCTTCTTCTGGAAGTTTAAAAAAATTGCAATTCATATAAAAATATATGAACCATACTAAAAATCTTAAAAATAAATGTACATAAATTGATAACTTATTCAATTTAACAATTACTTACTATAAGCACTATTTATTTAAATGGAATTGAAATAAAATATACAAAGCTACCTCGAATCAACTAGTAGAGCTCTCGTGCTGATAACGTGTTATAAAATAAAGATAAACAAGCATAAAAAATAATAAATAAGATAGAGAGGATAAAGATAGTAATCTTTTTATTCATACATTTCTCATGTGTGTACAATACAAGAGTGCAAATACTTTATTTATAGGTCACAAATTGTGAATGAAAAACCATCTAAATTAATTATAAGAATAAATGAAAAAATGAATTTTAATAATAGTGGGATATGAATTCCAATAATAGTAGGGATAGTGAAAAATAAATGTTGAAAGTTATGGACATCTGCATTTTTGCATTTTAATATTTTATTGATAACAATTTTGACATGTACGGAGAATAATTTTAAAAGCTTTTCAAACTTCATTGCTGGTAAAGTAAAAGGTGCGTTACTAAAATCTTCACCCCCACTTCTATGAATTCGTATCTCTGAGATATCTCAAGCTTTGCGTGACTTTATGGAAAATCCCAACTGTTTAAATACGTTCTGCACGAATCTCAAAGCACACATAATACTGCCCCCCTACATCACTCGGTCACGCAAAAGTTGAGATATCTCAGAGGATACGCACTCCACTTCTATATACAAGAAGAGTGTTGTCCTTTTCAAAAAAACGAAAAGAAAAAAGAGAGTATTCTCAAAGGTATCGTGCTGACAATTTACAATTCCAGCCGATGGAATTTTTTATGGACCACACTAGATGCATGAGAGTTTAAAATCACTTAATCTGAATGGTACATAATTTTCAGATCAAGTGATTTTTTATTTATTTAAAAAAATAGTAAAAATTAAAAAAAATATATATATAACTTGGTTTGCAAGTATGTATTCATATAAAGATCATGTTGAGCAGTTCAGATCGACAGTTAGAATCTTAAAAATTCAAATATTGAACCATTGCGCGGCCCTCTATGCTAAACATAGCATATTAACATTTTTCTATTTATATATATTTTTTTAAATAATGGTATTAAAGAAGATGTACTTACTTTGTGGGTTTCAAATCCATGATCTATTATACCTCTTTTTAAACCAGCTTATTTGACAATATCAACAATCAATAAAACGGTAATCAAGATTTAATAAATAAAATTATAGATAATGATCTTTACAGTTTAAACGGTTTTGTAAATAATTTTTTGGGCGAGTAAATTTTAAATAAGCATCCAACAAATCATTTGAAAAATTAATGACTTAATATTATCAGTGTATATAGGTGACTGCATGATTTCAACGTTGCAGTTTGGGTTGTCAATTTTTCATTATACTCTTTTAATATATATATATATATATATATCTTAATTGTTTGTACTAGAAATCTTATTTTATTCTCATAATATAATCATAATAATAGTTAGTATTATCCTGAATTCAATGTATGTTTCTAGTGGAAACGAATATGACAACCACACATGAGAATAACAATAAAAAAATCACTTCCGGAGATGAGATCGTAGCCAACCTCTCATGCTGCTTCTCTAAAGTTTGAAAATATTTTTGTTTAAATTATTTTAATAAGTTCACTAATTAGTCCTCTCACGTCATATGGTGGAACTTTTAAGTTCAAATTTTAATTTCGATTTTAGACCCACGACGTAAATTTTGTGCAATTTTAAGATTATATTGGAGGATTTTTTTTTTTTTTTTTTTTCTTCAAACTTGTATTTTTTTTATAGTCCACATATATTTGTACCTTTGTATCCCCAAGTCGGCTAGTCAACAACTATAGTTTCTTTCTAATAATGGAATTTCCAATTGCTCCATCTTAATTAAATATTATATACGACATGTAGTACGTTGGTGGGCCCCGTACCACATCTCTCTTTCCTAACTACCAATGATAGATTGATGGAATTAATCATGTTTAATAAAAGTAAATGATTTTGCACGAATATATACCTGTCCATCTAAGGTACCATTAATTATGCTAATATGCTATAGTGCGAAAATTAAGTTCCAATCTAAATCTTGTGCACGACTGCATGCATGCATGCATATGCGAAATGAGCACCAAAAAAGCGAACAAGCATAATATGATAATCAATCAGCCATGCGTGATGCAGCAGGACCATGTAGTACTAGTTAGTAGTTACAACAGCTAGACAAGGAACATGATTTCGGCATGGGATATTTCCCCGTCTAACATTTTATATTGTCATTATTTTTTTCAGTAACTTGGTATTATCCAAAGTTTCAAACATGTAAAGAATGCGAAGATTTGTATTTCAAACATGTATTTTTTTTTGTTAATACTAAAAGTGAAAAACTAAAATTACAAATTTAAATGTGAGATGTTATTTACATCGCATTTTCAACTAGATATGTGTCCATAAACTTTACAAATAAAAAAAAATACACAAAATATCCTCCACATCAATGGATTTGCAGCTTTTTGTTTTTATTACCAACAAGGTGAAGTCAAAAGTGTCATAATATTTTTTTGTAATTATGATGAAGCAATGCGGTTCAGTTGTTAGGTTATTATTCTTGTGATATTTTGTAACTTGAAACAAATCCGGTAGCGACCTTTGCTTGATTTATGTAAGACACTGTAGCCAACTGGTCATAGCCCATAGGCCGAGATTTTATTAAAACGGGCTTATATTTCACTCGATCCAACAATAGGCTGAATGTCCCAGTTTTAATTGTTAACATCAATTTCAAAATCAAGAAATCACATTAAAGAAAGAACGAGGGTAGAGCGCCTGACCATAGCTTTCTCGTGATAAAGGCAGCAGAGTGTAGTGAATGTGGGAATTTCTGGAGCCTCTTTGATTATTTTCATGCTATAACAGATTTCCAAATTCCAAGTACAGGCGCAACTTTTATTTTTCTATCAATCTATTATTCTATATATAAAGAGAAAATTCACAGATATAGATAACTTGCATTATAGAATGCATGACCTGAAGTTGTTTCATATGAAGCCGAGAAAAACTCCACCCGAGCTGTTGCTATGCTCGTTACCGCTTCACCGGCCAGAACCTTCTGGATTGGCAACACCACCCCCTTTTCGGGTCCCAGTTGCTGTTCCCTTTACATGGGAAGAGGAACCAGGGAGGCCGAGAAAGGATACAATCCTTATCAAGCCAAATCAGAAACCTTCTTCGGCTAGGTCATTAGAATTGCCACCAAGGATGGTGGCAGAGGAATTGAAGATGAAGGCCGTTAGAACAAATGCTACCTCCCCGACATCAGTTCTTGATGTAATATATGCTATCCATCGATCAAGATCCTTCAGTAGGTGCTACTCCTTTAACACAGGGAATGAGAGAAGCAAAGGTGATGAAGTTAAGGAGAAGAGGGAATCAAACAGGGCCAGTAAGTCATCAATTTATTCTTCGTCATTTGATGCATCTTCTTGCGGTTGTGATGAAGGTATGGAGAGCAGTGTTAAGATAAGAAGGTTTAAGAGGCACCGTAGCCTCATTGATGTCTCAATGCATGCCACCTCTCACTTGTTGGTAAGTCTTTGATCTTAAGCCGTCTTCCCCAAAAAAAATTTCATTTTGGCCTATCTGCTTGTAAGAAGTACAGGATGGAAAAGAATTCGATTTGCTAGCCAATTATTTAGCTGGATTGCTTCATATGTTACCAACACCTTATAACCACATTAGTATGTTTTTCTCTTTTTGTTTTGTTTTGTTTCAGCTTGGCATTTACAAGAACTTGAGGCAGGTCATACCTTGGCATAAAACTTAATTTACTTCTCTCAACATGGCATATATATATGTATGACAAGGAAATAATGAAAATAAAGTCTAACTGTTGACTACCACTCTTCAATGCAAATCAAGATAATTCTCAACTCTGTACTTGATTCTGATTCTTCTGTGTTGCAATTAGAATGTACGAGTAGCAATTCAATTGATTGTATTGGAAAACAAGCATATATAATTTTTGTATTGCTTTACTATAAAAAAAAGGCCTTATGTTTCAAGTATTCTTCTGTTCATAAACGGTTTCTTTTATCACGCATCATTTCAACAGCAGTGTTAAACTACTACGAGGATGGCAACACAACAAATTAAATAAGAAAATTTAACAGAACAAATATTTTAGAAAATACAAAAAAAAGGGCTGCCATTTAGAAATATTCAGCAATAGCTTTACCATGTTATACTTATTACAAAATAGCATTGAAGATCAGGTTAGGACACATATTTAGTAACCTGACTATCATCTCCTAAATGATCCAAACAGGGCGAACAGAAAATAAAGAGAAAATAAAGAAATAGCAAATTCAGATGCCGTACATGGCCCTTCTATTTCTTTTTGCCCGTTACACCAGCAACAACCTACAACGTAAGAAATAATTTTAAGGTGCAACATCTAATTAAGAAATGTAACGTGGATGAATTTAATCACGGAAATATTCAACAACTAAAATTTTATATTGTGAGGGTACTTGTATTTCAAGTATGAGCTGTGTTGATTTTGTTTCCATTACAGCATTTGCCTGGGTGGATACTTAATTTACCCCTTTACATAACAAAATGGCATGTCCCGGCAATGAGATTTATCATGTTTAACCCTAAAAAGAATAATCAGAATATCAGATGTCCCAAGAAATCCTGAAAAAAAAAAACTCAAAAGTACCATATGCTGTAATAATATCTTCCTCACATACCACAAAAGATGGCCCATGTACATACTTTAGTCACTGCTTGTATACCCACAAGCATGGAGAAAAAGCTCGATCATTTAAGTCATTTTTAAACCAACTAATGGGAGATAAGGCTACAAGGTGATTGTATGTTTTAGAAAGGCATTTGAGATATTTCTAACTTCCATGGTAGGCACACTACTTTTTAAATTTTTGCAGGGGAGTTTATGGAAGTTTCCTAGTTAGACTCCTCATTTCCTTGTGCGCAAAGCACGGTGTCAGTTAGGCACTTAGATGTTCAGAGCAAACTTTAATGGTATTCGTTGATGATTGCATAGGCATAGCAAGGAACAAATAAAATTGAGATGGAATTAGTGTCGGGATTCATTTACAACAAATTATCTTGACAATCGTCACAAATAAGGTTTAGAGTGATATCCAATAATTACATGCCTATATATGACAGGTATCATGCACAAAGATTTGGTGTATGTTTCACATTGAATGGTTCCGAACTTACCAACATCTGTGCTTAACAACCATTGATGCATTATCAAGCAACACTCAAATTGCATGAAGCTCAAAAACTCAATAGGTAGGCTATCTGAAGGTACAACTGACACCAACGAACCAATTTGGTTTTTGAAGTTTTTTGAATTCATCTGACAAACATTCTCAAGATTGCATTGTTATTCATTGTCAAGAGATCCTGTCTCATGAACTAAATCATCAGTCCAATAAAGAGAGGAATAATTTTTTCCAAATATGAATTTAACTCACCATAAATAAATTACGACTAGTGAGATCAAACACTCTAAAAATTAGCAATTACCTGACATTGTATTTATTTTGAATACAACTGCTACAACTTTAAAATTGTATTAAAGAAGAATTAAGCTTACATCAGTCAGAGCTGGTGGCGGGACTTGCTTAGCTGTCTGAAATGAATCCAATGCAGGCCTCACCACTGCAGGAAGAAACAGGCCTGATATTTTTTTTCCACAAATTAAAAGAGAAATTAGTTCAGGCATGCAAGGTTTTAAGAATGGAGCAAAAGCATAATGCAGCATTGACTGGAAGAGATGCTGGAAAGAAATTGATGTATCCATAATTGAAACCCAATAGAGGAAGTACTACAGAGACCTAGTAGTTGTCAGGTCAGAGGCTAAAATGAGCATAGCGAGCTTGATTAAGTCTAAACCAGATCCTCAAACTTGGGGGAGACAACACAATCGATAAAAACGAGAAAAATTAACTAAGCAGTCTAGAGCTTAATCCCAAAGACTAATTAAGCTAATTTAGCATGAAATTGGTAAATTAGATTGATTAAGCTTGAAAACGAGAGCAGAGAGACAGAGATGGAAAGCGTACCGAAACCAGCGATTAAACAAGAAGCAACAACGATTGGCTGTTGCACCGTAAAAAGCTTCAAGCTCTCCATAATCCCCATCTCTCTCTCTTCCTCGGCGATCGGAGGTAGCGGATCGGATTCTCTTTTTCTTCTTGCTGGAGACCCTAATTCTTTATTGCTATCTCCGCCACTTCGATTTCCACTTTCTTTGAAGCATTCTCGCTGGGAGCTGTTGATTAAACAGGCCTAAGCCCACATATCATCATCGATCCCGGCCACCTAGTGCTACTTAGAGGCCTCAATTGAAATGGGCTTGGTCCACGAAGATCGACGCCTGGAGAGCATAAAGAATATCCAAGAGGAATATTACGTGTTGTGGGGAAAGTATCCTCTGCAGAGTTTTCTCGTGCGGAGCTTTAATCTTATTCGTTCGTTTTGAATCGGACGGACCAGATCAGATCTTGCTCGAATTTTAAAAAAACTCAAAATTTGGTGAACCCTTAATCCAGTCCGTCCGATCCAAAATGAACGTACCAGATTAAAATATCCGCACAGCTCGGCACGGAAAAACTCTGCAGAGGATAGCGTTCCACGTGTTGTGTTATTTTAAAAAGCGAATCTGAGGAATATTACATTGTTCCTTGTAATTAGGTGCGAGTTATTACTAGACCTGGTAATCTGGTGTCATCTTCATTCTCGCATTTTCCATCCTTTTTACTTCTTCCCCAATCCATCAGTAAATCTATCCATTATGGTGCGAAAGGAGGTAGGAGGAGGCAGGAGCAAGCAAGAAGGGACCTGTTTGAGGTGCTCGTTTCGGATCGTTGATCATTTCTCCACGCCTTCATAGCAGGTGAGACTACTATAGTACTATTTATCTATTTCTCATACATTTATTATAAGAACCAAAAAAAAAAAAAAACATTTATTATTTGGATCGATCTTCTCTGTTGTCTCTGGCCTTCGTTTTATGATGGGATTTATTATTCCAGTCTAGTGTTGTCAATGCATTGGTAAATTTGTCGCTGTTTGTTGAAACAAATTAAAAGACAAAGTGAGTTTTTTTTTTTTTGTGTTTAAAAACGAAAATGGAGTAGATATAGCTAAAATTGATGTCTTGTTGTTTTATATTAACAGTGATTTGTTACTTCAATTATAAATGGAACATAACTAATTTGCATTAGGTTGAACGAGATATACTTGGTTGGCTTTTTAATATTAGTGATGAAAATTGACTAGCAAAGATCTGGTCAGGACGCCAATTACTTCTGATTGAGAACTAACTTGTCTTTAATTTAGTGCATTTAATTTCTGGTAATCTCTCCTGCTGTATTGTCCAATCATATCAATTATATCATATCTGAATGTCAATAACTGATCAGTTTATATGTGGAACTCATATCATTTATTCTATATATTATTTCAATTTGTTTCGTGGGGATAAGAAAAAGTAAAAAGCTTCACCATAGAAGAAATTAACTCTGTGCAAAAAAAAAAAAAATGGAAAAAAATGTACTTTTGTTTTACAAGTAAGAGGAAGCTCATAGAGACCTTGTAGAAGTTTAGATAAAAGCTTATCAGTACTGTAGCTGTTGTATTTTATCAAGAAACCAAAAGAATGTTCAATCAATATTAAATAGGTTTGTAGGTCTGAACAAAATCGACATTTTTTTTAATAATTCATAATCAACATTTGCTGAGTGTATGTCTGTCAATAAAACCAAATAGAGGAATGTAAAACATGGACATGGTGAAGGACTTTTCGACCCAACAGCGTTTGTAACACTGATCGTATTAGTAGGTGGCAAATCTAATTAAAAATTTCAACGACTTTTGTAGGATAGGAATTTGGCATGTAGATAGTCTTAACTCTTTCTCTGTTTTTCTTCTAAGAGTATCTCACAAAATTCAATTAACCCAAGAAATGATTTTGAAGTTAAAATTCATACTTAGAATACAATTCTAGATTACTGCTGTAGGTTATCTATATGGCCTTGTTTCAGGCCATGCCAAATAGAATTGAACCTACTGCATCCAGAATTCCCTAGGTCAGGTTGGTGGAGCGCTCCAGGCCAACCCGACAGTAAATTAAATGCTAAATTATTATCAGCTGTTGATTGCATGCTGAGTTAAATTTCTAAAGTGTGTTAAGTGGTTAATTTATGGCTGCTAAGATGTCAATTTAAGTGTGAGACGCATCAAAATCACCCCTTTTGTCTATCCCTGGTTGACAGGGAGCAATTTAGGAAGCTAATTTTCTTTTCAGAAAGGAAGAAATGCAGCAGTGTTTCAGCATCCTAAGGCAGAATGAGATGAAGTGTTTTCTTTTAGATTATCTGGTGTTTAGCACAGACTGTTGCATCTACTGAATGTTTCTTTTGAACCAGTGTCAACATATAAATATCATTTGACCTGGCATTTGATGGCAAGGCATCATCTTCAAGTTCCTCTATATTGATATATTCTAAGAATATTACCATATTTCAAATTTACTGGAAAATAAAAACCTCAAAAGACCTTTTTTTTTTCTTTTTTCTCAACTTCACTACGTTTTCTACAGTGTGTGAGTTGTTTCACAGTAGTTTCAGATCGTCATGGTCAATGTTATTATATATATTTACTCCAGGTTAGTTACTTCAAAAGACTCACAAAACTCGAGAAATACAACCAAGGTAGTACATGTAGGAACACTTCTGTCATTCATTGTTCAAGTAGAATGATAATTAACAACTCTTTACACTTTTTATTGAAACAACAATCAATTGCTGCCTGGTCATCCCACAAATCAATTTCTTCAACGGTTACAATCACCGCTGGAAACAACACAAAAGGTCAACAGAGAGAAGCCATTGATGACTTCTCTATCAATTAATAATACTTGTAGTTTGCTTATTTCTTTGTTGTTAAGTTAGTATATTGATCTTTTCTGTTTATTAACGGTTGCAATGGGGAAACCACACCAATTTGAGATAACACCAACTTCATCTTGTAAATTATGAGCCATTTCTGTAAAAGAGTCAAAATTAGGTCAAATGTGTTAAGCCTCAATGAATTGAATTTATCAGATTACAGGCATTAAAATCAAAAGGTAGAAAATAAATTGATTACACTAGGAGTTCGTTGATATGCCAATGAATTGAATTTATCATTCACTTTCTGTTTAGCAACTTCTTGTATCAAGTACTAACAGACTTGTAATATATATCACAGTGCATTGGATTTTCATTCTTTCCTTTTTTTTTCAAACAAAAGTATGAACCAAAGTGCCAAACACACACATTGGTCTAAGCAAAAGGTTTATAGTATTAATACCAAATGGTAGTTGGTTGATACAACAAAACCATTTTGTAAAATCTTCAATAGTTCAGGCATTACCTCTAAAATAATCATGACTCAATTGTTGCAACTCGAACAGGCTTGATGATGCAAAAGGCGCTTTTAATATGGTCAAAACCCATGACAAGTACTCCAATAAAGTAAAGGAAGCTAAGTTGCAGCTTTCCTAGCAAGCTATATATAGTTAAAAGACTATTTGCTCCATCACTTCTCAACTTGTTTAGAGCCATTGGCGCTCGTAAAATTAGCCAACCTGCTTATGATCATACCATTAGTATAAATTATCCAGTTTATCTTTGTTAATCAAATAGTAATATTTTTCTGTTTCTGGTTTACTCACCTGATTCGCTTTCTGGCATGTATGACCAATCTTCTGCTATTTCTTTAGATTTTGAAGCTGTTATCAATTCTTTAAGAGCTTGGTTTACCTGGAATTTAGGTAGGTTTTTAGATATGAAACCAGTAAATACAAAAAATGAACATAATAAATGCAGGAACCACTTGCTACATGCATGAGAATAATGTGTATTACTCTGGTTTTCATTTTGAGCTTTATCAAGTACTAATTAATGCTTATCTAGCCATGAAATTTTATATTTTCTTGATTTTTTTTTTCTTTCTTAAACAGCACGATGCAGCCTCTAGTAGTTCCTGATTGGCTCAAAATGCTCAGCTACCTAATAATCTGGTTGCACTTGTGCCAAAGGAGATAAAAGTACTTAAACTGGATATATTGAAACTATATAACAGAGTATATATTGATAAAATAGCAGCTTTATAACACTCAATGAAGGTTCATCTTTTGAGATGAGGTTTATTATAAACTTTACAGCAACACAATACTAGCTGAAACATTTCCTTGTTGCCTTTTAATTTTATACAGCAGCTGGCAAATTTTTTATAATTACTGTCAATTATGATTAAATCAGCTATAGGATGCACATGGTGCCGCATAGAGCTGATAACATATGATACAATCATATTTTGGCTCAGGAAAACCTGCCACCTAGCCTTTTTAAGTTTCAGAGAGAACATGTTGAATAAATAAAAAAAAATACTTAACACTAACAAACACCTATGAAATAAGCATGCTCTCCTTAGAAAAAGAGAAAAAGAAAATAAACAAAGGTACTAAATGGATGACAATACAGAATGTTTGTGATTTTATGGTGAACTGTTCAGGCTAATGAATGCTATGATCTCCATAGAACAATCCTTCAATGGTACTTTTTTAAGACGATCCTTATGTATGTTTCCCTTAATTTTCCTGCCACAAATATGACATTGTGGGTGTAGGAACAAAAAACTTACAATGAAGGGAAACACAAATTTCCGGTGACAGTGTAACCTATAAAGGGAATATTAAGGGCAACTTCTGTTCTTTTTTTCTTTTGTTGTTGTTGCAATTGCTGAGGCTCATAATGCCAAACACAAATCTAGTAATAAAACTAGACAATGATCAAGAGCATTGACAAAGCAAATTCCAATTGAAATAACTATATTAAATCGCAGCAACACAAAGCTTCAAATGAAACATATAATTATTGAGGCGTCCTTTAGAGACATGATTTATCACAATATTTACCTCATCAGGCCTTTCATGGCTCACCAAATGTGCGCCATGAAGCTCTACCATCCTTGCAGCTGGATGCAATTTCTCTGCTAATTTCTTAGCATGACATAGTTGTGCAATAATGTCATACCTACAAAACAATAAATGGAAAAAAAATTGAGCAAAATTGATCCAACTCTGTAGGCCGCCACAAAATATAGCGGAAGGTACAGACCTTCCATGAATGACAGAAATAGGAAAACCAGCCGAGCGGATGGTGTCAAGCTCCTTGGGGGTCATTTTGTGGGTCCAGCAAGCATTTACTTGACCTTCAAATCCATGGTTTGATTGCATTCCAGTAGATGATATACCTTTTACATATTCCTGTTTAAATTGGCACATTTAAGGATTTGTATAAATACCAAGCCTTCTCAATGTCTCTCTCTATATAGGAATCTTGAAAATATTCTATGTTTCTTACTTGATAAAGTATTATCCTTCTTGTAGATGATCCTATGCATTCATCTAGGTATTCCTGTATGAACATTAATTGCAAAAGATCTTTATAACTAGAATTGAAGGTTGCCCTAATTGTTGTAAAATTGACAAGGCGTATTTCTTATTAATATAATGGGAGACAGGGGAGCATATAACCTTGGTGTAATGCGTCTCCAAATCAACATGAGCTCTTTCTTCTGGAGATTTTGCTCGTAAGAAGCGATATGCAAGAGACATCATTTGACGATCCAACTGCATTAACACAAAGATACTTAGTTACTAGAAAAATTTCACTGCAGAAGCAGCTGCAAGCAAATTGAGCAATCTTAAAGTACCCCGTCCATGCACAAATTAAAACAAATTTGTTTTTGTTTTGTTTTTTAGGTTGGCGGTGAAATACCGCCAACAGATGTATTAATAAGAAAAGAGCTATTTACATAGGATTGATTAGTCCGTCTTGCTTGCTGAAATTAAACAAATCAACTATCGAAACTAGACTCTAACAAAGCACAAAATAGGGCCCCATGCCCTTCCATACTCCCAAGCGTACGGCTATCGTGATTGTAAAACAAATTTGTTGAGCCTTAATCCAGCAATTTTGAACTTAAATTCAACAATTTCAAGACATGATGAGAAATATAATAACTAGAAAAAGGAAAACTTGTAACCTTCGGAAAGCATTCAAAGCCACCACCGGTAGCATTGAGCAAAGCTAAGGAGCATAATCTTTCTGGTGCCAATGCTGCCAGTTTGCAAGCTATCATGGAACCTGAATTTTCAAAATAAAATAAAATGAGAACCGGTAATGAGATTCAACATATTTTTAATTTGGAACAGAAAAAAGAAGAGAAAAAAATCTCATTAAACAGACCCATGGAATGCCCAAAAACATGAGCTTTCTTCCACCCCAGATGATCCAAAAGAGCAAGTGAATCCCCTGCCATTTTTGTTGTCCTGCATTTCATATTTTCATTAATTCCCGTAGATGTCTTTCAATGAATATTGAGACTTAAGTGGCTTTCCTACATTCCATTGCATTTCTAAAAGGAAGTCAAATTTTTTTTGTTAGACCATGTAGGATTTATCAATGCACTGGCCTTGTATGGATGGATAAAATCCAATAGCTATTTTGAGATGAAACATATCCTCAATTGGAAGTAATAGAATAATAGAAAACGCTATTTTTAATGGAATAATCAGACGAGTTACCAAATTCGGGTCTGGCCATGAATAACAAAAATAAGAATTTTGTAACTAAGTTTTTCACTAAAAAGTAGACAAAACTATTTGAAAAAAAAATGAAAAATGAAAAGGGAGGAAGAGGGACAGACGTATAATCGGATTTGTTGATGGGGACAGAACTGCCTCCCATTCCCCGATTATCAAAGCAACAGATCTCAATCCCTTCCTCATCTTCTTCAGTTTGATCTAAATTAGATTCCTCCTTTTGATTTGGAGAAGCACATGACGCTGCCTCTAAATCATCAATGTCGCTAGGCTCGATCGATCCAGTCAGGCCTTTTATCTGTGGGCCCCACGAGTCGTGCGTCCCCGCTAATCCTGCATTGTTCCCATCCCAATTTGTAAATGAGATCAGAAATGACATAGAAATAACAAAGTTTTGTAGGGGAGAGATTGAAAAAAGGTACCTATAATGAGGAGAACTTTGGTGCTTCCATGGCCGTATCTCCGGTAATATATCCTCACGCCATTGCTCGCTTCACAAAAAGGCATTTTTGCTCCCTTTTTTTAGCTTAATTAAATTTTAATTAATGAATCAATCAACGAATTTGTTCAATGGCGGAGAAACTGATCTATAATTCAATCAGTTAAACAATTTTCTCCCTGGGAAACTTTGCGTTAATTTGGTGTGCTGAGATCTATGAAAAGGCTTGAATAAATTAACAGTGATTATCGGGGAAGAAGAAACTGAAGGAGAAAGTGAGATTGAGATAGGTAGAAGCTATGCAAGGAGGAGCGGAGATGAGAAGCCGCGTGAATTTGTTCGGTTTGCAGCTATAGACGCCTAAGTTTAAGTCTAAGCTCGGTTACATTTATAAATAGTTGACATTTTTGACAGCCTAGGCTATTCGGAGGAGAAAATTAAAACGGGTCGGATTGCGAGAAACTAGGAGGCGGAGAGGAGCGCTACGAGAGGACACGTGGATGGATATCCCTTTTGACTGGGTTCCACGTCACCCGGTCGGCTGTGCTGTGGTGGAGATTAAAAAGGAGAAAAAGGGTAAAAAAAATTGGGTGGGCGCGAAACGACGAGTCAAAAGGGGAGAAGTTGGAGGAGATATGATAATTATTTTTATCATTTTGCGAATAAATAGATACAAGACGATAGAGAGATGAAGACGAGCCTGGAGGTTCCAGTGGAGCGGCCGCGGCGCACCAGTCAAAATTCATTAATAGATGGGACAAAGACGGAGATTATTCGCCGTCCGATTAAATCGAACGGATGAGATCAAGAGAATGTCGATGTCGTCTCGTGTCCTTTTCTTAATCAATGAATCAGCCGTAATGTAATGAAAAGCGGTGTACTTTTTCATTATTTAAGCAGTGGATGGATGCACGAGCTAAATGCGGTGGCTTTCATTTATCCAAAATTTGTGGGAAATTTTTTATACGTAGAAACTAAAAAAAAAGAAATATAAAGAGTATATTATATTTTTCTATTGGTGAAAAGATTGGTAGAATTTTTATCAGTTTTAAAAATAAAAAAATTTGGATCGATCGGAATTCTACTGATCTATTTCATTCCTTTAAGTATTTTTAATAAAATATCATTAGTTTTTATAAATATAGATAGATTATCTTAAAAGCTATAAATAATAGAAATATCTCATCTATTTTTTGAAAAACCTTTTACATTATACTAGAGATATAATATAAAAATTTTCTATATTTATGCATCAGATGATTAAAAAAAAGTTTGAATCGATATAATTTCTATCGATCTAAACTTTTTTATTTTTATAATCAGTAAAAATCTTACCTATCTTTCTACAATTAAAAATATAATGTACTATTTTTGTTTCTCTCTCTTCTTTTTTCTTAATTCCTACAGATAAAGAATTCCCAGATTTGTGGATCACTATGCTCCAGCTCCACGGTGTATCTGCATCAGATATTATTAAATTTTGGGAGGATTTTCATACCAATTCAGATAACTGTGTGACAGATCAGATCAGCTTGTTGAAAAGTTTGAATCCCTTTTTAAACTTTTTGAGAAATAATAAAAAAAGTTATTTTTGAAGTAACAATTATAATTGGAAAATAATTAACACAATGAACTTAAGAAAAACGATTAAAATACCAAAAGCGGTATTTGTTTATTCTAATTTTTGTTCCAAACCGCCCCTTTTGACTAAAGACCAAACTGAATTGGTCCAGTCAATTTTAAGCAACAACTCTTGGTCTGATAAACACACCACACCTAATGAAATGTCATGCGTTTCTTTCAGCAAAAGAAGGAAAATGTAAACATTGTATGGTTCAAGTAAAATATATTACTAAAAATGAATATTTCTATTCTCCGTCAAGAAATTTTCAAATCAAATTTCCCAGTCAGTCAAGAATGTAACAACCCAGCGCAGCTAGGGGCGTCAATGATATCCGACTCGTACTGTTTTCGATAAAACGGGTATAAGTTTTTTTTTAGCTTATTGGGTATGTGTAATTTTTGTTTTCGTTAGCTAAACAGATAAGGGTACAGGTAAGGTTATTTTGTACCCGTTATCTTATAGAGTAATTATATAAAATATAATAATATGATAATGTTTGAGCAATAATTAGTGAGTATTTTTGTTATTTAGTGTATTGTTTTTGCTGTAAGAAGAATATTAAATATATTACTTTTATCTGCATGTCTTGTTCTTTAACTGAATAATTGAATTTGTCGGAAGATATATTCTTATTTTATAAAAAATACAATTTAGTTGAAATTAATTGCACATTTATTTTTATTTTTTATTAGCAATGTCATTGCATGTACGAAATAAGTGAATTTTGTATGTTCTATTTGTAAAATATAATAAAATTAATTATTATATCAGTATTATTCGTTATTCACCTGCTACCGTTTCGTTGCCCGATAATTTTAACGGATAAAGATAGAGTTGAATAAGATTAATTTTTAATGGATAAAGGTAAAATATGAGTAAAGTCATTCCTAGTGATTATAGATATGAAAATGCTTCCTTCCTATCTGTATCTTATCCATTAACACCCCTAAGCCCAGTGTATTTGGAGAACAACTTGGGTCTGATGGCCATTGGATTCAAAGTTGTTCCAATGGATTCGCTCACCATTGAATGTGCTTTAGGATTCGCGTCCGTGCTTTTGCATATATTTTAAAATTCATGTGCACGAATCCTAAAACAGATCCAATGGTAAGCGAACCCATTAGAACCACTTTGGATCCAATAACCATCAAACGCAAACTGAAGTCGCGTATTTGCTATTTTACTTTTGTTTTTTGTTTTTTTTTTTTTTCTCTCTACCGTAAGCTATCCAGTCCACTTCCTATTTTAAACCGAAGTTACTATTTTTCAGCTTCATTCTTCTTTGAGATTAGATGAAAAACATGATTCAATTTCGCTCTTGGATCCAGTTAGTTGTCGCTTATATGTGTTTTATTTTCTTTTGGATTCTTTTAAAAGAGAGCTTTAAGCTTCATCTCACGTGGAACTGTGGAAGTGTGCATGTTAGTCAATTTATTTCACGACTTTGCAATTTTGTTTTCTTTTTAGGAAAAATTTAAATATTATGACTTTGATTATTAGATAATAAGAATTGCTTTGAATATTATGACGATTTTAGAGCATCTACATTCCTGAAACTTTTAGAGTTTCTAAATAACTGTTAATTAATTTTTAGAAATTGTCTCTAAAAGTTTTTAAACTTTCATATCCCTGAAACTAAAATTAGAATTTCTTAATTGCTACATCAGTAAATAAATTACTAGAGAAAAGAATTTGAGCGAATTATTTGGCCGTGCCAGAGTTTATAAAATAAGCAAGGGCTTTAGGCCTTTAAATATTATTATGGCTTAGGTCATGTTTGGTTGTGGACTAAATAGTGGAATAAGGGCTTTAGGCCTCACTTATTCCACTAAACGTAGGTTAATTGAGCTAGACTAAGTTTAAATAAACCAATCTTTTGGCCAGACTAAATTGGCCTAAACTAAACTACCTCTAGGTGGTTTAATTTTAATTGAGTGTGAAACCTAACTTTTCATTATTTTTATATTCTTAATCATGTTTTAAGAAATATAAAATAAGCAAAAAAAAATTCATTTACGTATAAGAAAACTTATAACTTTATCAATTATAGAATCAATATTTTTTTAAATGGCATAACTTTCTAAATTAACAAAATATGCAATCTAGAAAATAATTAAATAAAATATTTTTTAAATTGTACTACAAAATAATAATTTTTTTGTTCATCAACCTAATACATTTTTGACAAATAAATTAGTACACATATAACTTTAATTAAATAAGATTCATTAAATGCAATGTGCTTTTCTAAGATATAGAATTAATTTATACATAACTCGTTTTCTTGTACAATTTCTTTAAATCAAAATGAAAAGAAAACAAAAATACAAAGAATAGTTTTATTATTATTATTATAAATTTTGTAGGACAAAATAATTTGTAATATCAAATCATGCCTTAAGCCATTAAATTCTTATCAAACAAGGAATAATTTAAGTCAAATAATAGCTTTAGATATCAATCAAACATGAATAATTTAGATCGACCTAAGTTGGAGTAATCAAGTTAGACCCGAGTTATATATTCTCCTTTAAAATCTACAATAATATACTAACTTACGTATTTACCTTTCAAAAACTACAAAATTGTGTATTTTTTCTTTCAATATTTATAATAACATATTTATCCTCCTAAATTACAATGAATTATATATCTATTCATTCATGATCTTTTCCACTAATTCTCCGTCTAGCACCCTTCTAAATTCATAATTATTAGTTTGTCCCTTAATGAATGTTATAAGTGTAAAATTGATGCACTTGCTCATTAAGCAAATAAAAAAGATCATATTAATCATAAGACAAAATAAACATCATCCTCATTGTTGCATAACAAAATCACACAAGCATATATATGGATCTGTACTTCACAATCGAGAAATTCAAAGCCATTTATACTGTAAAAATTGCTCGATTGTCGGTAAAGAATCAATGAGTGCATGTTGGAGTAAAGAAAAATAGAACTCGACTTTTGGAGTAAGAAAAAAAAACCAAAATTTATCTCTTAAATTAGGGGACGAGAAAAATAATCCAAAAGCTCATCAAGGTATTAAGGACAAAATGAGTAATAACTGCATTGGTTTCTTTTCATTATTATAATATAAAAATGAGAATTATTAAGGGCGATGGATTGAAAATTAATGGGAAAAAAATGATGAATTAGGTAAATTTATGAGTTATACGTAATTAGGAGTTATTGGAAATAAATTCATTAATTGAAAATTAATGAATTATACGCACAAAAAAATATGTGAGTTATTGTAATTAGGAGAATAAGTATGTTATTGTTGATTTTGAAAAGAGAAATATGTAATTTTGTAGTTTTGAAAGGGTAAATATGCTGAGTTATTTTTATTTTAGGAGGATAAATATATTATTGTAAATTTTGAAAGGAAAAATATGTAAATTTATAGTTTTTGAAGGATATATATAAAATTGTCCCCTTATTTTATATTAAGATTTATTTCAATAATTGTTAAAAGTTCAGTTCTGGTCCTCTGGATGTGATCTTTTGACTTGGTGATTTTACTAAAAAATTGAAGTTAAGGGATTATTATCTTATCAATTTTATTGGTAAAAAGAACAGAATATTTTTTTTTCTAGTCGTTATAGTCAAACTAATATACAGATCTATGTGATTTTTCATAATAAAAATAAAATAATCACTCATAATACCGATACAAAATATTGTGATTTTTCATGTGCACATGGAGGAATTTGGAATAATTTTAGATCACTTCAAATTATGTCAGTTTGTTATTCGAGATCTAGTGTTTTCATTATCAGAATTAAAAAAAAAAGATATTTGTACCTCTAAAATATGTATTTCTCACCAAATCTTTTGTTGTCTGGCATTATTGTTAATATAACGAGGCTACAATTTTATAATTAGATACTTGGCTTAAATATAGCTTTCTCCTAATCAAATTACTTCCGCATGAATTGAAATTATAAGAGTTTTACATTTTTTTCTTTCCTCTTGAGGGAGAATTTTAATAAAAGATTTTGTAGTTGAAAGATTTTGTTTAATAAAAGATTAGGCTCATGGATTCCCTTTTCATTTTACAGAACAAAAAATACAAAGATGAAATAACGTTCAAATGATCATTTAGTGAAAATTTAAAATCTTATCGATGAAAGAAAGAAAGAGAGTGCTAATAATAAAGGGAATTGGTATTCCTTTACAACATATTGAGTTCACAATCTTGACAGTTGTTAATAATAATTTATGAAATTGATGTCAAAATAATGAAATTGTTACGTTACGAAATTTTTACAATTAAATTCAAAGGATTTAAAAACAAGAATCGAAAATTATGCTAATAAAATAGAAGTTTAAACCTTAATTAAGGTTCCTCTAAATAAGTAAATTAAGTATCAATCAAAACCGCGTTGAAATTTCGAGATTTTGAGATTTTATAGGTTGAGTGCGGATTGGTTGACCCGCACTGCAGACGGGTGCGTCTGCACTCATGCAAACATGTGTTGATTTGAAATTCTAAAAAAAAAATTGACTAAGTGCTGAGTGCGGGTTAGTGACCCGCACTGCGGATGGGATCAGCCGCACTCATGAATTTTTGTGTTGACCTGAACTTTTCTGAAATTCTTCTAAGTCCTCAGTGCGGATTGATTGACCCGCATTGCGGGTGCAATGCATCCGCATTAGGCTCGGACTTTTTCTGAAATTCTGTCAAAATTTTACTAAGTTCCCACTGCGGGTTGGTGACCCGCACTACGGATTGTTTCTGTGTTAAATTTCATGTTCTGAAAACCGACTAAGTGCTGAGTGCGAGTCAAGCCACCCGCAGTGCGGATTGGTTAATCCGCATTCAGGGCAATTTTAACCCTAAAACTCAAATGGAAGCTTCTCTCTCTCTCGCTTCGCCATTTCCCCATTTTTAAGTGATTTTCGCCCAAGAGAGAAGAAAAAGAGCGTGTGAGTTTCTGTTTCTTTCAGACTCTCGATTGTTGCGAAAAATCAAGTTTAGAACTGAGTAAGCAGCTGAGGATCTCTCCTAGCTCACCTAATTGGTATTTCTTTCTCTTTATGTTTCTCTTTAAAATCTCAGATTTCTCGATTTCTCATATTCTCATTTTAAACTCGAGATTTGTGTTCGAATTGCTCGAGGACTAGTTCCTCTACACCTCTTGCTTGTTTATTTTCAATATTTTTCCCGATTTCCTTCCGATTTGAGGATTATTGATTTCTAGGGTTTTGAGCCAAAACTCAAATTGAGTATAATCGTGAATTGATTTGTTTAATCCAACTGATTAGACTCATAATCAGTGAGGTTACCTCTTGATCCTGAATTTCTAGAACAATTAACGGCTGAATTGAGGTTTTGACCAAATTAGGGTTAACCAAATGGTAAATTGAATTGAACTGAGAACCAAAGTAGTGAAAATGTGATTGAACGGTAACCTAATTGGAATTGTTTAGGGTTGAGAAGGACCCTGAAGTAAATGGGGTGATTTTAAAGGTTTTTAAGTAAGGAAGAAGGAACCGAACAAAATCGATACCGAAACATAAGAACTGATTTAGGACTGTATAAACCACTAGTAAACTAAAGTACACGTATAGACCACTGAACCCGAATTAAACCAAGTATACATATAAAATAGGTGTAGGCTCGGTCGAGCAAGAATTAGCGAGGCAATTTGAGACGCCCGATCCTTAAACTAAGCGGTACGCTCGTCATACTAAGGTGCGGGATTCTTGGACTTGTTTGATACTTTATTTTCAGAAATTAAACTGTGTATTTGTTTGTCATGTTGAATATCATTGATTGCATCATTGAATTGTGTAAAGCATTTGCATAGCCCAATTAAATTAAACTCGAATTAATGTGACTTGAGTGATTTGCATGCTGGTATGGTTGTAGGTTGTGTCGATCTATTATGATCTGATTTGATGTGATCTGATTTGATTGAAAGTCACCACGATTTGATTTGATATGTATGTGAATGGATTTACGAAGTTAAATACTTGGATCCAATGAATTTTCCAAGTCGGGCTGTATGCTGGCTTGGATTCCCAGGATCCTAAATGGCCTTAGGTGAACGGCCCTCGATATTCCCAGTACCGGTTGGGACGAGGGAGGGTGATTATGTTATGAGATGAGTGATTTGAGATTTTTGGGTGACTTGTGTAACGTCTGTGACCCTGTGGCATTCTCCTACGTGTTAATGCATTTGAACGGTCAATTGAATATTACGACTATTGAAAATGATTCCAAAGAGTATTTTCTTTATATGATTGAAACCAGACCGTAATGACTGTTAAGCCAAGCGATTACAGATGGGTGTCGGATAAAGGGTCCAGCTTGGTTGGCCATCTGTAGGCGTCTGTAACCCTACAGATGTGGGTTTGATAACGGTTCAGCTCGAAAGAACATCTGTAATTGCTACAAGCCTTAATGAATTAAGTTAAACCAAAATATCTGTTGTGTTTGAAATTCATCTTGAAAATTCCGTAAACTGTGTTTCAGGTTGATTAATTGTTGTCGAGTAGTGGCATTATGTTATTTATGATTTCTTATATATCTGTTTGCATTGTTATTGTTTGAGTTTTATTTTTGAATATATAGTTTGATTGCAAGTCCAATAATTCATATGTGGCAAATTCGCACCGAGAATTTATTCTCATCCCCACCTTCGGATTATTTTTACAGGTACAAGCGCGATTGATTCCGGAGAGGCACGCGAGTAGTAGGCCTTACAGTTTACCATTTACTTGACTCTAGTTATGTTTTGTTGTGTAGTTTTAGGGAAGGCCTCGTGGTTGGTATCCGGATGAGATACTTTTGTTGTATGATATTATGACCAGACTGTGTACTCTGATTTTATATATTAGAAACTTGTTTTATATTGCTTGTTGTTTTGTTTGAATTGTTAATTGTCTTGTAAGCATACATGGCATTGTATGCTTACAGTGGGAGACTGTTACGACCCGTGGCCGCAGGGTGTGACAGGAATATCCAACGATATGTTGAACTATTTAATTATAGAAAATAATGCAATATCGAACGATAATTAAATTGTATGAAATTGATACACAATTAATCAATATGGCTAAAGACTATTATATATATATATTTTTTTTTACTCAATTTGAAAACCACTATCAAAATAGTCAAATTAAATTATTGTAAATGGATCCTTACTCTAATGAAATACTCATAGATTGATTGTACGTGATTTTAGATAATTTTGCATGGTGTAAACTATTTTGATCCGAAATTTTAAAATATATCATAATCAGAAAAATAACAAACTAAAAAACCACTATTTCTGAAAAATTATTAATTTGATACAACCGCATTTAAGGAATGCGAACCACTTATATGGGAACAACATCTAGAGAATGCAGACCTATACTAGAGTCTGCATCCCCTAAATGCGGCTCCATCATCATCATTATTATCATCATCATTATTATTATTATTATTTTATTTATTTATTCTATTTTTAATGATTCTTCGTTTGAATGATTCGGATATGAATCATTTGAAAACAAATATCATAAATTGAATGATTCAGATACGAGATGTTTTAAGATATTATAAAGAGGAAGGATCAAATGACACAATTTTTTGGTGATATCGGATAACACCGTCCATTTTCAAAGTCCAAAAAGTCGATCCAAACCGTTCAACTTGATGGATATGTTAAAATGTGCTTACAGATCAAATTTTACATTTTTCTGAATTTTTTTTGGGTTTATTTAGAGGGGTTCAAAAATTCAACGGTCTGAATATAGCGATTTTGTTAAATACTTAATAAATAGTAAAAAAATTCAGAAAAATGTAAAATTTGATTTCCAAGTTACTCTTAATATATTAATCATATTGAACGGTTTCGATCGACTATTTGGATTTTGAAATTTGGAAAATGGACATTGTCACACAATGTCACCAAAAAAGTGGTGTAATCCGATCCCTCCTCTATTATAAATTAAATTGATTATTTTTTATGGTTATTTTTTATCAAAGACTCTAGAAGTTTATTCGCCGATAGCTTTAAATTAATTTTTATTACAAATAAGTCTAACTAGATATATATTATTTTATTTTATGGTTATTTTTCACCAAAAATCTTAAAAGTTTAATTGCCGATAACTCTAATTTAATTTTCATTACAAAGAAGTCCAATTAGATATATATTATTTTATTTTATTAAATTTTTAGGGTTTTTGGTGAAAAATGATAAAAAAATACAATAATATATATGTTATTGGACATCTTTGTAATAAAAATCAATTTAAGGATATCGGCGAATAAACTTATAGGGTCTTTAATGAAATATAACCATAAAATAAAATAATATATATATGTAATTGAACTTCTTTGTAATAAAAATTAATTTAGGGATATCGGCGATTAAATTTTTAGGGTCTTCGGTTAAAAATAATAATAAAAAGGTAAAACACAATAATATATATGTTATTGGACTTCTTTGTAATAAAAAATTAGAGATATCGACAAATAAACTTCTAGTCTTCAGTTAAAAATAACTATAAAATAAAATAATATATATTTAGTTGGACTTATTTGTAATATAAATTAATTTAAAACTATCGGCAAATAAATTTTTAGAGTCTTCGATGAAAAATAACAATAAAATAAAATAGTCCATTTAATTTATTATATCTTAAAATAATGTGTATCTGAATCATTGAATTTATAATATCTTTAAACAAATGATTCGTATCGGAATCATTCCAACATGGAAGTTTGAAAAAAAAAAATTAATGGGGCCGCATTAAGGAGATGTGGATCTCAGTTTAGGTTCACATTTCCTAGATGCAAGTTCTAAAAAATGTGGCTTGTATTTTTCAGATGTCGTGTCAAATTTATAATTTTTTGGAAATAGTAATTTTTTAGTTTATTATTTTTCTAATTATGATATTTTTAAAATTTCGGCTATTTTGATACATTTCAATTTATCTGATTAAGTTTTTGTTATTAACTGTCCATCCGTTCTAAATCCAACGACAACTCACATGTCCTTTTCTTTGCTTTTTCTATAGCGTTTTTAGAGTTTATATATGCGATCTGAAGTTATATTCTTATTTTTTTTTTTAGAAAGGGAAGTTACATTCTTCTTCACATTTGCATAAACACATATCGAAAGTCTAAGATCGTTCCTTTAAAGGCTCTATAACAACTGTCATATGCTTTCATAGCTCTTAACAACGGAATGAAAATACTAGGGGCCTGTTTGGCTGCTGTAATAAAATTACTGTTTACATAGAAAAAAAAATTCACTTGGACTGAATTTTTTTTTCACGTGAATAGTAAAAATTAATTCAAAAGTTTCCAAATTCTATTTCCATTCTCTTTTCTCTCATACTGCCGAACAGAGCCTAGAATTGTACCTCTTAACAACGAAATGAAAAAACCTATCGAAAGTATAAGATTTGTACCTCTTAACAACGAAATGAGAGAGAGAGGAGAAAGAATCGGAGCCGATCAAAGCCGGGAGTGCGGTATCGTTGAAACTCGGAACGTAGAGTTTATATCTCCATAGGAACGTGACGGTGAATAGATTCGGTTGTTGTCAGAATGCGACAGTGGTCAAAGAAGCGGATCCAATTGTGGAGCGAGATACCATTAGAGTGATTAACATCTCAATTGGAGCGTGATGGTGAGTAGATCTAGTCGTTATCGGAGCACGACACTGATTAAAGAAGCAAATCCAGTTGTGAGAGATGGCGATTAAAGTATTACGGTGATTAACATCTCGATTGAAGCACGACAGTAAGTAAATTCGGTTGCCTTCATAGCACGGTGACGGTTGAAGAAGCGAATCTAATCGTAGAACGATATAAGGATTATAATACTATATTAAATTTTGTGAGAATAAAAGAGTAAATTTAGAAATTACAATCATTTGATCTATTGTAAATACGTTTTTTTTATTAATAAAATTGTTAGTTGGTATTTAAAGCCACTAATTTAAAAAAAATGATGTTTTTTTTTTTCTTGAGAAAATAGGAGTTTTTTTTTTCAAATCCAGTCGTTAATTTTTGTCAAAATTTGTATATAAATTTTTTTAAACAATTGAATGAGAAAAAACAGATTCCTACTTTTAAGAAAAAAAAAAAAAACATATTCTCTTTCCCTCAACAACAATTTCAGAAGTGCAAACAATTCCACAACAGAGGTACTCGTTTGTCATAATAAGACTAAAATATTACTTTAAAACTACGTATACCTTTTCAATTAAAATATACACATTCTTTCAGTTGTGCAGTTGTGCTGTCGTGCATCGTGCGGCAAAATTTATTAATGAAAAGAACCAATGGTGGGCCCATACCGATCATGGTCGCTGGAAGGCTTTTTTCACATTTTTTACTTTGTTTTCTCTCCGCTCGAATATTGGTATGATGTCAAGACCATCAAACCAGAGTTCAATCCCTGAAGTAACTCAAATTTTGAGTTTGAATCCGGATTAACCAATACGAATCTGGACTAATTCGATATTAATTTGATTCAAAATGAAAATATTTGTACCAAAACAAATCAGACGGTTCATATCCAAACTCAAAATCTGAGATATGAATTAATCAAACTAATAATAGGTGGGTGTCAACTACTGTGAAGTACAGAAATATTTTATTTCTTAAATGAATAGTTATATGTCAGAGATATACTTTATTTATTCATTCAGAGTTTATAAAGTAACACAAGTTTTTTAGTTTAGGTCTAGACCGTTCTGGCGAACAATTCATCTTCAATCAAATGGATTGGATTCTGATTGGATGGTCAGGATCCAAACTCAAAATTCGAGTTACTTTAGGGGTTCGGGACCCTACTTTATTTAAGCTTTTTTTTATCATAGTACATGTACTAAAATCCACAAATGTATATATATATATATATATGAGTAAAGCTAATATACACTTAAGTGTACCAATGAAATCATACACTTAACTCTAAGACCGTATGATTAGCTTTGAGATTCGTGTAGATTCTTTAAAAGTCGTGCAGCTTCTTTAAAAGTCGTGATACACGAATCTCAAAGCTAATCATACGGTCTTAGAGTTAAGTGTATGGGTTCATTGGTACACTTAAGTGTATATTAGCTTTACTCTATATATATATATATATTTTGTAATGTTACTAAATGTGCTGTCATTCTGTCACTCAGGAGTCAGGAGTCATATCTACTACAATACTGCATAGTTTAAATTAATTTATATCATTCTGTAACAATTTTATAGTTTAAATTTATTCTCAACTGCATCAAACTCAATCAGTTACCAATTTAGGGTTCCCTTTAAAATTCATAGCAAGTTAAAAAACAGTTTGAATCATCTCATTCTACATAACAATGCATTTATTCTCATCGACAGTGACCTTCCACGACTGCCTTGAATATAATATTAAAAAAAATGCTTGGATTAATAAAAAAAAATGTGTTGGATTGAGTCTACCAGACCAGGTCAATAAACACCCACCATTGACCAAACAACTCAGCAACACAAGGTATATACGGAAAATAATCGCGTACTAATTTATTGGATTTTCACCTCGATAACATTATATACACAGCAAACACACACGACCTAACCTTTCGAGATAAAACGTGCTCCGACCATTTATGGCCTAATCTTTCTATTTTCTGACGTATCACTATTCATGACGACTATAGAGGAATCTGCTAATTGTGCAATTACGCAGCAATCAACGATTTGAATTCGTTGTTTGAAATTAACTGATATTTTTAAAGTTAAGTTTATCAAACATCTTTTTGAGCTTAACTACATAATAATTTCATTTATTAAACGAGAAACACGTGTGGTTGATGGCTGTTGAAATAAATACCTTGCAATTACAATAAAATAATTCACTGTAAATAGTGGTTTGCTAAACTCCTAATGGGTTCAACCCGTTTTGCCCGGCCCGTACCCGTTACCCGAACTACCTGTACCCGTTGCCCGGGTACAAACAGGTAAATGGATAGACGGATACGGGTAATAAACGGACCGGACAATCTAATTTGAAAAAAAACCCGTTATACCCGTACCCGTCTACCCGCCTACCCGTACCCATCTACCCGCATACCCGTACCCGTACCCGTTACCCATACCCGACCCATTCACTCCAAAAAAATTTGAATTTTTTGAAAAAAAAAAAAAAAAACAGAAAAAAAAAACCGGGCGGACCCGTACCCGTACCCGGATACCCAGATCCGTACCCGCGGTACCCGTACTTGTCAACCCGCAACGAGTACGGGTACTAAACGGACCAAATAGAGGTTTTGAGAAAATTGCCCGTCTACCCGTTACGGGTTTTACCTGTATCCAACCTACCCCTTTACCCGTCCTACCCGTTAGCAAACCCCTAACCGTAAATGACGACCTATTAACAGCATAACGGGCTTCGCTCTGGCTAACCCGTACCCACTACAAGAAAACACTCGACTTAAATGCTAAGCAAATGCCGAATAAATTAAAGGCCCAACTTTTTGGTCTAACAAGTCAAATTTAGGCCTACTAATAAGACACAGGCCAAGCCCAGTATCAGTGTGTCGGCCCATGCATATTCTATCCCAGCGGAAAATCCTATCCGTTCGTTTGTCTGGGTTTCTCATTCTTTCCTTAGAGAAGCAAAGCGAGAGGAGGAAGAAGGGGTTTGATAATGGCGCTAAGTCTGAGCTGGAACCACCACCTTATCAGAACTGCTACCATCATTCCCTCTACTGTTGTTTATAGTCAACACCAGAACCAACAAAGATTCTCCGTCTCTGTCAGGGCTCAGGTTTAGTTTTAATTTGGCCTTTTGTTTGTTTTCTATTTTTCTTCCTTCCCTAGCTTCCTTGCTATAAGATTAAGTGTTTCATCTGACGTGACCTCCAGGGAGGAGGAGAAGGTGGCAACGTGAACCAAGTTTGGCGCCGCCGAAAATTGGTAATACTTATATTTTCTAGGAAGATTAAATTATGTTTTGAAAAGCTTGTTTTACAACTTTAGATTGAATTTCCATCAGCTTACTGTTAAAATCTTGAAAATTTACAAGACATTACAATTCTTGTCTTACACAACTAGTCAGTAAATTTAATTTCTCATTGGAAGGGGTGTTCATTGGGTCGGTTTGGTTAATACCGAATTAAAATAGTAAAACCAAAATTTTATTCGGTTTTGAAAACTATAACCGAACCAACCTAATTAAACTTGTCAACCGAACCAAAATAACCAAAGTAAATTTCACTTTGTTTGGTTGAGCCGAAATAAGAGAGAATATATATTATAAGGTCGAAACTCAATACATACATAAATACATTTAATAATCATAGAAATTAATATGAATTATGAATATAAGTTGTTGACATTACATACATTGTTCAATTCCATATAAAATATGTAGATGTTCTAAAATATTTTAACCAAAATATAAGTTGTTGATATTACACACATTATATATAAAGCATGGATTTGAACCATATAGAGTTTGGCTGTCTTTTTCGGTCTTTTCAGTTTTGAAAATTCTAAACTAAAAAACCAAAGTAATTGAAGTAATTGAAAAATTCAACCGAATCGATCAATTTTAGCTGAATAACCAAACCATTTAATCCAAATTTTTTCGGTTCGGTTGAAAACCAACCCATCAGACACCCCTACTCATTGGTAAAAGTCAACACTTTGTGATTTACTGTTACATTTCAATTATTAACTCTTCAGGGCACACCTAAAATAGAAACAAGATCTGATTTCTTTTAACTTACCATTAAAAAAACTAATCAACAGAAAAGGAAGGATAGATTTGGGGGGGGTCATCAGGTACCAACTTTATTTCTGGAGGAGAGGATGAACAGGATAAAATACGATGACGTGCACATAAACCACGACATAAACAAGATAATGCTCTCAGCGGAGAACAGGTTCGAAGTCGTCAATGAGGTAATTGACGAGGCGAATAAGCTGCTCGATAAAGATCCAGATGCGTATGGTGGTAGAAAGAAGCCAGTGTATCATGCTCTAACAAACCGCCTCAATGGCGAGGGTTGCACCCGTCACGAGGCTTACATTGAACCCAGTCCGTTCAATATTAAACGTTCTGATACTACTAATGGTATCATTCACCAGCCTTTCTTCTTATGAGCCCTAGTTGATTTTGACTCCATGATGGATTTGGTATGTTGGGGTTTTGGGTTTTGTTAGCTGATTTCTGTCTCAATCAGATTGTATTGATAATATTCCTTATGATTAATGCGTACTCTACTGAACCTTGTTTATTTTTGTTTCCTTTATATAAATTTAGATTCTCAAAATTTATGCTCCTGGGGTATAATTCAATAATTTCATTCATATTCTGGTTAGTGATACTTTCAATGCTGGCATTCCTGTACCTGTCTACATTACGATTCATTGTTTCACATGATTATGTATGCAGTTTGTTGTTGGTTCGTAAATTTTTCATGCTTTTTTTTTTTTTCCTGCTTTAGTTTTATAATTGAGTTGTATCTTGTACGAAGCTCTGGAAACTCCCATGCGGTTGTATCCCTTTTGAAGCTGATCTCAGGCTAGTTTTATATTGAGGATACGAGTACTGAACTAGTCTTATATCATTCTGGTTATTAGTTGAGGATCAATATTGTCGACAGTTGCAATTTGTAGATATCTAAATCACATTTATTCATGATCACTATTCTAGTTGACGTGGGTACTAAAAGAACAAAACATCATCCTACATTGCCTCTGTAAGAACAGAAACATACACCAATCTATCATCTAGACATAAAAATAGTATACGAAATCCAGTACATCTTTGTAGTATTTCTATGATGCAAACAAGACTGTCACGCATATTATGTCATATTAAAGTAGAAAATCTGTGAAAGAGGAAAGTCTTGGTGTTATCTATATAGGTAAACTAAAGCACTTTGTCCAACAAGGTCCCTTAACCCTCTCTTCTTTTCTCTGTTAAATCTGCCCTCAGAGTTCAATATTAGTTCAACAAGGTCCTTTCATCTAATTAGAACCTGAGCTACTGACAAAACATGTCAAGTAATGACCACTCATCTTGATATTAAAAATGTATATGATAACTTCCAATTTTATTTTGAAGTATAGTTCAGCTATTCAGTTTTACTAGAATCCATGCTCTTTGCATAACTCCAGAAGATCAATGCATCACAACAAGGCAAAATTAAATGGAGACACCAACTGAACCAAGTGCAATAGTTTTAACTGCTCCAAAATTATACTTTCCTCCCTTTTGGAATAAGGCTCAGGGTATTTTGGGACAATTGGTCCTTCTGTTGCGAGGATCATGTTTGCAATTAGGTTGCCCGTAATCGTAATCTTGTGCTTCTATTAACACCATTCTGCTGCTGATAACACCCTGAAAAACATTATTTTTATTTTTTATTTTTGTTAATTGTCTGATCATATCTAACTCAACATTCTCAAGTGAATTGATGTCTAATGTACGATTTTTGTTGGGAACAGGTTTAGAAAGAAATTGAACCAAAACCTTGGTGATCGGAATGTCAGGTTTGTTCCCATCTGCATCTCTTATGATTCTTCCTGTACAAATTTGGTTGTTACTAATTAGCAATGGAAGATAAAACAGAACCTGAGAGGAACTTGGAAAGCAACTAACAACCGGTATGTACAAGTACCTGAAGAAAAATGAAAAAGCAGAATTAAATAAAGGATGCAGAGGGTATGTGCTAGTCTTGACATTATCTTCAAAATTGATGGTAGTGTAGATTAAGCTTCCTCAAATTGGAGTCAGATTGCCTGAGTCTCTGTGTATCTCATGTATATCTTGACATGATGATTGAAGTACCGTCAAGATGAATATATATACTACATATGTAGTGACAGCAGTGAGAAATGTCAGGCTCCACCTGTTTGTCATACATAACCTACCTCTATCAATAGATTTGATGATTAAATCTAATCCATTATCCACAAGTCAACTGAACCCTCCACCTCTTTCCCCTAAAAGCATTCCCAACAACCACCCCTAAAAATAATATTAAGAAACATAAGATAGAAATACATGCAGACTAAATAAACAAAAAGGAGAAGCAAAATTTTTCTCGCACTTGTTTGAGTATTTTAGTCACCATTATTTGATATAGTGAAAAATTATTATGCCTTACAAAGGTCACCAAAAGGTCATGCATGCTTCCTTTATGTCCAGTATAATAGAAATACTCTACAACATCATTTCAAATCCAGGAGTTTGGCAATACTACAACTAGCTCAGGACACAATTTTCAGAACAGAAAAGGTGGATATAATCTGAGCCATACTAAGTGGACACAGCATATGCAAAATTTTATCTGGTGTGTATGACCCAAAAGGCATAACAGTTACAGCACATGAACAGAATATCACACATTTCCATTTGATCTCTAAATAGTCAAAAGAAGATTACTGGACAATGCCATGGTGCTGCATCCAGGTCATATCATTTATCGCCTTGTGCTGTTAGCCTCACAGTGTCTAAATTTGACTTGATACTGATCATCCATTCTATTTTCTTTTTTTCATGGTGTTAGTGGATGTACTATTTTTCCTTTTTCTGGAAAATTTCTTCCATATTATCTGCCAGAAGCATTAGGCATGGAGGAAACAGAGAGATAAATACGATGACACACACGTTACCTTTAAGTTGACAAATCACAACTTCTTCACCAGAGCAAGTTTATTTTATTCTTCCAAGTAAAGGAATTCGGACCCTCCTTTCTGATGAACTCCAACTAGTCCTGAATTTGAAATTTACATATTCTTTGACCTTGCGCTAGTGTGTTCTTCGCTTTGCAGCTGTTCAAATTCAACAAAATTAAAGTGGACCGCGAAAGAGGAGGTTTGAAAAATTCCTAGATTGATCAGGTGGTTTATGATGCTGTATTTTTTTTTAATTATATTTTAGAATGAATTTAAACAGGAGTGAGGTTGTGACATGCATATAACAGATTAGTTCGTGCTATGGATCCATATCTTCGTTTTCAAAATTTAAATAGTTAATTAGAATTGTTTAACATGATCTTCATAGGAGAATATCACTATATTTTCTGATGGTCGATCAAGGAATTTTATACACATCTGAAAAAAAGATCTTAAAAAATATAGAAGTTAGCCTCCAAATATATATTTATATGAAGATTATGTTCAGAGGCGGATCTCAGACATAGTTAAAGGTGGCTAAGCCATTTCTTTAATTTTAAAATTTTTATTATACGTATAGAAATTTAATTGAATTATATATTTTTTTTAATATTTTATATAATCTAGTCATTCTCAATAAAAATATGAATTGATAACAAGAACCGCTTTATAATATGCATATCACCGTAGCCTCTCATAATATATAGATACGTAAAGTAAAGAAAAGTTGCAGCGAATGAGGAGAATTGGCTGTGCAAAGCTATTCAAAGTTTATAACATTTTAATATTATTAAATGACAAAAATATAAATATATATTCTTCATATTCAAATAGACTATATTAATTTGATATAATGTAATCAATCAATTTAATATTTTAAAGATTATGTTTAATTAGGTTTACGAACCACTGTTTTAAAGTCACACAAATCCTGATACATGACCTAACTATACAAATCATAAAAAGTATTTTCAAACATTAAATTTAAATTGTGACAAAATTTGACAATTTGTTGTCACGGTTACCAAAAAGAAGGTGGCGGTTATTATCTCTTTCTCACATGATGAGACCTATTATAAGTATTATTAGATCTCCTCTATATTGGTACGAGTGATTAACATATATGTCCTGTATGTATTCGCATGTTGAGCTGTTGACCTCGGATATTTCTCTTACACGCGTGCGAATTGATAACGACAAACAAAATATCCAACCAATTAAAGGTGCTACCAATGCATACAGTGCTACCAATGTGCAATGGTGCAAACCTAGAATCCTTTGCACTATGATATGCAGTAGCCTTTCTTAAAGTTTCACTGTTAAACGCGCTGGACCACTCACGGAGTGCAATTCGCAACCTCTGAAATATCTCATATTTTGCGTGACTTTCTGCACGAATCTCAAAGCTCAGATAGTATTGGCCCCTGCACTATCCCCAATAGCAACCATAGAATGAATATTGTGAGATAACAATTTTGAAATGATCTCTCTTCCTCGTCCTTAATTGCACATAACATAAGTTATATCACGAGAGGTTATAATGGACATTGGATCAAATTCGGTTAATGTTCAATCTATACTATTTAATTTGTATTGAGATTTGTGTGAATCTCAGTTTATATGCACGACTCTCAGTATGAATTAGCTTGATATTATGGGAAATTAGAGCGAATTTAGGTCCGATGTCCATCGACAGGTGGAAAACTTGCAAATTCAGATCATCACGATACCGTCAAAAATAATCTATTAGAATTAGTGGATCAGACTGTTCTTTTAACCTGATATGAATCTTAAAGAGACCTCTACAACTTCAATAGGCACTGAATTGAATTAGGTCCGATAAAATATCTGAGCCATAAAGTTGTGAGTCCCACTTTACTGTACGCGAGAGGTACTTGTTCGGAACCTAACGCTCTCAAAAAAGTTACACAGAACATTTACGTTGTTAGTCTTATGCATGCGTTAGGTGTTTCAATGTCAGTCTCTTACTGCATGGATATTAGTCATTATATATATATATATATATAGAGACATGTTAATATGTTTTTGGCAGCACTTCAACCAAAGTGCTGTCACTCTATTTTTGATTTTTCAAAATTCAAATGGTCGATCCGAACCATTCATCTTGTTCTCTATATTAATATCTGTTTGGAGACCACATTTTACATTTTTTGAAATTTTTTTGCTATTTATTAAGTCACTTTGAAAATCGCTGATCCAACAGTGAACCCCTGATTTTACTGTTTGGCAGTTCACCATTAGATTAGCGATTTTCAAAGTGGCTTAATAAATAGCAAAAAAATTCCAAAAAATGTAAAATTTGGTCTCCAAGCAGATATTAATATGGAGAACAAGATGAACGGTTCGGATCGACCATTTAGATTTTGAAAAATCGAAAATAAGGTGGCAGCACTTCGGCCGAAGTGCTGCCGAAAGCATATTAGCCTGTCTCTATATATATATTCTAAATTATTAGGATTTTAATAATTTTTTTAATGTTCACGATAAAATGAAACTAAATATAGTGTACGTTATTTCATGAGATTAAAAACAAGTTAGTTAGCATTTAATTAGAGATCATCAAAAAGAGCAAAAAATTTACTCAAATCTAAATTGAAACCACAAAGATATAAGTTTTCAAATTGAGGATAATATTCTGATGAAAAGGTTGTTATAATGTCAATTTCTAGCATGTAAAATTAAAATAAATAAAGTATTTGAATGATTATCAAAATTGAAGACCGAATAGCCAGAGAGCTTTCTAACTAATTAAGTTTTACTCAAATTAAATCTAAAATGACAGAGTATAAATATTCAAAATGAAACTCGTATTGGTCTTTTGTTGCTACTTATATTTAAAGAGAATTTAATTACTTTCTTTATCTCATTTCTCATATAATAGTATAAAAGTTTGTTGGACAAACTTTTAATCATATGTACAGAGGAGTAAGATGTTGAAAAATAAATCTCTACAGTAAACCTGTTTGGTTGTATATTTGTCAATGAGAGTTATATAAATTTGGTTTTGATGGGATGGTAAAATCTGTCAGAGGTGTTCGGTAGCCCCATTTTTTCTCCAAATATTCCTGTGAGTTATTCCTAACTAGGACTGTAAATGAGCCGAATTCGAGTGAGTTATTTCTAACTCATGCTCAATTTATTTAGTAAATGAGCAAGTCAACTCGAGTTTAGCTTATTACCAATTTAAGTTGACTCATAACTTGTTTATAACTCGTTTGATCAGTCAATTTTTTTTAGTTATAGCTACATACAAATAAGAATTTATCTAAACACAAATAATTCAAATAACTTATTAATAATTTATTTAAATACAAACAATCCAAACATAATTAACAATACAACTAACAAAATAAAAAATCCAAAGCGTAACTTAGGAGTCATTTAAAAAAACATGAGATTTATTGTAATAATTTTTGTATAACTTGAGTTGTTAATGAGCGAGTTAATGTATGCTCAAACTTAACTCATTTATTAAATAAGTGAGCCAACTCAAATTGGAACTTGAATTATAAATGAACAAATTATAAATTTGAACAATTATGTACATCCCTATTCCAAACCCTACTCAATTTGGGGTTCCAAAAAATCCGAACTTAGACATCATATTTTTTTTTTATTCCAATCTCTCTTTCATCACACTGCCTATAACTGATTTCACTAACACGTTCTCCCTCCTGTACGCACAATGGGGTGTGTGTATATATATATATATATATATATATAAGATATCTGTTGTTTTTTACATGAATAATTGTGGGACTAAACTTGTGAATTGTGATATGATCCGGATTTTTTTTTTAAACGTGCTTGCTATGTGTCTCATAACTCCAACTCCCTACGTTTTATTAATTAGTTCTTTTCAAGATCAGTAAATAACTAAATATATAAATGACTCAACTTTATATCGGTTTTCCAACCAAGTCAAACATTACAAAATCTTTTTTTTACAACACATTTTAAATATTTTGTTTATAAATGTTTACAAAAATTCACTTATTTTATATAATTTTTTATTAAATGTTTATGTTTTCTTAATTGTTTTTATTTGTTTATAAATATATCTTATTTTATTTATTCCCATTTCATTAAATACTTCCTATTTAATTATAAAAATATTTAATTCTATAAAATAATAATTAATCAGTAATGTATGTTATTGTTTAATCAATTTTATTTTATTTAATTGTTATTTTCTTATTTTATTTATAAATATTTTCTTATTTTATTTGTACCAATTTTAGTAATATTTTTTATTGGAAATGTTTCATCTATTTAATATTATTATTTAATCAATTTTATTTTATCTTATTTCATTATTATTATTTTATTAATAAAAATAACTGTATAATTTTAAAAAATAAATAAAGTGGAAATATTGTATTAATCACCCTAATGATCAATTTGTTACATTCCCATAATTATTCCCATTCATAATTATGAGTATGGGTTCCCGCAAATAAAAAAGTGAATTTATGAACCTGTCAAATTTCATCCCGCTCAATCCCGTGACAAACGAACTGATCCTATATGTTAGAGTAAATTACTCTACCTGAAAAATTTTAATTAATTAATTTAGTTCTGATTAACTCTTCTTACTTTATCTTACTCTTATTTTACTCAATTGACAACTTCAAATATGAAATAAGACATTTGATTCACCCTCTTACTTTACAATCAAACATAACTATATAAAAACACATTTAAAATTAATTTCAAATTGAATTTCAGAAATGGCCAACAACCTACCGCTTTAAAAGACCAAGTGCGCTTTTGTTGTCTATTTAATTTAAGTCAATGCTTTATAATAAAGCTCATCTTTAAAATAAATGAACATTATGCAGTTCAAAATCAATCGAACCAAAGATTGACGGAGTTCGTTCATAGTTCATACCAAACTTACCTACAAAACCGTGAAAAATTCTTTATAACCAAAAGCAAAGTATTGACACTAAATTTAAATGAACGAACAAACGAATCGCATATCAGAAAGAAACAGCACTTAAGCAATCCATGATAGGCACTGAACGGTGCAAGGTTGGTACTACTATGCATACTGTTTTCAACCAAATCACTATTTTTTTTTTTTTTTTGAAGGTTGGAGGCAGTGCTCCAACTATTTGTATAGATTAGAGAAAGGTTTTACAAAGAAACCTAGATGGTTGACGTCCAATCTACACATATGGGTACAACCATGGGTGACGCTCCAACCAAATCACTATTATAATTGGGAGAATTTCATATATACCACTCAAAGATTATAAAATTACGTATTTACCATTTAAATTTCTATAATTACATATTTACCATCTAAAAATCTAACAACTCACATATTTATCCAATTGATAAAAAAATGAGATTAATTAAGTTTAAAATTATATAAAATATCATTAATAAGTTATTTAGTCTCTTCTCATTCTCTGCCCCTTTCTCTTTTGCGCACATATTTTCCTTCTATCTTTTTTGACATAACTTTATATTTTCGCTTAAACTCTCATCATCTCGTTTCTCCCGCTTAAATTCAAAGAGAAGGGGTAGAAGACTTAGATTTAAGAATTCAAACTCCAGCTTGATCGTCTAAAAACAATGTAACTACTCTAAGGTTTCTAACTAAATAACTCATACTGAATTCAACGATAATATCGCAACCTGTTATCAAAGTAGTAACCGAGTTTGAGAATATGTGTTTTGTTATTGGCTTAGTTTGAAATATATATTTTTACTATTTTATACTAGGTATAAAGGAGAATGGTTATAAGGAAAGAAAGAGATGGTGCTAACTGCTAAGTTAATCCTTGATTAATTATAATTTTATGAAAATTAAACATAATTAATATGAGTTTTGGGTATATTTGATATATACTAAAGTAATATTGGATAAATATGTGAGTCATTAGATTTTTAGATGGTAAATATGTAATTATAAAAATTTGAATAATAAATATACAATTTCACAGTTTTTGAGTGGTATATATGAAATTCTCCTATTATAATTCGTATTACTAGCACGGCAAACAAATACGTACCCATATACATAGGTAATCCATGCTTTGCATAACTAACTCATTTAAATAAAGTCCATATATAGTTGAGCTCGTGAATAATGACTTATAAATAGTGTCCATGCATGCAGTTAATGAATTGCATGGGTGCGCAAACCTCTTTGAGTGGGTTAAGAAAATATCAGTAAATAACTAAATATGGTATTCATTTAAATATATCCATACGGCTCATACAAAAAATATCATTTGTACGTGATTTATTTAATAATGTAATTGTATTTAGTTATTCCTGCTAGTAATTTTAAAATTTTAAATTCTAGCTAGTAGCGAATGAAGTATAAACAATATATAAACCGTATTTCTAAAACCCTACACGCCTACGGCTAGTGTGGGAAAAATGGCACGGTTACGGTACGGAACGTGTTACTGTTCCGTGTTGTGACTCGCGTGTCATGTGCCGCGACTACCCCTTGACATTTTGGTCATGGTACGGCACGGCACGCGAAAGATCTGGTTACTGTACGGCACGTAATCACGTAAGTCACGTGTAATTAAGACCGTTAGGTCTTAATCAAATGGTGAATCTTGAAAAAACTAACTTAAATTATGAAAAAAACTACTAAATAGTTTGCTGGTCTAACAAAAAAATATTAAAGCCCATATATACACGCTGAAGATAAGCCTACTAAATAGATTGGTAACAAATAAGGAGACTAAGCTCAATCCCATTTATCCAATATATATATATAAAAACCCACAATGAATCTGATAATATCCAGCCCAATAAAAGCCCGGTTATGATTTTGCGACTACGTTGTATTATAACAGTCCATATTTAATGTACTTTTCTGGCCTGTCAAAAAAAGTAATGATATCCAGCTTAAAGTAAAGGATCATTTTATGTGGGGAGCGAATCGTCTGCTCACAGGTCGGCAGGATTTTTCCGCTAACCGTCAGATGGAAGGTGGACCAATAGATAGTGGCCACGTCATCAACCCTTCACCTGTCCTCTTCCTATACTGTCACTCTCTTCCCATCCTCTTCGATCACTTTTCTTTTTTCGGAAAAACTATTTCATTGTCTAGGGGCACCGCATATCCTAACGAGTGAACCGTAGAAGACTACGCCTTCGGGCTTCCAATAAAAAAAAAAAAACTGTAGAAGATTTACATGTGAATTTTTCTTCTTCCCATCCTCTCTAGAACACTCTAATAATCTAATTATTTACAATTTTTTTTTGTCTCATCCTATTCATTTTTTGTTTACCTACAAAACAGTGAATAATTGGAGTTACAAAATATTGGATATAAATATTTGTTCAATATGTTTTAAGACATACACATGAATAAAGGAAGTTTTAGAAGAATAATTTATTATCTTGAAGAACACTTTTTATTTTAATCTTTTGATTTCAATATTTTGCAAATTCTTGAAAAATGAAAGACAAAGAATTTCATTAATATAATTAAAGTTCAAATATCTAAGTTTTGGGAGCGGGGTGTATCCGATGGACATCGGACCCAAATTGATTTGATGTCCGTTTGGAACCAACTGATTACTTCACAATCTGCGTGCGCTTGATCAACACGGATATTGAAATAGTGTGCACACAAATTGAAGCAGTGTGCACAAATTGTGAATCAATCGGACGGTTTTGAGCAGACGTCATACCAATTTGGATCTAATAGGAATTAACAGCTTAACAACCTATCTCACATCTATCTAACTAACATCGGCTAACAGCCTGTCTCATAACTAACATCTTTAGTTACTAACTGAATCAGTTGGGTTTGTTATTCTTATTAGGATCCGATACCCATTGTACTTACCAATTTTAGGAACAACAATTGTACTGCAATTTCTTTTAATAATTTCATATTTTAAAATTTATTTTTATTGAACTAACATTTTATGGACAAAATATATTGATTTATAGTGATAATTAAGGAGCAACATGAACAAAAAAAATTTCAAGTCTGAAAAATAGTTTTTTTTCTTTTTCTTGTCTCTTTGTCTGTTATCAGTTTATTACAAATAAGAAGATAATCACCATCCCAGACCTTAATATAATTATTATTTTATTCAAGTTTTTAGAAATATATATTTTTTCAATATTTTCGTTAAAAACTATAACAACATTAAAGAACTGATCGAAGACTTTTTATTTTTATAATTGAATTCACAATAAACAAATATCTAATGCTAGCTGACCTGTGATATGAACCAACAGTATTAGATATTTTTTTCATTAAAAATATCCAATACTGTTGGTACATATCACGGGTCAGAAGGAAAATCCTGCCCACCTGCTTGCAGGTGATGCGATGCTACATACAAGGACTGAACAAGCCACATGAATTCGTATCCTCTGAGATATCTCAAACTTTGCGTGACTTTGTGGAAAATCTCAACCGTTTAAATACGTTCTACACAAATCTCAAAGCACACATAATACTGACCTCCTACATCATCCCCGAATAGGAGCCGGACACGTCAGTCACGCAAAAGTTGAGATATCTCAGAGGATACGCACTCCAACCCACATGCCGACTTCATACTGGCTCAATTTACCAACACAATTACGTGCTGATAAGGTAATAACTGAGCAAGCCAATTGCCGACTTTCTACTGGTTTAATATAATAATAATTTCCCATCTTCTGGTATTAGCAGTGGCATTCTAGGGGTACACGTACTCCTATACGTGTCAAGAAGTTACGAGTCACAATACACGCGTCGTGTCGCTTACCTATATCACTTTAATCTATAAATAGTTGCATCGGACCAGCTTGCGAAAACGCAAATCATAAGAGCTTATTTGCACAGTTACACTGATAAACAAGCAAAAGAAGAGAAAAAAAAAAAAAAAAAATCTAGATCGACCAAAATGGCATCAAACCAGGTAATATTTTCACCGTCTACAATAAGAAATTTCAATGCAGCACTCGGTTATGATTAATTAGTTGGTAATTAACGAATTAGAAAATTTTCAACCAATGCAGGAGAAAACTGGAAACATAATAGATGTGACGAAGGAGAAGGCTGTTGAGGTGAAGGACAGGGCTTGTGACGCTGCTCAGGCCGCCAAGGAGCAGGCCCAGGTGGGGACTGACAAGACTGGCAGCTTCCTTGGCGAGAAGACCGAAGCTGCAAAACAGAAGGCTTCTGAGACAACACAATCTACCAAAGAATCCACAGAGGTCGGTAAGGAGAAGCCCGGCGGCGGAATTCTACAACAGGTAAAATCAATCAATCAATTGATAGCCACTAATTACTTGTACCCTGAATAACCCAATTAATGGCTGATTTAATATGATAATGTGTTTTGGTTTTGGGTTGATTGTAGGCGGGGGAGCAGGTGAAGAATGCGGCGTTCGGGGCAAAGGATGCGGTGGTAAACACACTTGGTATGGGAGACAATAAAAGCGATGACAAAGGAGAGAAAAACTGAGTACTAGCTTCATTAATTATTACTTGAGCAATGCATGTTCTGTTATATTGTGTTGTTGTTGTGTTAGACTGTTAGATCTTTGTTGGTACGAAGCAGATTCAGATCTTTGTTGTGTTGTTGCCTTTTGTAATTGAATCTGTGTTACCGTTGACATTGGAATGAATAAATGTGATTTTAGTTTGTTTATAATCGCATGGCAGCTTTTGTCCAATTAATTGTGGAGATGTTTCAACTCTTGTTCGTTTAACAAGATTTTGTGGTGTTTTAATATTTTGCTGTTTAAATTGCAATAAATTATTTGTAATTTTAATTCGAGCTAGAATAATTTTTTTCATGATTTGCATCTTTATATCACTGATTTAATTCTCACTGATATTAGTTAAATAAAGTTATTGCATGCATATAAATAAATTAATTGGAAATTGAAGGAGGTATCATAGTTATTATAGTTTCATTATGATTTCTGAGACATATCTTCTTAATTTAAAGATTTTATTTATTTATTTCAACTTCAAGCAAATAAAAAGAAGCAACACGAACAATAATCAATACGTCAGCATGGTGTCTATTATGTTGAATAGAAAATGTTGTTAAAAACATTTATCCGTAGTTATAGTACTACTTTTACCTTTGTTGAAAAGAGGAGATCCATGTTTAAACCGAGAACAAAGGATTTTAATATTTGTTTTTTCGCTTGATCTTCTCCTTAAATTCAAAATCCAAAATCGATGAATAATATATTCATATATGGTCTATTGTAGTTTGGGAGGGGGCAAGATTGCTTCCTTTCAAAATAAAAATAATGGAAAAAAGCTTCAACAAAGATACATGATGCATATGAACTCCTTTTTATGACGTACAAAAATAAATAAATTACATATATGAAAATTTGAATATATGAGACTACGTATACAAAAATAAATAAATAAACTATATGAAATTTTAAATATATGAGATTTTTTAAATAAATAAATGAGATTTTAAATATATAAAATTGCGAACTTATGAACGAAAATAATATAGATGCTGGCAATTCGTTCTCTTTTTTGTAAATAATGCAGTTGCAATTTTATATATTTAATTTATACTACATGTCAATATGCTATAATAAAAATTTCAGAAGGATGAAGAATCAGTTTATAGTTGTGCCAACGACTGTGAATGAATTCGTAATCCAGATCATCGTAGAGGTGTTAATGGGTATGATACGGTAGAGTGAAACTATTTTCATATCTATGTCCATTAAGAATTGATTTTACCCATACTTAGTGTATTAATGGTTGGGCGGGTATGGCTATCCGGGTATACCCAAGACGGGTACGGGTATAAGAGTAAGGGTATGTCGGGTATATTTTTTAAAAACCATACCTTACCTGTTCTATACCCGTATCCGTGTACCCTTGACGGGTAGGGCGGGTACGGGTATTTTTTTTTTTTTTTTTGCTGTTTTTTTTCTGGTTTTTTTTTTTCATTTTTTTTTTCATTTTTTTTTCTGTTTTTGTTATGTGTTTTTTTTTTACTTTAAAGCAATAAAATATAAATAAAAAAAGAAATTAAAACAGAATTTTAAAAACAGAAATTAATAAACAGAAATTAAAAACTGAATTTTAAAAACAGAAATTAAAACACAGAAATTAAAAAACAGAAATAAAAAAAAGAAATAAAAACAGAATTTTAAAAACAGAAATAAAAACAGAATTTTAAAAACAGAAATTAGAAAACAGAAATAAAAACATAATTTTAATAACAGAAATGAAAAAACAAAAATGAAAAACAGAATTTTGAAAACAGAAATTAAAAAACAGAAATTAAAAAACAGATTTTTAAAAATAGAAATTAAGGGTTTGGGGAGAAATTTGAATTTGGGGTTTGAATTTGGGTCGGGTATAAGGGTACGGGTACGGGTAAGGGTAGACGGGTACCCGGGTAGGGTAAAGTCAGGTATGGGTAAGGTCGGGTACGGGTATGGTCGGGTAGGGTATAATTGGGTATGGGTCCAAAAAACCCTGTCCGATCCTTTTTTTGCCCCTACCCGCGTACCCGACCCATACCCGGGCTCGGGCACGGGTACTCTGGGCGGCGGGCACGGGCGGGCAGGGTAGGGTATACCCGACTTGGGTATTATTAATACACTACCCATATTCTATCCATACCCATTAAGAATTTGCTTTATCCTACCCTACCCATATCGGTTAAAATTAGTGAGTAACGAAACGGTAGTGGGTGAATAACAAATAATATAAATATATTAGTTTTATCATTTTTACAATTAAATTATCAAAACTTATTATGTCATACATATGCAATCACAATTACTAATATATAATATTAAAATACAATATGCAATCAATTCCAAGTAATAATTCTTTATGAAGTAAAACAAATTAAAATCACAAATAACTCTTCTAACAAATTCAATTCTTTAACTAAATAACAAAATATTCAAATAAAAAATTAACATGTTTAGCATAATATTTTTCTTACAATAATATGCATATATTTTCTCATAATTCAAGGGCGGATCTGAAGCCATTCAAAAGGTGGCAAAGCTACTCCTATAATTTTAAAATTTTAGTCATATATACTATTATTTAATTAAATTTTATTTTTTTGGAATATTTTATTTTTAGTTTCTCTTATCAGTATTTATCCATATCAATATTTGTTTATCTAATAATTTTTTTTATCTATACTTATATCTAATTAACTAACAAAAAATTAATTTTATCCATATCTCTCTTGTGGAATGCGGTACGGATAGGGTAAACGGGTATTGAGACGAACGGCCAAGAACAATACTATCTTCCGTGAGTGAATTTCAAATCCGGACAAAAAGTTCTTTATCCAATCTAATCCCAAAAATGTCGGCAGCATGAACCGTGAACGTTTTCAATTTCGATTACTGTTAAGACTGATGTTATGTACAAGGGGCCGGAAATAGAAAAAAGCCCAATTAGGGGCGGAGTCCAAACCCAACCTGGCCTGATTTACCATCACTCGGAAGAAACTGGTCTCACACTTACACCGGACCTCTCTTTCTTTGTACACACTTTGCTCAGACAAAAACGACTTGCAACCAACCTCGATCTCTACTCCGCCTCCCCTTTCCCCACAGCTTCCTCCGCCCGCTATATTCCTCCGCTCCGGCGAAGGTCGGAAAAGGTAGAGATAGATAAGACTAGTGGGAGAGAGATAGAGAAGTGAGGAGCGGAGATGTCTCTGACGATGGTAAAGATGACTGAGGAGGTATGGCTGACCTGCGTGGCTCACTCTCTGAGCACCGAGAGCGAGGAGATCATGGGTGTTCTCCTCGGCGATATCCAGGTACTCTATTCCTCCGCATCCTGCGGTCCATCCCCTTTCTCAAGCTTCCTAATTTCTCCTCACTTTACCTAATCTAATCTCAACTAAATCCTGTGTTAAATCCCTTCAATTTATAGTCTCTAGATAAGGCACCTTCTTGTATAATTGTATTGTGCTATTGGATCGAGTAGAAGTACTGATACTGGCCTCTGTACGCTGCTATCATGTCATATACGAGCTTACTCTAGTAGTTGACGAGATGTTATTTAATTGAGTATTGAATGCATTTTGTATGATTCTGAGAAATTGGTTTCTTTGGTGGTTGCAGAAGTCAAGTGGAGGGAATGTGGTGGCAATGATATGGGGAGCATTGCCACAGATGCGCTCTGACAGACGTAAGGATAGAGTTGAGACCAATCCTGAGTTGCTTACTGCTGCCACTGAATATGCTGATATATCCTTTCTTTATATTTCTTAATCTTTATAATTTTTTTATGAGAAGGGTAGGTATGTATACAAGTTTGTACTTGACCTGTTTTGTTAGCACATTATGTCAAAGGCAATCGGGAAGACAACTAGGGTGATTGGATGGTATCACTCTCATCCTCACATAACAGTTCTGCCATCCCACGTTGGTAAGTTAACCTACTTTAGAAAAACCTAGCATTTCAATTCCACCTTTGCTTTATAAGTTAAATATATAGATATATTCGAGCCTGAAATCCGATGAATTTCTTATGCAGATGTACGCACACAGGCGATGTATCAACTACTTGATCAAGGTTTCATTGGGCTGATCTTTTCATGTTTCAACGAAGATGCTCAGAAGGTATGAATTCCCTTGAAACCTCAAACCTGATGTGTCGAATAAAAAGGGTAAATACCACCTACTTGTCATAACTTTATGGTTGATGATGGCGATAGGCAGGAAGAATACAAGTAATAGCATTCCAATCGCTCGACAAAAAGCAACAGCTGCTGCTGCAGCAGCAGAGGGAGATGCCATTGGCCATAGAGGTGCCTTCTTCCCCTTCATCTTCTTCAACCTTGCGCTCTGCTGATAACATGATCACTGAGAGCGCTGAGCATGACTCCGCTGACTCTTCCCGTCCCGCAAAAACTAGCAAGGTGCTTTTTTTTTTCTTTTATTTGTTGCTATTTGCAAGATATGGTGGACTATATATATTTTTCATATTTGCTGAAAAGCAATGGTTTTGTAAGTTGCAGTCCTGTTGGTTGCTTCTTTCAACTTTTTATGTAACTGTATTGGCTGATGCACTTTCTGCAAAAGACTGCCAAAGTTGATTACAAAAGAATTGTAAAGGGCTTTATTTAATGAGTTATCTTCAATTGTCCACAAATCTGCCTGTTAATTGGGGAAATTCGAAGGAAACTGTAACTTAAGGAAATACTAGTAGCACATTTTTTGGTCATCCTGTATAAGAAATAATAAATGATTCAATGTTAATCACGTGAACAAGGAGCATTGCTCAATTACCACATTTAATTTCAAGTACAAATTGGTCATCTTGTAACCCCCAACTCCAATACTACGGAGAAGTAAGAAAGTTTGAGCTTTTTATTTCTCAGTTTCAGGTTGTTCCTTCAAATGCTTTAAGTTTCAAGTCTTGTGTTGCTTCAGCCTGTTTTGCTAGTCACTTTGTACTTTCATCTTTCATAGATATGGAGTTTAAACACATTATAATTATGTACTAGGAAAATTTGTATACAAAGTTTGAACTATGCACATATATTTAGTATTATCTCAACTTTTATGAATGAAAGCTTCAACAAAATTTATGCAATACATGTTTTAAATGTTTAAAAACATTTCATCCAAATTTTACTTTCCAAATTACACTCTATTTTTTCAAAGTCCAAACAGTCAATCCAAACTATTAAATATGATGGATATATTAAAATGTGCTTGTAGATCAAATTTTACATTTTTTTGAATTTTTTTACTATTTATTAAGTATTTTACAAAATCGTGGTTCTCAGACCATTGAATTTTTGTACCCATCTGAAATTTTTTAAAAAAAATGTAAAATTTGATCTACAAGCACATTTTAATATTTCCATCACGTTGAACGGTTTGGATTGACTACTTGGATTTTGAAAATATAGTGTGTAATCCGGTGTCACCAAAAATGGGTGTAATTGGATCAAGTTAATATTTCCTCATATATATATATGAGGAGAGATCAAGTTATAACAATTTTTGAGTTACAACAACAATTTTCTACATTTTCAAAGTCCAAATGATCGATCCAAACTATTAGATGTGATCTCCACAATAAAATGTGTTTCAAGACCAAATTTTACATTTTCTTGGAATTGTTTTACTATTTATTAAGATGGGTACAAAATACAATGGTCTAAATTTGACTAGTTTTTGTACCCTCTTAATAAAAAGAAAAAAATTTCAAACAATGTAAAATTTGGTCTCCAAGCACATTTTATTGTAGAGATCACATGTAATGGTTTCGATCGACTATTTGGACTTTGAAAATGTAAAAAATAGTTGTTGTAACTTGATCCCTCCTCTATATATATATGTATGTATGTATATCAAAGATTTAAATAGCGTTTATTGCGTCATAGCGGACTGGTTAAAAAAACAGCGCTATGCTCAAATAGCGCCGCTATAGTGCGGAATTGTGCGCTATAGCGTTGATAGCGCTATAGCTTTTATGGTCTGAAAATGCTATAGTGTGCTATTTAGAACCTTGATATATATACACACACACGAAATTATTTAATCAATATAGCACAAGTGATAACAAATTTTCTCTATTGGATTTTTTATAAATTCAATTGCATAATCCTTATTTTTTCTATTAGATAGCAAAAGGGCTTTCTTGTGCAAGAACTCTTTTATTATCCTATTCCATCCTTTAAAGCAACTGAGATGCACAGGCTACTGCTGGATCGGGATCTAGATACTCTGGTGTGGAGTTCTACATGCATTCTGATAATCCCATTCCCAACACCAGCAACTCTCTCTACAATAATGGCATCACCGACTTGATTCCAATTGCTGAAATGTCTGATGGGGACATGAATGCGAGCATGCAGGAAGCGTTACACCTTTCTAGCTTAGAAGCGAGGTACAAATGAGTATTTCTTTTGCTATGTTTCTGTTATATATTGGTGTTGATGTCTAGAATCTTTTTTTTTGGAAATTGTTTGTAATTAATAGTGGAGCGGATTATGTAAGAAAAGAGATACCTCTCCAAGTACTTCCAACGAGTTATTTGTCGACTCTTGAATCTCCATTGGCTTCCTTTGTCAAGTTACAACATGTTCTGTATGACGAGGAGCGCTGCTCTTACAATCAAGCTTTGCAACACAATTTACGGTACATTTAATATACATGTGCCTTGTTCTCTTTTATTCTTTGATTTTTTTTTTTCAATAATTTTTTCTCCCTTCCCTATTAATATTCACTTCTTGATAGCTTATTGTACTGTATTTATTTGTTCCTAGTGATGCAAAAGTGCACCCGCTTACATATGTTCATCACTCATCTACCTACCATGCATCTCTTTGCAAATTAATGGAAACTTGGTGAGCATTCAACTATTTCAATATCTTTTGCACTGTTATGTAATGTCAGCTTGTTCCATTCTTCAGTTTCAGAGTTGCTAAGAGAAGAGAATAAAGGGAAAGAACTAGTGTTTTCAGGTTTTACATATTTTAATGTTCAACTGACCTATTTTCTTTTGTTGATGTTCTCTCTTTTCTGGAACTTTCTGTAGCTTAAGCCCTGCAATAACTGTTCTCCAGGACCGACTCATGCAAAATGAAATTCGGGTAATTGTATTCTAATTTTTTCTATTGTCTCTATGGGGTTTCAGGCTGTGGCAACCAAATTATTTGGAACCCAATTTAAAGTCAAAACTGTAAATGTATCATAAGATTGGAGCGGTTTTTGTGGATTGTGAATTTCAAAGTTAAGTTCAAATTCATAGTTCAAACTCAAAGATTTGAATTTTCTGTCAGCTTGACTGGATTCAAATTCAAAATTCAAATTAATTTATCCAGAAAAGGTCAGAACTATATTAATGATTTTTTCATTCATTCTACAACATTGTAGCCTTTTTTCTGTTATTTTATTCTGCCAGAATATCAGGAGTTCCTATATTGACCATTTTTGTAGACTGCATATGCTTTTTTTTGGAGAAGACAATTATGTTATGGAGAAGTACATGCACAGTGTATTGATGCAAAATAGCCATTTTCTTAAATAGAATCTGCTTCTCTTTCTCTTTAAAAAATTGGAAGGCAAAGAAGGGTAAAAATGATATAATACAGTTTCAAACTTTGATCCTACCCTCCATTCGTTCAGAACTACCTGTCCAGATTTTAAATTGTTATGATCCGATAGTCATATCACCTTCGTGGAAAATAAATCTTGAAAAAGAGTGAATTTTAGGCTCTATATGTTTGTAGCACCAATTGAGGACAAGCCTGTTTAATAAATCCACCTTTAATTTCCAGGCTCGGTCAAATAGGAGATAGGACTTCTTTGTGTGTTTGGGGTGATACTTCCAAATTTCTTTTGAAATGAATTCCAGATCTTGAGTGCTGGCAACTAGCAGATATTATGGGTGTTTTGTACCTATACAGATTAAAGCAGCTGTTCTTGCCCTTTTCTTTTCTATATGGAGAAATTTAGTTTCTAGTTGGACTAACAAATAATAATGAATTATGGTTGCTAGATGGGAATGCTAAAAGAGGAGGCAAAGACACTAGAAGCCGAGGCTAGGAGCAGAGGTATCGACCCCACCAAAGCTGAATCTCCCCGTCGGTCGCCACATCCAACCCAGGGTGTTAGCCCCAGAGCCTCTAACATCCGAAAAAAGCCATCTTAGTTTGTTCAAATTGAAGTTTTGCTTTTAAGTCTTGGGATTGTGAGATTTGTGATGATAAGGTTAAGTTGTAAATAGCGACATTTTGTTGCCTTCTACCAGCAATGGCATCATGTTGTGCGATTGTGAAGCATATATTTGTTTATAGGCATGTCCATTGACTTGCTTTTGCAATTTGATTTTGCAACTTCGACGTCTGGAAAACGGTGAATTTAAAATGCTAATCCAGTGGTTTTTAATAAGAGCAGCTTGCTGCATGCTGAACAGGTCTGCCATACAACTTCTGTGTTCGTACTTGCAATATAATTTGAAGTTTGAATGTTAGCCCGAGTAATAATTTAAGAGAAGTGATAATCGTACCTCTGTAATCCAAGCCTTATCTGCACCCTAGAAAATATATTATTCTTTTAAAAAATTATTTATACTTAATTATAAATTATATGTAGGACTTCTACATAATATATGTACGTATTTTTGAACGGATCATTTGTTAATTTGAAATTATATGAAAATATAGATGAGTAGAACTAGGGCGTTCTTAAGTTCATCAAGTTCTTTGGTGAACTCAAGTTTAAAATTAATCGAATTGTCTTTAGATGATAAATTTGAACTATTGAAATCCGTTTACTTTACGAGTGATGTATTTACATGTTAAAAAATTTAATTTTGTAATTAGTTTTGCATAATGTCAAGTGGTCAAAAAATTTCAAAAAATAAATGAATTAAAATTGATTTATTAATCTTCTAATTTTGACTGTTTGACTTTATACTAAATTAATTTGAATGTTTAAAATTTTCATATATAGACACATTACTCGAAAGGTAGGCAGATTTTAACTGTTCAAATTCGTTATTATTAGATACAGGTTTTAACTACCGCATTCCACATTATGAAATGCAGTTTCTATGTGATATGCGGAAGACTACCGCATTCTGCATATGCAATATATGGATGCATATGCGAATTTTTATGTGGAGTTATATATGTGAATTTTAAAATAAGAATTTATATATATATATATATATATATATATATAGTTGGGCTACGGTGAGTTGCGAAGTAAAACGACTATTTTACTTCACACTCATATTTTGCTATTTTAAAGTTCAAAATGTCGATTTGAACTGCTCAATATGATCTCTGTATTGAAATGTGCTTTGAGACTAAATTTTACAATTTTTGGAATTTTTTTACAATTTATTAAACCACTTTGAAAATCGCTGATTCAGCGGTCCATAAATTTTTACTGTTTTTACTGTTCATCAGAATTTTCAGATTTTCAAAGCGGCTTAATAAATAGTAAAAAAAATTCAAAAAAATGTAAAATTTAGTTTCCAAGCATATTTTAATATAGATTAAATATCTAACGATTTGAATCGGCTATTTGAACTTTGAAAATGAACATATTGCGTAAAGTAAAAACGTGTTTTCCTTCGCAACTCACCATAGTCTTACTTTCTCTCTCTATATATATACAAGTATGCGGCAATATGCAGTAATATACAGTATGTGGTAATATGAGGTGATATTTGATATAATACAAATAAGTATGCGGTAATATGCAACTGAATATGTGGTAGTAATATAGGGCCGCATATACCGAACTGAATATATTAACTGCATACAGATTTCTATACGAATTAACAACTAAATACGCATATGCAGCCACATATAGACTGTATTTTATTACACGGTCTATAACTGTGTTTGAGCACTCAACAGTGCGTTTACATTTTGTTTACGTCTCCGTAAATTAGACGCACAAAGTCAAGTAAAGTTGTGGCCACATTCAATCACTAGATGTAGATCTGCGACTTTACTATTTCTTTTAGGCGCTAAGTAGCTTGAGAAAAACGTACCATTCGTCGTCCGTGACTAACATAATATAGTTTTATTTTGTATTTTATATTGTGATTAAGTTAATTTTTTATGTATCATGTTGTGCTGTAATTAAAATATTAAGAAGTGGTCACGATATAAGAATGATCATGCCACGTGAGTCATGTCGTACTTAAAAGTGCTGGGATACAACTTGGGTGACAATTTGATTATAATTTATGTTAATTTATTTAAGAATTACTATTTAATTAAGATTTAACAGTCCTAATTATATATAACTTATGTGATTACGTGCTATATCGTGACTAAATTTTTTGTGTGACGTGCCGTGACAAATTTTCTAAAGATGATTACATCAAATGAATAATTATAGTACAAAACATGCAAATCACGATACATAACCGATACACATACTGTATCGTTTTATAATGGAACTGGCTCCACTGTGTTATTTTTCCCACTCTAGTGGTAAGAGTCATAGGAGACATGAATTCATATCCTCTGCATTAACTTAGACTTTGAATTAATGCAGAATAAATCCGGACCATCCGATCTATATTGCCACAACTATTACCTTTTCTCAGATCCTGATCCGACAGCCGAGATGCATTAACTCGAAGTTTGAGTTAATGCAGAGGAGACGGATTCCATAGGCATTCCATACAACAAATCACTAGACGTTGATTTGCGAAACTTTTCGGACCAGATAACATATGTGAAGTTGTGAACAGGATTTTCTTTCGTTTTTTTAATTTACTGATAGAAACATGAGGGACAAACTCAAAAAATTCTCATCATACTATTTCTGTTCTGACTCCTGGGGCCTGGCCAACAAAAGTTGACCATTTTTGTTCAATCTTGACTTCTTCTCTGGCTCCCATGGTATGAACATCAAAATTGCAATTTTATTGTGCTTTTCTCAAAATGAAAATTTATAATATGTCTTATTTAATTTATGCATAGCTTATGTATGCGGGTCCCATGTTCCACTGAGTTTAAGAAATCTCTAGACTATGCTCCAGGAGCATCCAAAATGTAGGTCATTTGAAGACCACCCCGAGATTTCTCACCATCGGCTTCCTCCTGTTCAATTTATGTCCACCTGATCTCTTTTAAATTTTAATCAATTAGGCGGATAAGATTAAATATTAAGGAGATCTTCCTTGAAAGTCCCTCTCTCGTTTTGGTAGGAATACCAAACCAGAAATCAAAGCGCGTTCTCCCCTGTTCCTCCCTTGTTCTGCTTCTCTCTGCTTCCGAGTGAACCATTTATACAATAAAACAGGAGAGAAAAGAAAAGAAGATAAAAGGAGATTCGAAGGGCTAACAGGAGAAGGGGTACATGGAAGCGTTACAAAGGTCGAGCACGACGTTTAGGAGGTCAGGTTCGTCAGGATTAGTATGGGAAGACAGGCTTGCACCAGGTGCAGGAGGCAGAGGAGCTGGAGGAGAGATGGATGAAGCAGATAAGAAAATCAACAGAGGAGAGGAGGAAGGAGTCGGGCGATTGAGGCATAGTCGATCTCATGGCGGCGGCGGCGGTGGCAGCAGTGCTGTTGTATATAGAACGGGTCATGTATCTCCAGCTTTAGACCCGCCTTCTCCTAGAGTCTCGGTTTGTGGCTTCTGTTCCTTTTTTGCCAAGAGTCCTGCTGCCTCCAAGCATCCCAATACTCGCCGCCGCTAGACTCCTTCCTCCTATAATTCTCTTTCCTTTAGATGCTCTGTTCTGCTCTATCTATCCTATGTATAAAATTAGAGGCTGAATCAGTTTCATTTACTGGTTATTCTGCAAATCAGTTTAAACAGTTCAATGACTTCAATCCCCTCCTTTCTTTTTTGTGCTACAGCATGTTTTTTTTTCTTCTTTTTTTTCGGTACTAGTCTTGATTGGCTCCGGTTTTCTATTTGTATCCATGATCACATCCTGTAACTATACTATTAGATCGTGGTTTGATGAGCCTTTTTTCCTTTTTTTTTTTTTTGTTTCTCTCTATTTGAAAGAAGAAAGAAATGGTTGGAATATGCTTGTGTTCCTTGTCCTACTTGAATACGTAATGTTGTTCATAAAAAAAGAAAAAGAAAAAATAATACGTAATGTCGTGTGGTTAATTAACCGTTCTAACAATGACTTGTGGAAGGCATGCGGTGATTCACTGCTAGTTTTCCAAATTGCGATGACTTACCATAACGAAACAAATGTAAACATGGAAAAGTATAGAATTATGAAAACGATTGCAATTGATGAATATTTGGAGGGGTCGATCAATCCAATGATCCAATCCAATTATCCAACCCCAGGCAGAGCAGTCAATGTTAGACAACTTGTTTGCTAGCTAGCTTAATTATGTGTACTAAGAAAGCGAAGGCTTTTAACTGTTAGGAAATGGGAACACAAATGGAAACACAGGAATTTTGTCCATCGTTTTGAACTAGATTACCCCTGCTCGCCGTCACCTACAGCCGCTCTCAGCTTCATCTCCTTGCAGTCTTGCATGTCTCTGTCCCAGCGTCCCGTCTCCTTACCGCTTGCTTCAGCTGATGGGTTCAATGCCTGATCGATTGTAGTATGCGTACAGAGAAAATTATCTCTAGACTTCTATCACTCTAATCAAGTAATAATGATCAATTTGCGTTTACATGATTCATATATATTCCTGTGCATGTTTTGTTTTAATTAACTGTGTTTTTCACAGACACTAATTATCTAATTTGATGTAACAACTATTATATAACTTCAATAAAACTACCTATGAGTTTTCAAATAATTTTTTTTGGAAATATCAAAATTTGTGACGAGTTAATTAGCTCCAATTATAATGTGACAATTGAGGAATAAGGGATTGGTTGATTAAGGGGTCAAGACTTCAGATGCTAATATTTGGTGCATACTCGACACAGATGCTAGTAGCCTCAACAATTAATTTGTTGCTTACTATTTATTTTTTTAGTATTAAATGATAATATTATCTTTAAGAAATTTATCTAAATAAGTATAACATGATTAGAATCTCTTTGATAAATTTATTCTTACTAATTTAATTATAAAATGATCAGAATATCTTTTACGAATTACAATGCAGGCTTTAATGTAAAGTTACAACAAATGATCATAATATTTTTTCATGTATGCAAAGTAGTTTTATCAATTTTAATTATTTACAAAACTGTCTCTTTCCTTGAAATATAATAAAACATAAAAAACCAAAAACCAAAAATAAAATAATAAAGTTTTCATGCATTATGAATATTTAATCTAGTACCTAAATCTACATAAAATAAAATAAAAATATATAACTGAATTTTTACAAATTAGAAGTCACATATCATAAATAGTTTAAAGCTTATATTATACAAATTTAAGAGTATTTTGACCACTTTATACTTAAAATTGAGATTCAATACTAAATTTAATTAAGAGTATTTTCGATGTCATTATTATATAGTTTGAAAGGATAAAGTGAGTTTGACTTGTAACAAACAAAAAGTTTGGAAGCATGTGGTATTAACCTTTTTTTTTTGGTTTGCCGCAAAGGATTGTTTCTTTATGTGTGCACCGGCTCCGGCGATGTCTTTTTCTTCTTTTGAGTGTGTGTGGTGGATGTGTGATAAATAAACAAAACACCGACTTAGACGACCTATTCTTAAATTTTTTTTTTATTCCGGTTTATTTGCATGTACTAATTATATTGGACTATTGGTAATAGAAATTACAAATTGTAAATAAGAAATAAGGATAAATGGATAATATATAATCAAGGAGCCTGATAATTGTATCGTGGACAAAATCTCCAAACATGTTCCTCAAGTAGTTTAACAATTTTTTTTTCAATATTATCTAACTTCTATTTCCAGCACTAATATTCAAATATTTAAAGCTCTGTTTATAACATTTGACAATGCTACTCACAAGCATTTAAATCTCTATATGCAAGTATTGAAATTCTAAATTCGTATAGTTTTAACTTCTACCTACTTTTGTCTTCAAGCCAAAAACAGAAATATTCTCTTCACCCATTTTTTCTTTATTTTTCTCTGATTACTCTCGTCCATTTTTCTGAAGATCCGTGATGAATTTTGCAAATATAAAAATACGAACATTTTTTACCTGATTTTCTTTTTCAAATGAGATATACGAAGAATAACTTTTGAGTTATATTTGTGTCGTAATTTTTTTTGCCACTTTAAATATATGTGACTTTCAATCTTTTTATTTTGCTTCAAAATAATTGAAATAACTGTTTACAAGCTTTTAAATCTTTCGTATAAACCTCATGTACAAAAGTATAAACCTCATTAATAACACTTTAAATCTCTATAATAAAGCGTATAGACTCATGTACAAAGAATTTAAATCTAAACAATAACACTTCAATGTGTATAAACCTCAACAATAACACTGCATGTACAAAGCTCGTGTACAAATCATATAACTCTCATGCACAAAGCCTTGAAAATTTTAATGATTGTAGACTGAGATTTAAAAACTTGAAAATTTAAAGTACTCATGAGTTTTACTTAAAAAATAAAACAAATGACTTCAAAATTACTCAAAAGTATTTCTTCATGTATCTTATTTGAAAGATAAAATCGAACAAAAAATATTCGTATTTTTAGATTCATAAAATTCATAATAGATTAGAATTATTAGAGAAAAAAAAATAGTGGGTGAAAAGAAAATTTTCTATTTTGACTTGAAGACAAAAGTAATTAACAGTTAAAATTATCTAGAAATACTTTCAGATAGATGTTTAAATGCTTAAGAGTAACATTTTAAAATGTTATAAACATAGTATTTAAATATTTAGATATTAGCGCTGAAAATGAAAATTAAACAATATTGAAATAATTGAGAAACGCAATCGGATATAATAGCTCAGGAGACCAGAACATTTCTCTATAATTAATCTGGATAACCATCGATAATATTGTTGTTCAAATAATGTGAGTCTTAATTTCTGTATATATATATATATTTTTGTGACGGTATATTCTGCCGTCATGGATGGCTCGTGTACATCATCTTGCTATGAAATACAACTTCGCTACCTTTCAGCATTGAATAGTAGACTTTTGCAATTAATTATAGTTTCCATTCATATGGCGTTAGAGATTAGCCTTGACATTACCGTGACATCACACCCCAATAATGATACTCGTTCACATTAAATGCTGCTCCAAATTAATCAGAAACCTGATGATTGTAGAAAAAAACGCCAAGACTGGACGAGTCCAGTATTCACATGGTCGCTCAATTATTTATGGGGTATCCAAAATATGAAAAGAGTAGACATTCACTTATCTTTTTTAACTTTTTAAAATTCAAATGGTAAATATATTAAAATATGTTTGCATATCAAATTTTACATTTTTTAAAAAATTTTTCACTATTTATTAAGTATTTTACAAAATCATTGTTTTCAGACCATTTAATTTTTGTACCCATCTTAATAAATAGTAAAAAAATTAAAAAAAAATGTAAAATTTGATCTGCAAACACATTTTAATATATCTACAATATTGAACAATTTGAATCAATTGTTTAGACTTTGAAAATGTAGGGTATAAGCCGATATCACCAAAAAAGAGTGTAAGTGGATCCCTCATCTTTTAAATAAACTTCACTTGAAAAAATATATATGCAATAAAAGCATGGGACTATCATGCTCAACAAATCTTGTGATTTTATTGCAGCCTTTTCTTCAAGAGGTGTTATTTTGAATTTATATATATTTTAATAACGAGTTCGGCAAGTGTAACATTAGTATCATTTCAATCTAAATAACATTATCTCCAAAACCTACAAGACATGCTTCAAATGATGAATTCAAATTATTCAAACCGATATACTTGATGAGTGATGAGTTTACATGCAAAATTTATAATTTTTTTTATATTTGTTTAATGTCAAGTCAAGCGGTCAAATGTGAGGAATTTTTAAAGTTAATTTTAGTGTATTCATTTTTCATCAATTTTTGATTGCTTGACTTGTTACTAAAATAATTCAAAATTTTATAAATTTTGTATGTAAATGCATCACTTACGAAGTAGATCAGTTTGAGCGGTTTGAATTTATCGTTTGAGGTCTTCCAATAAATTTTGAAAACCGATATCACAAGACACTAATGTCATACTAGCCGGACTCTTTAAAACATAGTAAGAATATATTTTTAATTTATGATTTTCTCAACTCAACAATGGAGTTTTGCTTTTACAAAACAATGTTAAGACAAGTTGTAGGATGAAATATGGGATCAAGTTACAACAATTTTTGAGTTACAACAAGTTACAACAAGCATTTTTTACATTTTTAAAGTCCAAATTGTCGATCCAAACCGTTAGATGTGATCTCTACAATAAAATGTGCTTGGAGATCAAATTTTACATTTTTTGAAATTTTTTTACTATTTATTAAGATGGGTACAAAATTCAATGGTCTGAATTTGACTATTTTTTGTACCCATCTTAATAAATAGTAGAAAAGTTTCAAAAAATATAAAATTTGGTTTCCAAGCACATTTCATTGTAGAGATCACATCTAACGGTTTGGATCGACGATTTGGACTTTGAAATTGTAGAAAATACTTGTTATAACTTGTTGTAACTCAAAACTTGTTGTAACTTGATCCCTCCTCTTCATTAATTTATGTTGCGGTAAAAATTTAGTTGTTTCAAAGCACAACATTTGCATTGAATTAACGTAATTTTTTTATATTATTATCTTGTAGTATTTATGTTTAGATTATTTTTCAAAAACTATCCATTGCTCTTTTTTTTTAAGATAATATTTTCTTTTGTAATTTAATAATATATTTTAGTGTTATCTCTAAATATAAATATAAATATAAATTATAAATTAATATAAGGTACGGAATTTTTTGATAATCCAAATAAGAAAATGCATAAGATATATGTTTATTTAATGAACTAATTTTGTAAGGAAATAAAGATAAAAAAATTATGGATAAAGTTGTAGAATAAAACAATTAAAAAAGAATTAAATTATATGAAGATGGTCAACCAAAATGATACATATGTATTTCTCCATATAACTGTGTATTTCTATAAGAAATGATTACCTAGCAATTTGTTTCGGTTATAATTTTTAAATTTGGAAAAAATTGAAACATTCTCAATAAGTTTACGAAGATTTCACTGGACTTTTTAGTAATGAAAATAAAATAAATAATTAATGATAATTAATATAAAGAAAGTGTATCCTAAAAAAGATATGACATATAGAGAAGTTAGGCAAGGACAAATTTCTCCATACAAGTAAATTTTTTTAAATTATTGTGTTAGTATCATCATCTATAAAGAGGTAAGAGATTGATATCATAAATCAATAAAATTATATTTTCTTTCAAATTTCTACATTTTTATTTTTATTTTTATCTTGCTTAGGTTATTTTCTGCAGCTTATTTTATACTACTTTTCTAGTTGAATACAAAAGCTATGCTTTAAGAGAAAAACTGATTAAATCTCCTATATTTGTGAACTCAATTTTAAGAGAAAAAAATTTAACCAAACTATATATACTACTATTGAATAACAATATTAAATTATTGACTAAATGTGAAGCCGCACATTATATGGGTTATATTTAGTTGATAATATGAGTTAGCGGAAGTATTTATTTTTTTAATTATTTCAATTCAGCAATTCGTATACTATTTTCATTGAGCTAACCTTCAAATTGCGAGTCAGATAATGTCAAACCCACTTTCTGTGGAAAAAGACTCATAATAGAAATGATCAAACCTAAAAGCTGCAGTCAATTAAAACAGTATTATCATTAAATTTCAGTTTGCACTAAGTTGACTGTTGTCAACTGCATATATCCAACTTTTTGCATTGAGTCGGACATGGCTCTGAAATAGGGTTAAATACAATAACATAGGAAATTAGCAATTTTAACACACAAATCAATATTTAGATGGTATAGGGTTTGCTGATAATTAATGCTATGGAAAGCTCAATTACATGACGTTGATATTTTACAAGCAGCACTCTTTTATTTTTATTTACTATTTTTTTTTTTTAAATCTTCAGGTGCCGCCAGGCAACGAAACAAATAAATCACAGGTCCCTCAGTTTGGGATGGGATATGGCTTGCATTTTGTTCTCTCATTGCTTACTTCGGTATGAATAGAGGCTATATAGAAACCTTACTTGAGACTCGAGTACCGACAAGTTTATCCAAATATTAATTTAACTAATGTAACAGACGAACAAAATTATAGCAACATCCAGATACAAAGTTGGATATATATGACAGTTAACCACTGTATATGCATTTTCAAATTGCAAGTTTGCAGCCTCTCCTTTCAACATGTTATATATATATATATATATATATATATATATATATATATATATATATAGGGTCCGGCTAATTTGCTGTTGGCAGCATTTTTGCTGGAGGTGCTGCCGCCTTTTTTTTTTTTTTTTGATTTTGTGATGTCCAAATAACAAATTCAAACCGTTAGATGTTTAATCTATATTATAATCTACATGGAAACCAAATTTTATATTTTTTGAATTTTTTTACTATTTATTAAGCTAGTTTGAAAACCATTGTTTTTAGTAAATTTCTACAACATTGAAATCAGCGGTTTTCAAATCAGCTTAATAGAAAGTAAAAAATTTCAAAAAATATAAAATTTGGTCTCCAAGTAGATTATAATATAGATTAAACATCTAATGGTTTTGATTTGTTGTTTGGACATCACAAAATAAAAAAAAAAGAAGCAACAAATTAGCCACAGCCTATATATATATATATAGAGAGAGAGAGAGAGAGAGAGAGAGATGGGCTATGGTGCATTGCAATGCATTGAGGGGTTTGTGCATTGAACAATAAATCTAAAATTCAAAATCCAAATGACTGATTCAAATCGTTTATCTCGTTCTCCATATTAATATGTGCTTGGAGATCAAATTTTACATTTTTCTAATTTATTTTACTATTTATTAAGTATTTTACAAAATTGTTGATCCAACAGTGACTTAACAAAACAGTAAAATCAATAGCCACCGTTGGATCAACAATTTTGTAAAATACTTAATAAATAGTAAAAAAATTCAGAAAAAATGTAAAATTTGATCTCCAAGCACATATTAATATGGAGAACAAGATGAACAGTTTGAATCGATCATTTGGATTTTGAATTTTAGACTTATGGTTAAATGCACAAACCCCTCCATGCATTGCAATGCACCATAGCCCATCTCTCTCTCTCTATATATATATAGAGAGAGATAGGCTACTATGAGTTGCGAGGTAAAGCGACTATTTTACTTCACGCTCATATTTTGCGATTTTAAAATTCAAAACGTCGATCCGAACCGTTCGTCTTCTTCTCCATATTGAAATGTGCTTGGAGACCAAATTTTACATTTTTTGGAATTTTTTTACTATTTATTAAGCAATTTTAAAAGTCGCTGATCTAATGGTCCAGAAAATTTTACTGCTTTTTTTACTGTTCACAGCAAAACAGTAATTTTCAAAAATGCTTAATAAATAGTAAAAACATTCCAAAAAATATAAAATTTGGTCTCCAAGCACATTACAATATGGATTAAACATCTAACAATTCGGATCAGTCGTTTGGACTTTCAAAATAAAAATACGGCATGAAGTAGAAATGCATTTTACTTCGCAACTCACCATAGCCCATCTATATATCTCTCCTCGTTATTAAAGAGCTTAATGTCTAGATTCTCAAGGGTGCAAGGGTTCTGATTTACTGTTTTTGTGTTTTTCAGAATGATGCTCAGCCATTAAATTTCCAGATCGCACATAGATGAAATTTTCAAATTATGAACTTCAACACTTAAGTATGCATTGGTCGTGCCGCATATGATCCCAGTGCCTGTAGACCACGCCACACCCGTGGAATGCGCCTCTGAACCATGCATGGCACCTGTGGACCGAGCCACCCTTTTTTTTCTGCTGAAGGCGGGATTCAAACCCATTTGGGTTCTGTTGGTACCAAACTTCTTACCACTACACTAGAGTTCACATGTGTTATTTTGTAGATAAATATAGTACTTAACTATTTTTCACTACAAATTTGATTTAAATTATCTCTCCTCCTTATTAAGAATCTTAATGATTCTACTGCATAAGTAGCAAGTAGTTTACCAACGCATCTCTGCTGTGCACGGGACGATTACTAGTATATATATATAAGTAGCAAGTAGTTTACCAACGCATCTCTAAAGTAATCTCTATTTGACTATTTGTCAGCAGAGAACCAGAGACTGCAAAGCTAACAATGTCCATGTATGGAGACTGTTGCGGTAATTATTCCCAAGATGTCCCAATCCAATGTAGGGAGCCCCAAAGAAACTATGGGACTGCCTCCTCAAACTCTCCCCCTCTGGTGCCGCTTCTCGCCATAACTATCATCATAATCTTCTTCCTCGGCATGTTGGCACTATTCGGTTTCTACAAGGAAGAGTCACATCAAAGCCGTTCTGAGTTCAGCCTTTACTTGATTCTCATCGTGTTGTAGTACATTGCTTGGTGCATGTTTTGGGACAGTTTCATTCTAGGGACTAGGCCATCAAATTGTTATAGTCCACAAATAAGTCAAGTGGTTGATGGTGTCAGTGGCAACAGTGGCGGTTTATCAGTGATGATGGTGGTGGCCTTCTTGGCATTTTGACACTGACTCTGGTTTTCTGTTACCTAGTTCTCTCTGTCCTGGTTAACTTGTTAGCTACAGTTTTATAACTCAATTTTGTAACTCAGCTGAAATTTTATGTATAATTCAATTTTGTAACTCAACTGAAATTTTATGTATAATTTGTTGAACTCTAATACTGGGACTCGTTTAATTTTGTTGCTTTGTGATGTATAAGAATAATTTTGCTGCCTTGACCGGCACGTTTAATTTTGTTAATGCAGAGGATACCTGTTCTTGGTACGTAAGGTTTTGTAAATAAACTTCTTTTTTAAGCTGTTGCACGTTGCATCTTTAAAATTTGAGAATTTGTAGCATGTAAATAGAATTTTATTAGAGGGAACTGGAGGAAAAGATAAGGAGCAAATCTCCAATTTGCAGGGAAAAAGAAAAGAAAAAATTAAAGAGACTTGCAACGGAGAGAAGCTGGTTTGGGGATGACCGTTGGAGGAATTGAAGAAAAAGATAAGAGGACGGAATCGTTTGAAATCGATTTTTCCTGCTGCTGAGATCGAGCTCGTTGCAAGACCTCTCACCTCTTTGCTATAGCCCAAGCTAATGGATGGTACGGGTTAATGAAGCCCAATAAACCATGCTCTGGAACCGAACTTGTGAAACTGTGATGTCTATAATCTCGAACAGTATCGGGTACAATACCTTTATTTAATACTTTTTGATAATGACTCCAAATCCTCTCAGGTAACATAATATTTCTGTATAGATCCGGACCATCCGATCAGAATCCGGGCCAATTAGTCCGAGATGAAATGGACGGGTACCTTTAATATTCGTGCCGATTCTGATCAGACGATCCGGATCTAAAGAGAAATATTATATTACATGTGTATTCTCTGATACCTGCCGTTGGATTTTCTTGAATCTACTAAAGGCTCGATTATTTTTGCAAATAAGTAGAACGGGGCACGGTCAAGATCTGACCGTCTTTTTGAATCGACCGCTTCGTCTCTATATAAACCCCAGAAGCAAAACCCAAACCGAAAAGCGGTCCTCTCTAATAAAATTAAACTCTCGCCACTCTAATGGCGGATAGAGAGGAGAAGGCGGTGGAGAAAGTGATTAAAGAAGGATCGGGTGAAGACGGTGACAATGTTCCTATTTCCGCCATTGACACTGTAATGACGGATATAGAGGACAAGGCTGTGGAGAGGGTGACTAAAGAAGGACCGGGTGGAGATGCTGACAGTAATGTCCCTATCTCCGCCATTGACACTCTAATGGCGGATAGAGAGGACAAGGCAACTATGAAAGTGACTAAAGAAGGATCGGGTGGAGATGGTTACTATATGTCCGCCATTGATAGAGGCAAGAAGAAGGTAGAAGATAGCGATAATGTCCCCATCTCCTCCATTGACAGAGGCAAGAAGAAGGTAGAAGATAGTGATGCCGAGGAAAATGCGATGCCTTCTCAGATGAAGAAAGAAGAATCTTCGAAGGTAATCCCTTTAGATTTTACTTTTGGGGAGTTCAAGATTATCTTGCATCAAGACATTATCTTGGTAGATAGTTTCTATTAAGTATCAGCTAGTACCAGGTACTAAGTACTAACACAGTAACACGTACTGATCTGTTTAATTGAGCATACCTTCATTTTGAAATTTCTGTTTTGTTGTTGTCTTTTTTTTTTTTGTGGGTACGATAATGTGACTGAAAATGAGTGCAGATAAGAGCACTACAGCCCTGTTCTCTGGCTAAATTTTTGGGTATAAGTATGTTGGTTTTCCAAAGTCCAAACCTTGTATTTTAAAAGCCAGATGGTGTTTAACAGTTTTCACGCACCACCTAGCTTTTTGGTGCCAAATCATTGAATGCGGAACTATTGTTTCAAATTTCAGAAGGTTTTAATGAACAGTGCGATCATTTTTGATTTGTGATTCGCTTGACAAATTATATCCATTGGTTCTGTTTCACACCATCTCAATTAGATTCTGCAGATTCCATCAAAAGAAATTAAGGAGTTCTGTATGAAAAGTCACCTTTTCTTTGCATTCTTGCATGCAACATTCAATGAATTGGGTAGTTCTTGATTTTACGAGTTATTTTAGCAAACACCAATTTCAACACCTTAAGTACTAAAGGCTTTCGGAGCTTCCACTCCTACCCATCGAATGCCCTTTGAAGCGCCTGGGGTGTTGTTTTCCATGGTTTTTACTTTTATTATAAGTAAATAAGTAAGTGATTTCAAGGATGAGGTTCCAATACTGTCTTACCGGTCAGTTCTTGTAAGCGTGGTTTATGCCATACAGGTCTGCTACTTTGGTCCATATCCAGTTCATACCACTTAGTGGTTTATGCCATGAACAACAGATGTTGTTGTACCAGTATACTAATAATAATAACTCAATTATCAGACAAAATTATTTATAACTTTTTTATCACATTGAAGGGGGATTTGGAAAAGAAGGGGGGGAACAGCAAAGGAAAGGAGAAACAGAATATACCCACAACCATTGAGAGCCTCCCTGATCACATTTTACATAGTTTATTTTCGCGTGTTCCTTCTAAAACCTTGGTTCAGGCATCCGTTATTTCCAAAAGATGGTCCGTATTGTGGAAGACCATCCCTTATATAGAATTTCATTACAATGAATTTGAAGGGGATGCAGAATCATACGAAAATATGATGAACTGTGTAAATTCAATACTACTTTTGCGCAATAAATGTGACATCCATACTTTCAGGTAAACAAAAATTTACTTGAAACTTTAGTTCTTCAAATTTTTTCATAGTACTTTCAAACTGACGACTCTATTTTGTTGTTGTTTGTTTACAGGTATCCACCTGTTTATTTTACAAATCCATTGAGATTTTTTAAACAATCAAGTGGATGGGTCCGATATAGTTTAAATCAGAATGTGAAAGTGTTGGCAGTGTGCATCTCAATGCAGTACTCGCGGCAAATCATAGAGTTAATTTTCAACAATAGCGAGCTAGAAGATCTTCAGGTTGAGTTCTTTAAAAATGGTCCTGAAATTGAGACTTTATTTTTGACGAAGTTACATCTCCCAAAGCTTAAGAGACTATCTTTACTGTATCTTCACATTGATGATGCATCTCTTAACCTGATAAGTAATGGATGTCCAGTGCTCAAAACATTATCTTTAGAAGGTTGTGAAATGGGTGTTAGTACTATCAGATCCAACACAATTAAGTGCCTATCTGTCAAAGGAGCGTCAAATGAACCCGAAAGTTTTTTGCAAAAAATAATTGCACCAGAGATGATGGAATTGACAGTATCTGGAAACGGATTTCCAATGCGAGACCTTAAACTAGAAGCTACACCTCTCCTGCAAACTGCAAAATTAGATCTCCAATGTGATATGTTCATGTTGTCTACACACGCGGACGATATCTTAACTGGTAGAGGTCGATTGCTTAATGGATTAACATCTGTTCAGAGCTTAGAGCTAACTGGAGCAGCAATTCCTGTAAGATTTTTTTATGTGACTTCCTTTAACTTTGTTTCTAAAGTCTTGTAATTTTACTTGACAATTTTCATATTTTTCTTTTTTATTTTAGTTTATTGTGAAAAGGGAGTTTCCGACACATCTTCGTTTTATTCCAAAACGAATCAAAATGCGAAGTACTGGACCAGTTCTGAGTAATGTGAGGCATTTATTCATCGGACACTTCTGCCTAATATGTTACTTTTGTGAGCTGCTTCAGATGTTAGGTAGTTGTCCTAATATGACGAGATTGACTTTAGCTCCATTCACTGAGATCGATTTGTGCATGGTATGAGCTCCTTTACGTTTTTTACTTTAGTATTTATTCTATTTCATAATTATCGGTGCTAATATATATATTTCTTAAAAAAATGCAGCACCAAGATGAAGAGCTGGAGAACCTAAGAGGTCCCAATTGCCAATTTGAAAAATTAGAAACCATAGAGTTTCTTGATTGCACAGAAATATCAAGCTCCTTGTTAGTGAATGCTCTCAGGCAGCACAGTATAAATGGTTTACGCAATGTGGCCTTCAAATGGATTTGATCGATGTTGAAAGATCCAAGAGCAGTACTTAATTCAAAAGTAATAATTGGGGGAATGCCCAACAAAATGACAGGAGATTTTTACTACTGTTATTTTTAGCAACTCCCAAATGGGGAATGTTTTTGGTTGTAATATACTTATTTATTACTTTTATTTCTTTTTGCACATATATATATTTTTATTTTAGAATAAACTCTTTTCTTTTTTGCTCAAAATAAAATAAATTAGGGGCTAAGTAGTAAGTGGCATATTTCATTCATTCTTTTGACAGCCCCATTCCATTTACCAGTATCATCAGATTGCGTGACCTGCAATTTTGCAGCATGTCGTAGATTTTTTTGCATGTATAGGTCATAGCACTAACAGAGAAAGAGAAAGAGTTATCAGGTTGGATAACTGTCTATCAAATAGTTTCATAAAGAAAAAATAACACATCTGAAAATCACCAATACAAGGGTATCTCCAGCCCAATTTTTGGGGAAAGGAAGGATATCTCAACTCCCCAGATGCACCCATTCTAATTTCAACAGCAGATATTGTGCCTTCCTTGAACAGTACATCAAACTCCGTGCAGAAATTCCTCATGAAATCAAAACATACCTGGGAGATTTAGTGCATCATGAAACCCTAAACCCTAAACCCTATCTTGATTTAGAGCCTAGATAGAAATGAAAAAAATTACCAGAAAGCTGCTTCAGGTAAATTTGGTGCCCAGTTTTATAGTATAAACTAATATTATAACTAAAAAAACAAGAAAAATAAAAAGAAAAGAGAGAAAAGTCCCAAAAGATTTTGAAACAGTTTCCTTTTTGTAGTAAACATAACTGTTGAAACTCAAATGATCAAAAGAATTCATATATTTTGTACCTTAATTTGTAAAGTCTGCTTTTGCCATACAATTGTTAATGGGCAATTTGCCCATGACCTTCAAATTAACTATGTGAAATGTTTTGAGCTACTTTTATTGAAAATGCAGATAAGAGTTGTATGGCCCTATTGAGAAAAAAATAGTACCTCAAGGCCAGTGCAACCATTTAATGCATGCTCCCAATCTATACCCCAGGAAAGGCACTCAGTGTTTCTCCTTCCCTCACAATCAGTGAATGATATAGCTGGATTCTCTTTTCCTATCTCCTGACCCATTTTGGAAGAGATATCGGCATATCGGCTGACCCATTTAAGTGGTTTCCCCCATACTCATGAAACGCCAGTACAACCTATAGAGAATTAAATTCATCACTGATCCATGCTGGCCAGTATGAAATGGTACAGCACTAGGGACTAGTGCTGCTACCATTACTCAGTGATACACGGAGAAGAAAATACCACTTCACAAAGGTAAACACGGTCAGGACCAGGATCAACTGGTCTACAGTTAGCATTTACACTAATATTTTTTCTCTCTTAAATAAAGGAGGAGGAGGGTTGTGATAGGCGTGGCGAGCCAACATAAAATACAACCTCTTTATGGAAAGGAAACCCTCCCGAATTGTGACTCCAGTTGAGTTTCATTTCTAATCTACCCCAACTTGTTTGAGACTAAATACTTGGTTGTTGTTGTTGTAAATAAAGCAGAAAATTTGTTATCTGGAAGGAAGAGAAAAAACCTGAAAATTCAGGTGGAATTCCTTCAAAATAATAAAAATTAAGGTCATTATAGCCAGACCAGTCATACTTGTGTGGAGCCCACCCTTCAACAATGACCCACTAGCAGTATACAACCACACCATCCACATTCAATGCTTTTAAATGCCTCAGTTCTTGTTTTACAGCTTCTGGGTCTATTAAGTATTAACTCGCAGTACTTGTTTATTATTTCCATCTATTCAAATTAAGAAAAGATAATAAAAGGAAAATAAGCATTTTGAAAAAAATGGTGGTCAATTGACCCAATTTGTCCTTAATTCCTCCACCCCTGCCTATATATGGATGATTGTATATGTGAATTTACCTATAAAGCAAAATAATAAAAATAGGATAACCAATCATCCTGATAGTATTAAGATTATGAAATCCAAAATAGCCGCCCCAATCAGCTAAAGCTTTAAGAGCATGGTTGGCTAACATAATACCAAAGCCACAAGGTCCAGAGTTTTGAATCATGGCTTGCCACTTTCCATTTTTTATTTATTAATTTTTGTGTGCGTGTGCGTGTGTGTGTGCGTGTGTTTGAGGGGAGGGGGCTGGGCTTCAAGAAGAATATTATAAGATTTTAAGTAAACAGCCTGCTCCATCAGCTTAAGCTTCTAGACAAAAGTTGGGTTAACAGGCTGCTTTTAGAATTGGTATAAAAATCCTTGCTTCCCACAGAGCTAAAATATTGTAAGCAATAAGAGATTTGAGATGGGTTCACAGGAAGTGTTGCAAAGATGGGGATGTATTGACCTCCTGCAAAATTATCTTCATTAAGTGTTGATATCTGCATCAAATAAAAAATGTAAAATAATTTGGATTCTTAACTTAGATGGTACAAACAATAACTGTGGTCCATAGATGGATTTCTGTACCAGATGCTGTACCTCTTTGGTCAAGACTGGTAGAGTAATCCTTCACTCACCTGATCCTGCCTAACACAATCAAGTGAGTCCATGGTGGGACCTGCATTCCCATATTTCATCCGTTTTGCATCTCCACCTGCTACAACCGAGCCAAGAGAGGCTGGAGATAATCCATCGTCTACTGGCATAAGAGGTGTCTGAACATCTAAAGGTGTCTTGATAACAGCACAACTTGTAAAAATATTTCTTCAGAAAAAAATAAATTTGTGAACTACATTGGCAAAGGCTGTGTAATGGAAATTATTCATGTTTTAGATGAAAAGAAAATAAGTGCCAGGCACGATACTAAGTTTTTGTCCTTGCAATGTCAATCGTCAGTAGTAAAATAGTAAATGCAGAATTAATAATCAGTCCAGAAATGACTTCCTTGAAGCGTCAACCGTCAAACTTATATTTTTTTTTTCTCTGCAGAAATTCATAAGAACTTATTTGACGTCAACCATCGAATCTATTATAGTATTTTGGTATTATGGTATTACTGTATTATGGTACATGCCAGTATTAATGTCTAATTGAATTATACTGTTATTTTAATTAATTGTGCAAAATTATATATTTTTCAGATATATTCAAAGATCAATCCAGTATTTGAGTTGGTGTACTTGACAATGCATTACTGGGGACATTTTGGTTAATGATTAGTGCACACTTAGATATAGTGTCATTTGGATTTCTTGTATTTTGTTTTTTATTTGCAACTTAATGTTAAGGCGGGAGATGGTTAGTGAGAAAGATCAGAGGCGGCTTGATGGACCGTATGGAACTGGCATCTCAACTAACTCTAAGGGATTTTGAAGCATGTAGTTCTCTAGGAACCTTGCCTGGTGGGCCCTTGGGTGGATCTACAGTTGTGCGGATGGTAGGCGGAAGTAACACGAATCACAGTCCTCCACCTCCCTAAGACACCCTTTTTAATTCAACAAAGATAAAGATAGGATCTTAAAAAAGCAAAGGAACTGTGTAAAGGCTTCCATCTCATATTTTTATATGCAGTTCTATGGAGATGCCACGGGAAGGGCGATATCAAGACCAGCAGCTCAAGTTTCATACTTTCATTAGCTGGCAGTTTGCATAGGCGTTATTGTGATTTGTGAATGTGACACTGGATCAAACATTTTATTCTTTTCTTATATGATAGGATATTGCTAGAGGTGTGATTAGTGTGGAAAAGCAACAGACCTAGCAGTCTTTCTCTTATTAACTTTTTAATTGTTAATTATGTAACATAATTTAAGAAGATTGTTCACATAGCCTTTATTTTTAATTTTTCTTTGTGTTCTTTTATATGTATGGAGAGAGAGAGAGAGAGAGAGAGCATTTCCAAAAAGAGGGAGATTTGGGTTTGTGTTGTTCATCGTGGAGAGAAGTGAGAGATCTCACTGAATTGAAATTCACGAATGTAGAGTCGGTGAAATTAAAATGAATTGAAATTGCAACTGCAAAGGCTTTCGCCAATAGAGTATATTAGAGATGCTCTTATGCACTTACAGTGAATCAAACTACATGTATTGAATCAAAATTATATATCAGACCAAACTATAGGATTCAATGTAAAGTTTGATTCAAAACTATGAGTGAGGCTATGGTAATCAAATTGAGACAAGTGCCATCTGTAATCAAATAAAATTTGATTCCAATTAGATTATTTTTAGCATCTATTAACCAAGTGCCATCTGTAATCAATTTAATCAAAAAAGCATGAGTGGGAAAAATACTAAATCCAACCTCGTTGGGTGCCTTCATAAATCAAATAATCTAACCACAAAAAAAAAAAAAAAAAATCAAGGATGGTGTGACAACTGAAGTCGCGAGGGAGAGACTTTTTCCACTTTTCGCGCTGGTTGAGAGGGAGATGGGGTGACAACTGAAGGGAGAAAGGTAGAGGAAGGATTTTTGTGCTGGAGAGACAAATAAGAAACGGACCATTTCAAACTTCAACGGAGTCAGCGAGGAAGAGACTTTTTCTAGTTTTCGCGCTGGTTGAGAGGAAGATGGGGTGACGACTGAAGGGAGAAAGGTAGAGGATGCGATGGAGAGACAAATAAGAAACGGACCATTTCAAACTTCAACGAAGTCAGCTCCGTTAATGCTTGATCCAACGAAGTTCACAGCACAAATTTTCACGAAAATCCAAGAGCTTAGATTTCGTATTACATCTAAGACCGTAATATGCGTATTACTATAGACTCACTCGATATTACTTCATTCAAAACAGTGTTATAAATCTCATTCAAAATAGTGGTATAAACAATGTCATACAAGGACACCGAGTTAATACATATGGGCCGTTCGATTGTAAACGGAGTCCATCCGGCTCCGGTCTAAAACATAGAGGGGTCTTTAATATCAGTGCGGATTTAATTCACACGAATCGTAAAGGTTATTTAACAGTCCAGATGCATTAACTGAAAAGATTCTTTTTTGAGTTAATGCAGAGGATATGAATTTCAAGGATTCAAATCTGTTCCTTTTCTTAAGAAAAGGAGCACCCTCCTATTCCTCCATCCAAGCCGTTCAAAATTGATCCGACGGTTTCAATTACTTTTTCTTTTATATCAATATAATCTATTAAAACAAATCAGATGTAATTGAAGCCGTACGATCAATTTTGAACGGTTCAGATGAAGGAATAGGAGGGTGCTCATTTTCTTAAAAAAAAAGGAGCCGATTGGAATCCGAATTTCAAGGACACCACCCTTGGCATGATAACGTCATGCTCATTTTATTTACCCTGCCATGACAGTGACATGTTAATATTATTTATAATTTATATTCTATGATTTGTCATGTAAAGAAGGCCATGCCCATATCAGCTTTTTCAATAGCATAATTTTAATTTTTTCAGTTTTTTCACAAGGCATTATTCATAAATAAAAGATGCAGCGTTTAGACCTTGGTGTATATTTGATTTTCAAGCCAACTCTAGAAACAATTATAGTTTTCTTGAATGAAACATTCCGCAAGCGGCAAGTCAGAATCTATTTACTCAACTCAATAGTAAAGCAAAAACCGCAACTTTTAAACACATGTTCAAAACATTTTTGCATCTATAGAATAAAATGTTTTATGTGCAAACACCCCAAACAACTCCAATATTGCCCAAATGCGTCCAAAGAACAACCAAAAAGTTCAGCATTTAAATACTGAATTTCTTAAATTACAACTACACTGTAAAATTTTGCAATATTAGTAGCTTACTACAGCTAATGGGATTGGCCTAATCATACTTTTAACTCTAAACAAGAAAAGCTTACCGTTAAACCCGATGTAAAACCGTCAAGGCCAAATAATGGGGCTAACCCAAACTGGCTCGTCATAGATCGAATACTGCACCGAGACCGGTACCTCTCTCACAGCTCTACTCCCCATTGAATAAACTATCGGTACGCTAGTGCCCCTAAAATTAAAATTCCTCCTAGTCCTATTGCTGGTACAATAAATTGAGTTCTCTCTCAGACCCGAGTCAAGAAACTGATTGACTGGAACCGACTCAGATCGAATTTTCCCGAGAAACAAAGCCTGATTCTCGATTCGCTCCATCTGCTCCCAGGTACAGTCTTGCTGGACCAGCTTGAACACCTTGAACTTCTGAGTATCTACTAGGACTGCCAACAGGTCGCCACCTGTCGACTCAACCAGAAAAGCATCAACAGTACAGTCATACAGCCTGGGAAACTGCACAGTTAATATACTGGTCACGCCAGATTCCATGTCAAAGTTACAAATCAGAACCGCAAAACGGTTTACAATCCCGCATAGCTGGTTCTGCCAAAAAATGATATCTAGAACTATTATAGGCTGCCCCTGCCCGAGATCAAGCACCTGCCATCTCTTCCCTGCTGGTTCGCACACCGCAATATAACCCGACCATCCCATCACTGCCACTGCAACGATACAATTGGGGAATCCTGGTGCGGGTGTGGCCAACAAAATTGCCTTTCGAATGCGTGAGTTGAGGTCAGGTAGAGGGATCTCAGTGAGCAGTACTGGATTAAAAAGGCATGCACGGTATGGATTTTGACCTGAGACCAAGAAGAACCAGCCCACGTGGTAGCCGAAGCAATGGGCGTTGTTGTGGGGAGGAGGGATAGAGCAGGAGAGGTATTTGCAATTGAAGATGTCGAAGAAGGAGAAACCGTTGTCTAGTTTGCTATGGAGAAGGCGAGGAGGCTCGAATACGAGAGGGGAAGGAGGGATGGATTGCCTCGCGACACCGCGCCAGGTTGAGCAGATCTGGCGAAAACGTTGGCGATCGGGGGGGGAGAGGAGCACATAGATTTGGTCCAGGAGTTCAGGTGGGAGGTGGGACCAGCACCAGCTGCACAGGTCAGAACCGGTGGGGGAGAGCGAGGCCTTGTGTTCCTTCTCCATGAATGTTGGTTTGGGATCTTAATTCAATTCGAGGGAGAGGGAGATTTTTTTTTTGGGGGGGGTGGCAATGCCGTGGATTATTTCATTAACAACAACAAAAGCGTTTTATATAGTCTGTTACAATAAGCGATCAATTTGTGGATATTTACATGTTATTAATAGTTTTTTTCGTTTCAGATTACTAACTATTAGTAGATTGTTTGATCTAAAAAATAAAAAATTGCCGTTTTAAACTGTATTGCATTTAAGAGCAAGTTTTAAAAAAAAAAAAAGCATTTAATAAGAATAAAATCGGTCTTAAATAAAGATGCGGTGAGTATTACAAATTAGATGCTCAAAATAGGATCACCATTAACTTTTCAAAAAAATAGAATCACCATCTATAAAATTAAAGATCAAGTTATTTATATGGAGCATGATAATTGTTTTTCAAATAAATATCTAAATGGTCTTCAAGTATTTAATGTCTAACTTCTATTTTTAGTGTTCATATTCAAGTTTATAAAGTTTTATTTATAACATTTTAAAATGTTACTCAAAAGTATTTAAACCTCCATCTGTTAAAAACTAAATTCTAAATTTGTATAGTTTTAATTTCTAACTACTTTTGTATTCCAGCCAAAAAATAAAAGATTTTTTTCACCCACTATTTATTTTTCTTTTTATCATTCTCATCCATTTTGCTGATGATTCATGATGAATTTTGCGAATGTAAAAATCAAGTAGAAAATGCTCGTATTTTAAAGAGAAATCCATGAAGAAATATTTTCTCTATTCATATTGTTATTTTTTTATTAACACAATATTATCTAAATTTTTAATATATGAACAGTTTTATTCTTTATTAATTATTTTCTTTAAAAACTGTTTCTGTATTATATTATTATAAGATTTTCTATCTTTAAAGTTTTGTTTATAAATATGTTTATCTTATATATATATATTATTATATGATTTTCTTTTCTTAGAAGTTAACTCTGTAAACAAATAAATATTAGACAAAAGTTCAGGCCCCATATTAGAAAAAAGAAAAAGAAAAGGAAATCCAGATTTAACAATGGTTATTTTCAGGTACTAGTCAACGTGCCCGTGCGCAATGCAAGGAAATTAAGATATTATTTTGATTTTCTTTTATTTAATTTTTTCACTATATTCTAAAAAAATGTGACCTAAGGGTTTATTTTTTTCAAAGATGGTAAAAATAAAAATTCGAGGGAATGAGTGCATATGTTGTAAATAATTTTCTTTTACTTTTACCTTGTAGTTTCTTTTTATTTCCTTTATTGCCTTGTAGTTTACACAAAAAAATTATAAGTTTCTTATGCACCAAATCGAATACAGTACAATAAATCAACAAAAATGAATAGACCCACCTTTTTACTACAATATATAAATAAATTCAATCACGTCTGTCACAGTTTAACATTATTTTTCATGTGAAGAATACATATTAGAAATACAATTTAAATTGGATTTATGTGAAAAAAAAAACCTTCAATAGTTCAACCCATACGTAACTATAAATAAATAAATAAATAAAATAAATATGTATGAAAAAAAAGAAATAAAACAAAAATAGCCGCTCTGAGTCCTCCATTTGACATCAAGCAACCATACCACTTGAAAATTTCAAACAATAATAATATTGGTAGACAATAAAATAAATATATTTTAATTTGATACAAAAAAAAATCCAATCAAAGATTATAGAAAATGGCAAAAGGAAGGAAATGCAATCTCAAATCCCTCGAAGTAAATAAAAGGCCAAAATTTTGGAAATGCAAAGACAATTACTTACCAATAAATATCTTATTAACGTGTGATTCTAATGTTCTCTGATTCAATGCATAAATCATAGTGTGGAACTGTGGATTGAATATGGGGAGTGATGTAGGGGTCAGTATTATGTGTGCTTTGAGATTCTTGCAGGGGATTGACTAACAGTCTCCCTACTTCAGTCCTCTATCTGTCTCCCGCACTAAAAGACAAAAAAAATAGTTAAAACGTGCTAACTACCACCAAAGAGCAAGATTAATGCTATTTTATTAATAGTCAAAACGTATAGTATTCATACCTACGAATTTATAATATTCATACTTATTATTAGAATCATTCGTCATATGTAAACACAAGCTGGAGAGGACCAGTAACGACCAGGGAGACCGCTGACGTCTTGTGACAGCCTGGATTGGGGACCGCAATCGTCTGAAAGCGACATTTGCCAAGATTGAGAACCACTACAGCGAATCTATATATTATTCATATCTAAATAAAGAAGTATTCATACTGACGATTACGAAGTATTCATACATATTTGAAATAATTTATACAATTCAAAATTCAAAGTCAGATTCATCTCTCTCACCCCACCTCTTCCAAGAAGTATTCATACTGACAATTACGAAGTATTCATACATGTTCGAAATAATTTATACAATTCAAAATTCATTATCAAATTCATCTCTCTCACCCACCTCTTCCAAGAAGTATTCATATCTAACATGAAGTATGCATATCTAACAAATGAAGTATTCATATCTAACTAATGAAGTACTCAATATCTAACAAATGAAATATTCGTATATATAACTATTTATATCTAACTAATGAAGTATTCACACATGACACTAACAATATTCACATCTGACACTAATAATATTCACACCTGCCCAGATTGGGACCAATAAATATTCTCAACAAACTAGTATGCATATTTAAAACAATGAAATATTCATATCTAACTAAAGAATTATTCATACTGACGATTACGAAGTATTCATACATGTTCGAAATAATTTATACAATTCAAAATTCAAAGTCAAATTCATCTCTCTCATCCTACCTCTTCCAAGAAGTATTCATATGTAACATGAAGTATGCATATCTAACAACTGAAGTATTCATATCTAACTAATAAAATATTCATATGTTGCACTGTGACAACCTTCGCTGGGCTAGCATGGACCCCCTCCAATGGTGCACCATGCTCTCCTCGTCGGATCTTGACTGTCATCACAACTGTCGGCGTGGGTAGATGGTGGCGAGCAGTAGAGGAGAAGAACAGGGTGAGTTTTGAGTTATGTTGATTTTTTTTTTTTTCTTTCTAAGAGAAGATTGAAAATGATGAATTTTGACCACATGAGGGAACAAAAAAAGAAAGGTTGTTAGGAAGACAAATAGAGGACAGATTCAAGAAGGACAACATCTTTACTCTTCTTGCAGAACGTATTTAAACGGTTGGGATTTTCCATAAAGTTAGTTTGAGATACCTCAGAGGATGGTCTATTTTCTTTGAGGTTCCGTCCTGTCCAGAAAGATGGAACTTATCAGATGGTCCCACGCAATCTGCCACGTCCATTCGTTGGGTCCGATAAAAAATGGAGCATTACTGATTGGAGCAGCCATTCTGCCAAGACCGACCGTTAAACCTCACTTGCAGAGCCCAGATATACCTAGAACCATCCATTTGTTTTTAATTGGAGAGGAACCTACACCATTTCCTGCGTGTTAGTGTGTGACTCTGTGGATATACTGAAATAGCGCGAACTCAATCCACAAGAGAGCCGGAAATTGATCTGACATGGCTACAAACTTCCATACTTCCCTTCTCCCCAAGAGATTCCTTCACTCCCCTCCTCTCCATCCTCTCCGTTTCAGGCACGCCAGTTTCTCTCCATTGGCAAAGCCCAGCCTCTCCGAGATCTTGGGAGGGCGCGGTCTCTGTAATGGAGAGATAGGAGTCCAGAAGGAGCTAACCCAACCCAAACCCGAACCCGAACCCGCATCGCCGGACCCGGAACCCGAATTGAAACCGGAGCCATCTGCTTCCTTGGATGTAAATCCAGATGGGTTTGAAAAGGAGATGATGGGCTTTACTGGCGGATTCCCAGGTGGAGAGAAGGGGCTCATGTTGTTCATTGAGAAGAATTCACCTCCACCTAAAGATAAGGTATTGAGATTTTTGTTGTTATTTAATTTAAATAGGAGTAAACTATAAAGTTATTTATTCTGAATTGTAACATGTAGAGGTTAAAACTGGTTTATACTGGATAGAATTGGCCTCAGTTTGCTTCATTTTATGTTATCCTTTCAAGGGGCTGTGTCCAATATTTACCATTATCTCCAAACAAATTTATACAAACTTGAGAGAAAAAAAGTTAGTTAATAAAAAAACAAAAATGAAGTTGTGCAATAATCATTACATACTAAGTATTCCTGTAGCAGTATGAACTGTCTAGTATTTAATTCATTTATTCAACTGCTGTGTGATATCTCTGAAAGGGTTCCTATCTTAATAAAAATATAAGATATAGTTAAATACATACGTAAAGAAAAAACAAAAAAGTTGGATGATAAATGAGTTTATTATTCTAAGAACATATATATCGGATTGGTACTGGCCTTAAATCAGGTTCTAACATAGCTATCTATGTAAATAATCTAACTGTATTCATTCCTTAACAGGACAATGGCGCATTAGATATTGTGCCCTCAAAGAAGAAGCCTGGTGTACCTGACCTGCCACTTTTCTTACCGGGTATGATCGTGATAGTGAAAAATCCCCGAAACCCATTTCACATGTATTGTGGAATTGTACAACGAGTAACAGATGGTAAAGTTGGTGTCTTATTCGAAGGAGGTAACTGGGACAAGCTCATAACCTTCCGACTGGACGAACTGGAGAGAAGGGAGAAGGGCCCACCAATGGTTAACCCCAAGTCAGCCATAATAGAATCTATGGTTGAGAAATCAGATTAATTTTCGTATGTCAATTAAATGTATATGGTGTTATTTTTCTTTTTCTTTGTACTGTGTTTGTGGAAACTGACTACTGAAAATTTGTAAATTATCTCATGCTAACCTGGGCAATTTGTTTTTTCTTGTAAAATTGTAATGTGTGTGTTTTTTTTAGTGTGGTAGAGTGTACAAGAACAAATGGAATATAATACAATAAAACAATAAAATGTCTATTGAATGCCTTTTATTTTAAAATAAGTGGCAACCAGCCACCAGTATTCATTGCTGAAAATACAACTGGTTTTACAGTCCAATGTGTAAAATCTATATCATTGTATTTAATGTTTCCAAGAGGACTGAGACTATGCAAGATCTCTCTCTCACTTTTTTTTTTTTTTTGGTTGAAAGCCCGTAGGCGATACGCAAGATTTCAAGTTAAATGCATATCAGTATAAACTCTTATGGGTTTTGCCCAGCTATGTGCTTTTGTCTATATCAGAAAAGGGAAATTAGTCCAGGTTCAGTAGAAAGAAACCTGAAAACAACTTTTGATTAACTTGGAACTCAAGTATGACAAAGCTAGGTGTTTCCTTTTAGAACAGATCTCGGTACGTTTGAGGAGTTGGAATTATGACAGAAGAAACCGAGCTAAAGCAACACCCGTGATAATTACATCTGATTGTTTGGTTAAATTGAAATGCACAAAAAGCTTCAATTCCAGGGGGGAAATAGATTTAGAAAAATTAATGGAAAGAGGTGAGAGCAAGGATTTACTCTCTCTCTCTCTCTCTCTCTCTTCTTGAAAGCTCCACATAGGCTTCGAAGTGGTGAGCGGGGGCTCAAACTCTTGACCTTTGGGTATCCAACAGTTCTAGGACTTTTTTCTAACCAACTATGCTACCGCCCCATTCTCCTCTTTCTCTCCTCCCTTACTCTCTGACATACACAACAAGACTGTACAGATACTGACAGATCCTGGTATTTGGATCTTAACTTCTGTTATTCCTAATGCAACTGAAGTAGTTAATTTGGCAGGTTTTTGTGACTCCATAATCCATCGATCTGCTATTTTTTCTCATTAAATGTGGTGCGATACAAAGTCAAAATGGCGTGCCATCCAGGATTCGGCACCATTGGAACAGCTTATTACAGGTCATACCATTAGTTACTGAAAAATTCACGTTGATCATAGAGAAAAATGGCCGTGCATGCCCGGCAGTGAATTACTCATGATTTCCAGGATGGTTAAATCACACTTCATCAACTAATTTTCGATTTCAACCTCAAAGCAGAGACCGTTTTGACCTCCACTGGGACACATGGGATAACCAGATGCTGAATAAAAGAAATACACGGATGGAATTTTATTTTGGTTAATTTGGTCCCAATCTTTTGATTTCAAAGCAATTGAATGAGTTGATGTTGAAATTCAATTGCATTGTTGGGCTTCGCTAAATAAAATATAATTGAGATAGTGCCTGGACCAGAAGTCCTTATCAGGTTCATCATATTTTTGTCATTCAAAGCCCGTAGGCAGCCTTATCAAGCACTTGTGTGACAAAAGCAGGAGGGTACAGTACGTGCGCGCTAATCCGTTAGGCCTAAAAGAGGTAAACCCAAAATAAATTCAGCCAGCCCAAATTTATTTATTTAATTATTTTTTTCCAATTCATTATAATTGAGAGAGCTTCCGTCATCAATTTATCGAAATATTTCGTATCGTTGATTTACAAGATTATTAATTATGAAACTGATATATGGTAGTTTTGGAGTTATTTATGAAAATACATAATGCTTATGATTATAGAGGATTGACGTATGCAACAATTTATATAATTTCTTTATTTAGGCTAGGTTATGCAAATTATTATTCATGCCATAATTATCTTATACACCCGTTATTTATTAACTTCATTAGATTAGACTAGTTTTTAGTGGTGAAGGGTAGAACTGAGAGATAAATTCTTAATTAATAAATATAGATTTGGAAATACTTCCATTCCGACCATTTTTATTAATAACCAAAAAAATAAACATTTTTACCAAAATAACCCAAAATCCTGAGTTTTTTCAAATCTGATCAAACCGCCAGGATCCTTGGCAGTCCAGTTCCATAGCAGACCGCCAGGAACCTGGGCGGTCCTCCAGGGACCAGACCGCTGGTATCCCTGACGGTTCACTAACTGTCTTATGCTATTTCTCTCTCCAGCACACACTGTATTCATTGTTAAACCACAGAGGAGAAAGAGAGCAATTTTGGCGATTTTGAAGTGATTTTAGGCGATTTGGAGGTGATTGCTACATGTATTCATTGTTATATTTCATTTTGATTTGATGTGATTTGATTTGCCAAAAAAAATTAACAGACCGTTTCAATTTTGGATAATTTTGGGCGATTTTGAGGCGATTGCTACAGGTATAAGACCGTTTCGATGGAATTGCTTAGTTTTAACACTTGATTAGTTATAACCCACAATACCAACAATTCGAGAAATTCAACCATCTTAACCCTCAATTTGTATCCTTAAACCCTAACCTTAAATTTTTATCAATAAATCACAATCCAAGCAATTCGAGAAATTCGACCATAAATCCTAACCCTAATTTTTAACCATCAAGCCTAACCCTAAATTTTTATTAATAACCCACAATTCAAGCAATTCGACTAATTCGGCCATAAATCCTAAACCATAAATTTTCAACCATAAAGTGTCTAATTCAATTTAAGCGTCCAATTTTACTCGATTCCTTAATTTCAACCTAAATTTTGAAAGTGGTCTTTTATCCGACAATTACGCATTTTGGATATCCCAAATTCTCTGATTTATATATACAATCTCATATGGCCCAATTCAATTTATCTATTCAAGGCATACAATTAAATAAAGGCATCACACAAGCAAAAGGCATCACTAGCCCGATCAAGAATCACAAAGGCATTTCAATCGAGTCGCCCCCGGGAAAAACAACAACCCGACAAGGCTATCATATCTATCATAAACCCGATACAACAACAATCGAGTAATTAAAATGGTCAATTGAAAATTACCCGAATTAGGCTTCAAAAATCGGTTCCAAGGCAAACCCGAATTCACACCCAAATGGAGAGAGAGGGCAGAGAGAGAGGGGCAGAGGGCGGAGACGGGGCTGCAGTCACCAGCGACGGGCGGCGGGGAGGCGCGGGTTTTTTTTCGTTGGCCAGGGTTTACACGGGACAGAGAGAAGGAGGTGAGTTTGTCGGGTGGGGTCGGGACTTCATATCGCTAGTAGACCGTCAGGGATACCACCGGTCTGGTCCCTGGAGGACCACCTAGGTTCCTGGCGGTCTGCTATGGAACTGGACCGTCAAGGATCCTGGCGGTTTGGTCAGATTTGAAAAAACTCAGGATTTTGAATTATTTTGATAAAAATGTTTATTTTTTTGGTTATTAATAAAAATGGCCGCTTCCATTCGACCTATATTTGTTGACACCATAAATAAAATCTAAAAATATTAAATTTTATTCCAATAAGATATTTGTGTGTAGATCACATTAAGATGACAATTCGGATCTTAAAATTCAATATTTGAACAATTGGATGCTAATCGCACACAATTTGCCTTTTTTTTGCTTCTTCTTCTTTTGTGTATACAATGGTAGTTACGGAGCAAACTAGCTAGCACCAGTGTGTACACTCTGGTAGTTGCAGAGCAATTGCGACCATGTGCAGTGGATCATCAAAGAATCACGGCAGATCACGTACCATTCTAGCCGTGACCTTCATTAATCATTGCAATTCTTACTAGTTAATGGGGCTTAATTTATCCTCTCTATTATTTCAATCAAACCATCCAAAGAATGTCGTTAAATAACTTCTTCACCACTATATGTGGTCACAAATTCCAAAGGATGATATTCTGGACAAGGATATATATATATATATATATTCTCTGATAGCAGGTTTGACCGTTTATTCCGGTGCTCAATGTTTCTTTATGATATAGATCTCGATAGAGGTTGAGATTTATTACTGTATTAATTATCTCAAGCAAAATGTTTAACAAATGGAAAAGAACACGGAATGGTTTAATAATTTTTATAATTTTTTTCGTTACTTCAAAATTTATACATTCAGATCGCGAATAGCAATTTCAACCGATAGCAAAATGTTTTTCTCTAGTAATGTACCTAATTGAAAAACATATATCCAATATGTGTGTTGTCTAATTAACTGAAAATTTTGTTGCATGAATTGTATATTTTTTTAAAAGAAATAATGTGCTCATTAAAATCTAAAAAAAAAAGAAAGAGATGTAAAACAGATGAGACTTGACAAAAGGTAGGGAAATGAAGGGAAAGAAAGGAGAATTAGGGGTTTCACAACAACATTTATTAATAATTTTAGAGAAACATTTTGTTTAAAAAAATTATAAAATAATGAAAATTTGTATGTAAAATTTACACTAATCATAAATGTATAATACAATCTAATTAGGATGGCCAAAATGATCAAAAATTTGACCTGGCACCCAACATGACACCTGACATAAATACTTCAGTATACATCGTATCAGAAGCTAGAAGTTAACCCAGCTGTTACTGTAGGTACTGCCAAAGGACCAATCACTGGGTGCCACGTCATAGGCGGTCACCGTCCTCCCGTCATCAGTCTGGATGCGAAAGCAGAGACTCTGGCCGTTGAGGTAAGCACCACTCTGCCAGTTCATGCCCCAATTTCTTGACATTGACATCCAGTCTGTGTTGGTGCCTTTAATCCACGCTGCACTAACAACACAGCTGCCGCCGACATTGCTAATCAACACCAACTCAAAGTACGAGTTTCCGTTGATCGTGAACCTGATACCTCCTGACCGCTGACAAGTCACCCTAACATTTAATAATTACAGTTTACATTAATCATATTTTATTTTCTCCTTTTTTTTTGGTGGGGGAGGGAGAGTTTGGTCTGTGTATAGGAACAGAGCTTGTACCTTCTGTATAGAACAGGGATGATTCCAGCACTATGAACTCCAATGACATTCCAAGACGGCTCTGACATGTCAAAATGCTGCCTTGGTGGATTGCACCAGCCACCGTTGTCGCTTGGTTCGTTGTAATTTGGTGGGCAGAAGTTGGTGGCTGTGACAGTGACAGACTTGCCAGCATTGCACCACTGTGACTTGCTCTGATCGCATGTGATTTGGTAGCATGCCCCACACATGGCTCCGTCATTGAACAGTGCTGTGCTCAAGGCTGTGTTCATAACACCATACCCGGCACTATACAAGTTGCCATAGCCACATGCACCACCTGCATTACATTTGTAACCATAGATAAATTGTGAGAACAGAAAGCTTTGGCATGAGCATCATAGATGTATATGAATTGGTGTTTTTTAGTTTAGCGCGAAGATAGAAAAAAAATTTATACTGACCCATGGTCCCAGATGCATCCGCACCGCCGTAGTAGGTGGCGGTGGCTGATGCCATTTGAGCCATTGATCCTCTCCATTGAACAAATGCAAGGAGTAAGCTCAGGAGTAATGCTGATCTTATTGCCTTCTCCATATCTCTTCTCAATAAGTTAAATTTAAGAAGGAATGAATATATCAATCAAATGATCAGCTTGACTCTTATTTTTTCTCAAAAAAAGAAGGAATTAATGTATATCTAATTTGTTGATATAACTTAGACTAGCAACAAGTGCCTATTTATACATGCAAGATGTTCTAACTGGCTAAACAACTTTTGTTCTTTACAAATAAAGAAATGGGAAAAATCAATAGTCATGTGAATCGGTAAATAATATCATCATGAAGCCAATTATTTAAGGTTAATAAGCTTCTCTGTTTTCGTTAACTGGAAAAGCTTTTTGAAGTATGATAAATAATTTGTTTTTCCAAGTCAGTGAAATCTAAATATATAATCGATCAAAATTATATAGTTAATTTTGAGTGAGTCTATATATTGTACTATGCATATTACGATTTATTACTATGCTACGGCTCTATATTTAAGTTTTTAAATTCTAACAGTCGATCCGAACCGTTCATCTTGTTTTTCATATTAATATGTGTTTGGAGACCAAATTTTACATTTTTTGAAATTGTTTTACTATTTGTTTAGATTTATTGAAAATCACTGTTTTTGGATGGCCCGGAATTTTCAGATCAAGTGATTTTCTAAATATCTAAAAAAACAGTAAATTTTTTTCAAAAAATGTAAAATTTGGTCTCCAAACACATATTAATATGGAGAACAAGATAAACAGTTCGGATTAACCGTTAGGATTTGAAAACTCAAATATAGAGCCATAACATAGTAACAACCCGTGATATGTGTGATATGCATAGTACCATAGACTCACTCGTTAATTTTTGAACTTTTATCTTTTAAACAAAGAGTATATTTTAACTTACTGAGATATGAATCTCATAAAAATTAAAATTTAAAAGACAGAGAGAAAAAAAAAAATACATTTCTTATTGCCACTGCTTGATTTCATAATTTGGATTGTAGTGTTGTACTAAAAGAAAGAGAAACAATATATATGGATAATATTTAATGTCGCTTCACGTGATAAAGTATTGTCAATCGAAAGTCGAAACAGATATATGTGCACGTACAAGCACACAAATTTGTACTTTAGCATTTTTTGAGTTACAACAAGTTATAACAAGCTTTTTTTTAAATTTGAAAGTCCAAATCGTCGATCCAAACCGTTAGATATGATCTCTACAATAAAATGTGCTTGGAGACCAAATTTTACATTTTTTGGAAATTTTTTACTATTTATTAAGATAGGTACAAAAACTAGTTAAATTTAGACCATTGAATTTTGTACCCATCTTAATAAATAGTAAAAAAATTCCAAAAAATATAAAATTTGGTCTTCAAGCACATTTTATTGTAGAGATCACATCTAACGGTTTGGATCGACAATTTGGACTTTCAAATTTTAAAAAAAGCTTGTTGTAACTTGTTGTAACTCAAAAAATGTTGTAACTTGATCCCTCCTCTAGCTATATATATGTTTTCCTTTTTTTTTTTTTTTTTCTGGCAGTAGTATCACGTTCTTTTAAGTTTCAATTACTTAAAAGGCAATGTTAATACCAAAGCATCTGAGTTTCTATTAGAAGACGAGGTGTAATTTCTAAACCTATATTTCCCTATGGTTGGGAACGACTGCAAGCGCCACATGGCGATACCATATGCTGGTGACCGTGCTTAGCGGGAATGCACGTTCTAACTAACATTTTGGTTACTAATTTCAAGTTATCAACTTTTCATGATTACCAAAATAAGTTATTAGTCATGAAGGAAATGTGAAAGATTGAAAAGCGGATCCTCTATAGTAGATTATTATTATTTTCTTTTGGTTTGATCACATGCATAATCATTTTGTCTGTTTGGTACTTGAGATGTATATATCAAACAACTAACTAGCTAGTTTGAGAATTGTTTTTTTATTTTTTATTTGTACGGTCGATATCTCGATTGCAATTATAACATGATGCATATTTATGTCACTCAAGAACCGCGGAATCATGCATGAAGCATATGGATAGATAAAATATTCAAATAATTAGTCCTCAATTAATTTATGTCAATCAGGAACCGCGGAATCATGTGCATGCATGATGCATATATGGATAGATAAAGGATTCAATTAATTTATGTCACTCGAGAACAGCGGGTGCAATTTGATCGTGCGGTATGAATAAGAGCTCTAACACAGACTGGATGGCAATGTCAAGGGGATACACAATGCGACTGAACTGGCAGAGCGGTGCGTGCCTCAACGGCCAGAGCCTCTCCTTTCTTGTCCAGACTAATGACCATCTATGACAGGGGTACTCAATTGTTGGTGGTTTGGCGGTACCTACACTGCCAACGGGCTTATTTTTGAGCCATTTATATATACCATTGTCAAGAGATGGGTCTCATGTATACTTGCTTCCTTGAAGTATCATTATTCGGTTGTTTTTTACATAAACTTGATCTAGTAGAACCGTCAAGTTTATTTATATCGTGCCATATTTGATTTCCACGTCATATAAATGAATTTCTGGTTCCTATGAGGTATGTAAGCAAAAGTGCGATATTTCTATGTTCTCTTTGTTTTTATTTTCCTAGTAAGTGGCTCTAAATACCTACTAATGAATTAATTGTCAATGTTAAAAAAATGTATTTACAATGAGTCGAATGACTCTAATTCCTAAATCTATTGTTTTATTCTCACTAATTTCTCTAAACTAATCTAATTTTCTCGTCCGACTTATATACACTATTAATGACTCTATTACCTTAATTTCAATCTATCTCCACGTTCGAATCTGCTCTTTTCGACCATACATATTTATCGTATACTCCGATCGAGACGGAAATAGAGAATCTACACTCTGAGCTCCGACGATATCTCACTCTCAGCTCTAGTCCCTCAATCTAAGGGTGCAAACGGATCATATATGTAGGGATCGGATAGTGGTAAAACCATATCCATATCCATTTTTATTTTTTGGATACAGATATGGATTGGATATTAGACTGATACGTACAAATACAGGTTAGATATCGGATATTCATATACACATACATAAATATTTTCACAGTATATATTAAACTATATGGTATATATATATATACTATTTGAATACATATAATTAAAATTCAAAACCATGTCCGTATATGTATCTGTACGGATATTCAGATATTGAATATCCATATCAAATTTTTGTATACGGATTCGAATATAGTCGGATATTATCCAATCCATTTGCACCCCTACCTCACACTACTAGAGAAAAACACTTCACTATCGGTTGCAATCGTGTTCTGCCATCGAGTTTTGAACCGTTGCTTATTGACCAAATATGAAAGGTGTTCACCTTTGCCATCCACTTGGATTTGATAGCATTGCGCATGTATGCTATCGCGTAAAGTAACCAACTAATGTTGTTTCTTACATAACGGTGTTACAAACTGGCGTCGCTGCACATTCAATGGCATCGCTTGCGTTTTTTAAAGTTGTAGCAAAGGTTCTTAACACAGCAAATTTTGTATTTGTTTGTCGATGGCAAATGTCACATACAACATCATTTTTATTTTTATTGGCTTTGGCGTTGTAATCTTAGCTTTTACATCTGTTTTTAATTTGAATATGAGGAGGGATCAAGTTACAACATTTTTTGAGTTACAACAAGTTACAACAAGCTTTTATTATGTTTTCAAAGTCCAAATCGTCGATCCAAACCGTTAGATGTGATCTCTACAATAAAATGTGCTTGGAGACCAAATTTTATATTTTTTGAAATTTTTTTACTATTTATTAAGATGGGTACAAAAACTAGTCAAATTTATACCATTGAATTTTGTACCCATCTTAATAAATAGTAAAAAAATTCCAAAAAATGTAAAATTTGGTCTCCAAGCACATTTTATTGTAGAGATCACATCTAATGGCTTGGATCGACGATTTGGACTTTGAAAACATAATAAAAGCTTGTTGTAACTTGTTGTAACTCAAAAAATGTTGTAACTTGATCCCTCCTCTTTGAATATATATATATTCAATTATGCCCCAAATAGGAGCTAGCTAGCCTCCATTTACTAGAAATTTTTTAAACCCATCATTTAAATCAACAATTTTAAATTTGCTTTCAACCAATATATAAATAGACAACATGCATAATGCATATTGTACCCAACAACAACATTATAAATTACTAACAAGTCATTTGTCACTACTATAAAAAAAACATTTTTGCTATCGCCCCTTTATCATCGGATGTGCTTTTGCACATATAGTGTACGTCACGAGTGACAGCAATGTAATTACTTTGAAGTTTGATATTTTTTACCGTCTATTCTGGAAACATATACTCAGTGATGTATCATTGCACTACTAGAATCTCGGTTTGTTGCATGGTTAAAAATAATTGTTGCATGGTTAAGTAGTGTCCATGCAACAAATATTGACATTTTTGACACAGTTAAATTTGTTGCATGGATAGTCCCATGCAACAGTTACTCATGCAACAAGTTTGATGGTTATCCATGCAGCTGCCTCTTATTTATCCATGCAACAAATATTTGATGACCCGTGACCCGCTAGCAAGGATAGAAAGTGTATTTTAATGAATGTGCATGCAACAACTCATCCCATATCCATGCAACAAGTCTCCCAAATTTAGACTAAACAGTTGCATGAATAACCCATGCAACAATTATTTGAGAACTATTTGTTGCATGGACTTCTCCATGCAACAAATCTCTAAAATCTAGACTAAACAGTTGCATGAGTAATCCATGCAACAAGTCTGGAGGATTATTTGCGAACTATTTGTTGCATGAATTATCCATGCAACAAGTTTTGACGATTTTTTTGAACTATTTGTTGCATGGGCCTACCCATGCAACAATTATTGTATTTTTGGACAGCGACTTTTCTATATATATTTGATCTCTCCTTTCAAATTGAATATATTCTTATACATTACAACAAGTGATACATTACAGCAGTATATTAATTTGTTCACATCCTACTTAAAAAGTAAATGAGATACACATAATTCACCAAATTGCCACAACACATACATGTATTGATTTACCAATTAAAAACCATCTTATTGTTCTAAATAAATTTGATTTTCTTTTTGTTGAGTATCCACTATATATGAAATTAATGTATTGTACACAACCCAGAGATTAATAGAATAGTCCCCCATGATGATCTTCATTTGAATCAATAGTAAATTCACCATACTTTCATATTAATAAAATAGGCCTCCATGATGTTCTTGAAAGCTAAGCTTCTCATCCTTCTTTTTATCTCTCCCAGAATTTATACAAAAATATGAGAAAATAATAAGAAATAAAAGTTATTACTAATCAGTCATATAGAAGTACTAGTGAAGTGCCCACGCATTGCGGTAGGGATTGACAATATTAATTTTGTACAAATTTTAATTTGTGTTAGATTCATGAAAATATTTTTCTAAGTAATTTTTGTTGAATATGTTTTTCAAAGTGGCAAAATTAATTTTAGTAAAATTTACATAAATCATACAAGGGGCAAAATTGTCCAGAACACTACAAAATCATTTTCTCCCAATCAGTGGGGAATTTGGAAATAATATTTATAAATAGAGTTAATTGCCAAAATTAAAGAAGTGGCACTCTAGTTAAGGTATTGTTACACTTGAAGCATACAACTAGGAAGAGAACTTATACTTGTTCCTATCAACTAATCACTCACATAATCGCACTAATTATCTTGATTTCTCAATTTTCATGACAGTAAAAAATATCATCTCAGCTTTAACGTTAAATCGAGGGATCTTGATTTTCATCCCAATTTTCATGACAATACAAGGGATCTGGATAGCTTCACGTGAAATATCTAACTGAAGTACCTCAACAGTTTTCTGAACAGCAACTGTTATGTCAGTTTAAATGGCTTTTTCTCACATTTTTCACACACAGTACCCCTTCAAAATTATACATAACCCTCCCATATATATCTAATGTAATTCCACAAAATATCAAGTAAAAATAAGAAAGGTAACATCTGTTTTTGTACACATTTCTCCAACAATCCATAATTTTTTAGAATCTGGACTGTTCATAGAAAATACTATACCAGTAGACATTAGGGTATTAATTTAGGCCAAACTAAAATATAGTCATAATCTTAACTACAAACACTAGTTTCCCACAAAATATAAAGGTCATACGTTTTTAGGAAATCCACTTTTGAGACCTTTGAAATTGACACAACCTGCTGCAGTTGCAACAAGCTCCCATGCATTGTACTCTAAGCATTTCATTGTTGGTATATAATCCTCAGTAATTACAATAGAGAAAATAGGTTAAAAGAGGGATAATTGAAGATCAATAAGCAAATAGTGTTATTGAAATTGCATCAAGAAAATTTGGAGTACAATAGAAGCATATATAGAGATTTTTATTCAAACCTCAAGAGTATAACCGGAAATCATAACCACTTGCTTCAATGGCAACAAAGACGGGCTGGTTCACCACAGCCTTTTAGCAAAGCATTTTCATTGTTTCTCGCCACAGCCTATTCAGAATACACAGGGCCAATATTATTGTGCTCTGAGATTCATGCAGAAGAGATTTGCACAATCCACATATTTTTTTATTGAACTTAAAGTTTGAGGCCTCTTAGGGGATGAGAATGTCTTTTCCTTTCCCATTATTCAGAAATGCCTAAATTAAACCCAATACACTAGCTGTATAGAGTCTATAGACACTTAAATTACTTCATGGGAGATATTGTCACTGCAATTTTTCATGGATATACATTTGCAACAAAAAATTAAAAAAAAGGTAATTGAGATAGAGAAATTATACATTTTGCCAGTTCTTCTTGAGGAAGGAGACAAGGAAGTTGACAGACATCTGATAATTATGTTGAATCTGTCTCCTGGCGAGTCACCAGTGTGGGATACCTGTGCATAGTCAAAACCAAGGCTTATTATTATTATCCTTTTGCAAGAATATTAAAGGGTTAATTTTTTGTGTACCCTCTAACTCTTACTAAATTTCTTATTTATCCTTCAAGACTTCAATATATTATATTTACCTCTCAACTCTTCCACATTTTTTAAGACATGAAAACAATTAGGTAGTAGAACAGTCATACTGGACATGAAAACCAGTAGCACTGATGCTTTCGTACCATGGTAGCATAGTTATATTCTATTGCCTAATATGGTTGTTTTAAGCAAAGTTACTCCGTTGCTCCATTTACTGGTAAAAAGAGATAAATCAGGAGTACTTTTAATTTACTGGTAAATGGGATGGATTCTCAAGAATTCAGTCATCAAGTGCAAATCATAGAGACAATTGATGAACGGTTGTTCAATCTAGAAACAAGATTAGCAAGTCATAGAGACAGCTTGGGGTCAAAATTGCCAACATCTATTAAATTGTTGGTAATCTTTTGGTATACGACTGCTATAATAACAGGTGGTACTGTGGTTCTCATTTGCAACTGTGCTAATACCTCAAACAAATCTCTTAATCAGGTAAATTAAATTGACCATCAATTAAATTTTGCAATTCTTTAAAGATAATACTTCAAACAAACCAGATGATGCCTCAAACGAACACAAAGATAATACTTCAATTAAATTTTGCAATTCTTTCAAGATAATACCTCAAATGAACACAAAGATAATACTTTGGTTTTAAAGAAAAAAAATGCTCTCTACACCTATACCGGATGAATCTCTGAAGTTGAGAAAGGTGAGACCTCCATGGACCCTGTGTAAGGCGACCCAGCCACACAACCTTACCTGCTTGCCTATATCGCTCACCCCAAGATCACCGCAATTTGCGGTTCTGTTCACCCAGTTCAATGGAGAGAGCAGGCGGTGGTAGGAGGAAGAAAATTATGAGCGAGAGTGAGAGAGGGACAAAATTAAAGGGCACAATTAACGAAATTGCAATTGGCGGGAGAAAAAATTAGCAAATTGGCGGGAGCAAAATTTTGCAATTGGCGCCTTGGTGGGGAGAAGAGAAGATATGAGGATATTTAGCCAGAAAGAGGAGAAAGGTAGGAGCTTCTCTGAGAAGGAACCCAGGAGAAAAAAAAAAAAAAAAAAAAAAAAAACTTAGAGGTGACAGGTGGTACCCCGTTGTTATGGAAATTATTTTTTGTCATGAAAATTTTTATTAGCAAATTTGTCATGCATATAGGATAGGAAAAATATCCAAAATAAATATATTTGAATTTATTGGTAAAATTTTCATGCATATAGGATGTGAAAATGAATGCATTTAGATTTATTGGCAAACTTTTCATGCATAGGATATGAAAAATTGCACAATTATATTTAGATTTATTGCAAATTTCTAAAAGACCAAGAAGTATATATAGTAAGAGAAATATATACCACTAAATTAGAGAGAGCACAATTACTTAAATATGGAAATAAAGATTAGCAAAGTCTGTATATTAATTTTTAGTTCAAAGACTTAAATATTTAAATTTTGCCATAATTTGTCCCCTCAGCATGTGTCAATATTTAATGAATTCAATCAAATAATATCAAAATTCAACTTTAATTGTAAAAATATTTTGTAATGGAAATTATATTAATTAAAATTGTGCAATAATTAATATTATAATATATTTATTGCTTGATTAAATGAGTTTGATATGTTAATTATATAGCATTACATGCATGAACATGAAACACAAACTCTTGTTCCATGAGTTAATGAAGATGTACGGGAATATGTCACCCGTTGGTCGATCGGAACCGTTCAAATTAAAGAGCACTGTATTTATTATCTTGCATCTGAGTTTGATCAGATTTTGTTTTTATTTACCCATCCATCTAGTTGATCAAAAATTGAAGTATCGTATGGTCATGAACATTTCGTGTTGGATCGAAGTTCATACATAATAAAACTTTCAAACTTTTATGTTGGTTATGTCCAGTATTCTGCCTTGATCATTTTAAAACATATTTGGAAAGTTTTTATCACAGATCGACCGTTGATTTCCCGCGTGAAAATGAACGGTCCAAAAATGTTTTATAAATTTGAAGGGACATATAATAATGAAAGTCTATAAAAATGATATGTATAAGTATTATTTGACTATATAAGATGTAAAAAAAATAAAACTATTTTTTCTGAAATTTTTTGACATGTGTTTCTGTACATCTATCATAAATATCAAGCTTTTATACCGTCTGATAAGAGAATAACGGTTCTGATTTATTCGTTTTGAATAGATGGGGATGGGAAGTCCTTCTACTCTCATGTAACATAATATTTATGTTTAGATCTGACGGTAAGTGATGCACATGATCCTTTGATATTAGTGCACAAAGATAATCACACGATCCAGTCTAAACAAAAATATCATGTTACCTTAGAGTAAATGAATTCTTTCATTGCCTCTTTAACTTTTCATTTTCCCTTCTCTCTGTGCGCAGCTGCCTTGGTAACTTAGGTTTTCATTTCTCCTCCTAATTTTTTACATTCCCTCCAATTTTATCTGCTTTTTCCCACTTCTTTTTTTTCGAAAAATCCAAATGGAGCCGCTGCTATCACCAAACCTAATTCCTTAAATTTGCCGATCTTTTTCACTTACGATCTAACCACTAAACCTTCACCCAATCCCCCGATCAAACCCTTGTGCTCCTAACGCCGACGCTGGAGGCGATTCCGTCGAGATTCTACGATGCCTTCGTTTTGCAAGACCTGAAGGTGGTGGTCACTGAGCCACGCCTCGTACTAGATTCTCCTGAATGTGGTTTCATCAGGCAGCGCCATGCCAGGTCCAGAGGATACACGGTCCTTCCCACCTCCCATCATTGGCTCGTGCGGTTGTTTCCTCTCTGACTTACAAATTTCAATTAGCCTATAAATTGCTCACAAGTGACTAATTTTGATATTTTCGTGTGCTAGTTTGATTCATGCATTTTTTTAAATAACTGAATCACGATTTTGGAGTTAGCTTATCAAACCTAATCAATCCCCTAATTGATATAATTCCAAATAAACACAATTGACACAAAAGCAACCAGGTGAATACATAGCAGTGAGTTACTGTACCGATACTATGGTGACACAAAAGCAACCAGGTGAATACATAGCAGTTAGCAGTAAACAATAAGAACACTATTGATTTTGTGAAATTAATTTTGGCATTGGTGGTTTAGAAAACTAATTCAGCTTTTTTGTGTAGATGTTGTATTTAAATATTGCAAATGTTAGTGTAAATGTGGCAATTTTTGCAAATGTTATTGTATAAATATTGTGAAGTTGCAAATATTATATATCATTTCTGTTATGCTCCAGTTTGCTTTCTTCTAAAGAACATTAAGGGTGTACATGCTCCACAAATCTATTAAGAGGGGAAGGGAGAGAGGAAAGATTGTGGGGTAACTTGACATTTAATTTGTATACTTTTTAGATATGACTATTCTGTCCTTGTATGATTTCTGAACCATGAAACAGAAACAGAAACAGAAACATAAATTTACTCAAGTCTTTCACTCTTGCAAGGCAGGTGCCGACGTGCAGCAGGGCTGGTTGTCTCATCGTCGCCACATGTGCGCAATACGGGAAAAGAAGAAGAAATTTGGATTGCCGCTTCGCAAAGGAGATTGTCACTGTACCTGTGGCTGCCTCCACCTGTGACCACCTCGGAAAGGAGATCGGAAGACCACCTAAGTCGAACTGTCAAACATCACTTTGAGATGATATTGAGGGTAATTGATAATTGAATGTGCTAAATTTTATGTTTTGTTGAAGTAGCTTTATATAATCTTATTTCTTTTCAAGTCTTGAGGATTATACCGTGGGATTTAGGGCAGTAGATGCTCCATTTATCTTGCTTGGGTAGCTATTCTCAGAAAAAAAAGAAGTGGTTTTCAGTTTTAATTTGAGGAGAAAACATCAGACCGTCCATAGAAAATTGATCTAAAGGAAAATATCAAAATGAGGTTTTATGGCAGCGTCAGTTTCAGCAGGAGTGACACAGACAAAAAATAGAAAAACCAAGGACTAAGATGCATAAATTTCTCAAATGAGTTACTGACAGATTGTGGTAATTTTCTTTGACCGTAAATTAAAACAAGTACCTCAGTATTTAATAAATCTGCACCTGAGGGGTATAATGTTTGCATATTTGCATATGGCCAGACTGGAATTGGTAAAACCTATACTATGGTAAGTTTTTCATATGACATAATAACCCACCTTTTCTATTTAAATTCTGAAACTGAATTCAAAGAACTCACTACCATGAAATTCTGCCAATATTCAATTTAATCATTTTTTGTATTCAAATATGACACAAAATATCATAACTTGTTATTATGAGTGTACTAATTTTTGGTGCCACGATGTCCAAATCCATGCAGGGTGGTATATATCAAAGTGTAGCCATTTACAATATTAACTGGATTATATAAAATCAGAAGAGAAACAGAAAATTGTATAATTTGACCTATAAGCCAACATAGAAACATTTCTCTCATATTTATACTAGAAAGTATATGCATTATTTATACCGTGTAATCGTGTATATAGTCAACCGTGTAATCGCGTATATAGTCAACTTGTTGCTTAATTGTTTACTAGTCCTATTTGACCTAAGTTAATCACAAATTTTTAATTTATCTTTTTTCATGAGGCGTTTCCTTAGGTTACTAGTATGTTGGAGAGTGCCGACTGGCACTCACCACCACCATCGCGGCTGTTGTGGTCACCGTCAGGCCAATCTATCAGTTCTTCGTCTCCTCCAACGGTGGCCTGGTGGTCTACATCGTTCTCCTCATTCTTCCCTTCATCAGTTCTGTATTTCTCCTCTCTTTTTATACAAATAATTAAGTCTTTAATTGAGTAATGAAAAATTGGGTTGTTTTCCATAATGAGTCCAGTCTATAATATATAGTTCGCTGTTGCAAAGGACTTGTTTTCTAATTTCAATACTTGGAATTAGATATGGTTGTGCTGGAAATTAAGCAGGAAAACGATTTTAATAAGTACCCGGTTAAGGGAAATTAAGCAGAAATGCAAAAAGTGAAACCACCAAATTTTTGTAGCCATTGATGCAGAGGTTATATTTCTGAATTGTAATTCCAGGTCAATTCTGATCTTAGTCCTTCCTAAACCAAAATTTTGATTTTTAAGGGTAGTAATTTTCAAAACCAATTAGGAAGTACCTAATAAAAGGAAGTTAATCAGAAATGAGAAAATGAATCCACCAAATTTTATACCCATTCACACATGCTATATTTCTGAATTGGACCATGTCAATGAATTTAAATGTTGATGAATCTTCTCTCAGTCATTCCTTTCAATTGATTTTTTGTTATAATAGCTTAATTGTTAATCTGTGTAGTAATGTGCCCACTGTATTACTACCACCATAAACATCCTATTAATTTTTATTGGTTGGACTTTTTATCGCCTCCATCAGTTTTGCTTTGAGAATGTCTTGTATAAACTTTGGTAATTATCAAATTTTTCCTTCAAGGAATCAAGGACTAATTAATTCGAATATATTGTTGTGATCTTTGTTGATTCTGAATTTAAAATTTAACAGTGACTAATTCACTGTTGGTGAATTTTTGTTTCAGGATGAAGGTAGTGCAATTAGCAGAAGAACAATTTGACTGGTATTTCGAGCTTAGAAGACATGGTACTGTTAAGCATGTTGGTTTTCAAATCAATTTTGATCAACTCGCTATGTTTTTAACAGGTTTTGGTTATAGAAACAAGTTACTTATAGTGCTTTGGTTGCAATCCTGTTTGGTCTGATGTTTCAAGAAAAACTTGAATTTACTATAATGATAATTAAAATGTTACTCTCAATGTTTCATTGTGTTGTTGTTCATATTATATTTCAATGTGTAATGTAAAAGATTCTTGGTTGCCTATGGGTTGGTACCAAATCGGTACAGGTACCAAATTGGTACGGGGTGAATTATAGAATTGGGTTTGAATTCTTTTTTTTATGAACGACAGTTTTTTGCATCGTAACATCTATACAAATATGGGGACCAGACAATATCTTAGCAAATAACCTGGTGGGGCCCACCTTCTTTGTCCATGCAACTAATAGGTTAATTACCCATGCAACAAATCATGTGGGGCCCACGACATTTAACCATGCAACTATTCACTCTCCTATCGTTGCAACTAATCCATGGGACCCACACACTTTATCCATGCAACAACTCACTCTTCTATCGTTGCAACTAATCCATGGGACCCACACACTTCATCCATGCAACTACTCAATGCTATATCGTTGCAACAACTCAATGCTATATCGTTGCAACTACTTCTTGCATCTGATTTGTTGCATGGGTACTTATTGCATGGACACACCGTTGCAACAAGTATTCCAGAAGTTATTGCATGGTAAACCCATGCAACAAGTCCGAAATTGAGTAGTTGCAACGGAGGTTGTTGCAACGGTATTTTTTGGGACTTGTTGCATGGATAATCCATGCAACTAACATTTTTAGGGATTGTTGCAACGGTAAGCCAATGCAACAAGCCAAATTTTATCCATGCAACAAACCGAGATTCTAGTAGTGCTAGGTTAGGATCGGTGTCTCCAACACCGATATGAGCAGATCTAGGATTTTCGTTAGGGGGGAGCAAAAATAATATTGAATGGGCTTAAATAGCTAATTGGATTTAAACTTATGAACTAATTGGATACTCGATAGAAAATAATGCTTTGATTTATACTTTCCAATTCTCTGACTTTTAATTTCTAATGTTTTTATACTTATAATAAACAATCATGATTAAAAAAAGTATTAATTTTAACCTAAATTACAAATCAAACATCCAGAGAGAAGCAAAGTCGATCAAGACCAATCGATAAATCTCCACTAAAACTCAAAATTCAAAAAAGCAGCTGTCCTCTCTTGATACAATGTGGATTCCTTAGCAAGCACTAAGCATTGGATTTGGTTGGACCAACATGGCTTCCACTATACTTTGATGTTTTCTTTCTTATATCACTTAATTTAATCAAATTTTAAACACTTGTTGGATTTCTCTCCTCTCCATTAGAATAGTAAAATGGAGAAAGCATTTCGTGATTTAATTTCCAAGGTTTTTCTTGTGTAAAAGATCGTAGATTTGAAACTCAAATAGAGGTCCTTTATAGATAATTAAATAAAAGTTAGGAAATTAGACATCTACCTTTCTATCTCAAAAAACAAAAAATATATGATTTATTATTTGTTTTCCTGTAAAATTACGCAAGTTAACAATGCCTTTTATTTTTTTTAAAGATCAAACCACAACTATTTAATATCTGCACATAAGGAATCTTTTATTAGAAATTTTAACATGTTACATGCCATATGAAAGGCATTAAGTTTATCACTAGAACAAAGTTTAGTTCTAAAAAATTAACATTGTCAGCACAATATATAATGTTTAGGTCCAGTCAGATGCCCATATTTTTGTGTATTTTATTGATAATTCGTGAGACTAAATTTATGTTCCGTACTCAGTTTGATTCTTAGATTTTGATATTGGAAATAAATCATCAAACCCCACATTAACCTTCAACATTATGCATTTTTTATGAAATATTGAAATATTGAAATTTATGGTGCAACTAAAATATTTTTTGCCCCGAACCTAGCAAATAGCAATTAATGCATGATTTACTTGTATATTTTGTTAAAACAAATTCTCAAATTACTATTTATATAAGAATGCAAAGCTATTTCCAATTCTTTAATATTCTTTTGTTTAAAACACAAACAACTCACATATATATTAATGTAAAAATCACTTTATGACAAAAATATATATGATGAATAATAAATCTTTTTCTGTAGAGATAGGCATGAGGTGGATTTTTCTAATATTGGGAATTGAGTGGCCCATGTAAAACTACAAAAGGCGCAGTTTGTAGTAATAAAGAATGGAGTTACTTTATATCGGGCAGACCAAAAAAAGTGATTATAATTGAAGAAATCATATAGGAAGCTGCTTTTCACAGCAGAGTCGGATCCCTCAAAACCCACCCATGTGACCATGTCGGTTGGCACTTTGCCAATGACTTTTTCACATACACCCTCAAAAGTATTCCTTTTTTTTTTTCTTTATAGTCTAAAAAGTAAACGTTTACAAAATGCTCTTTAAAGAAAGTTTAGGATCCCGGTATGATACTTACGTCTGATTTCCAACAATCCTTATTACCTTCTCCCTCTATATATTTATACTTAATTTTGTGTCGATACATTAGACTAGGGATGGTTAAATAATCTATAGTATTGTCCAAAACGGTCCTTTGTATTTCCTTATTGTAACCTTTCTACAAGCCTGAAATTAATTCCAAGTTATGATCAAAATATCAGTTTTTTTTTAAAAATACATTGTGGCATTTATTTACATAAAATATGATACGCCACTTGATTATATATTATCAATAAATTCATAGACTGTGGAGTATTTCTGAAAATAAAATTTTTAATTTGATAATGTTTAAATTTGACTTTGTATTCTTAATAAAATAGTATTTAGCAAATCCTCATAAAAAAAAATCTCATATTCCATTTGTATAAAAAAGTATAGGATCTAAAGATAGAATTATTTAAACAGTCTACAACTGAGCCGAAATTTTTATTAATACCCAAAATAATATGAAATTACCGGATCTACCCACTTTTTTGGTGGAATTCGAAAATTGCCCCTTCCGGTGACTAAATAACCGGACTAAGATCACCTTTCCTGTAATTTAGTCATCGGATCCAAGAAAAATATCCGGTTACTAAATAACTGGAAAGTGGCCCTATGTTTGTTTGGCTTAGTAACCGTTTTTTTTGTATTGAAATATTAGAAATGTTGAATATATTTCTTTGAAAATAGATGTAATACAATATAATTTGATTTATTAGAAAAACTGCAATAAATAATCCGGATCAACAATTTTTCAGGCCGAATTCACTACTGTTAGAAAAATTAATATATTTCTTTATGTGTTATTGGAAAAAAATAAAAATACTTAGATTATGAGTTATTAATCCCAGTTCAAAAGTCACTTCTAAGTAAATACATAAAATATTTCCATCCTTCTAGTACATTTTATTTCTAAATAGTTATATCTATTTTTGAAAAAAAATTTAAGTTATTTAATGATTGATATTAAAGTTAGTCTGATTATTCAGTCACCGGAAGGGGTAATTTTCGAATTCCACCGAAAAAGTGGGTATATCTGGTAATTTCATATTATTTTTGGGTATTAATAAAAATTTCGGGCAGAGCATAATATATAGAATTTAAAGTTTACTGAGTGCGATCTGCACTTTGGTAAAACACAAGCATCAAGCATGCTAATACGGAGAGAACACATCCATTTCAAATTTAAATGGAGAGGATATAACCTTCCTCTTAAATGACAAATCCTACGGCTCCTCGATAGATGTGAGCCACTCTGCCACAGCTTTGCTCTTCCTCTACTCAATTCATTCGCTTTTGAAGAGGAAAGCAACAAATCATTTAAGGGAGGACTGAGGAGGCAAAAAAGTTGCATTGGTTTTGTGCCTTGCATGTGGATTTGGAGCCATTGATCTTATTTTATGTGCATCCTTTTAAGATCTACTTCATTTTGCAAAAGTTTGTTTATGTAAAAAAGCATTAGGAGCTATCCCTCCATTGTTCATTATCAGTTCACAGTAAACTCAGCAGTCTTTCAATGGGTGAAGAAGTTAAGAAGGTAATGTATCAATGCATATATGTCCCTTAATTATACTAAATTGTTATGTTGAACTAAATCTCATTGTTGCATGTCTTTTGTATTGGTGAAGTAACGAGCTTGACGAGCTTTCAGAATTTTTATTTATAGTTTAGTTAATAGTTCAGAAGTAGAAAATTAATTTCTCTTTGTTACACAGGAGGAGGAGGCTAAGGAAGAGGTTAAAGAAGAAGGGAAGAAGGAAGAAGAAGCAAAAGGAGAAGAAGGGGAAGCAAAAGGAGAAGAGGAGAAAAAAAGAGGAACTGCCCGCACCGCTGCCTCCAGTCGTGCTACAAGTGGATTTGCATTGTGTAGGCTGTGCAAAGAAGATTCAGAGATCCGTTCTCAAGTGTGCGCAAAGGTATCTCTCTTTTTCTCTTTGAGGAAGACAAATTAATAAGAAGAAAATTGGTTTTTGGCAAATAAAAAAAACAAGCATATTCACTCTAAATTAGATTGGTTTAATGTACCTTTTGGATATAGTAATATATTCTAATTCCAAACATGATGACATCTTTTCGGACTCCCCAATAAATCTTGGAAAAAGAAAATGTAACCTTCCCAAATGCCAAGCCTCCCATCCCCATCTCCACACCATCACTCGTGACATGATTGGTGATGGATGCAAACTGATATGTGCACACCATAGACCATACAATGTGGTCACAACCAGACAAGGAATCAATATCAAATTACATCTTACTGGTTACAATCCCATCAGTTCCATACACCACCGCGAATACCAGACACAATGCTCATATTGTTATAGTAAACCAGTACAAATTCAGTCCGGACAGATGCCCAACCAAAACCAAATAAATGTTCCAACCTACCAACAAATTAAAATTTGGTTGTTTCTATTTAAATTTGAACTTGTGACGATGAAATGATGAGCAGGGGTTGAAGGGGTGGAAGTGGAGATGGGCAAAAATCTAGTGACAGTGAAGGGGATAGTGGACCCACAAGCGCTGTGCAACCACATCCAGAAAAAGATGATGAGAAAAGCCACTATTATCTCTCCCTTGCTTCCACCACCTCCTCCTGAGGGAGAAGCTCAGCTTCTAGTGGTCCTTTATCAGGTACATTCATTTCTCACTCTCTCTCTCTCATTTCTTTTCATAAAAGAAACATCACTAATTCATTAATGCAATCAAATTTTGTCAACTCTGCCATTTCATCAACAAATTTATTTAAGCAAATATTACACATGTATATGTATGCACAATTATGTAATGTGCTTAATTTTTTTCAATGCAGAATACCAATGTAAAAAAAAAAATGGGATTTAAGGGATCAGAATAGAAAAGATGATAATAAATGTTCATAAGAAATAACAATAAATTGGTTTGTTTACAACATGAATTAAGTGCTGCAGTGATGTATATGTTTGACTAAAATTCATACTGTGAGACGATTAATGCAAGTTGAATTCTTGCTTTGTAAAAGAAAAAAGGAAAGAAAAGAAAAGAACAAACATTCTATGATGAGTTGATGACACGAAAGAGCTACAAGAGGAAGCTCTCTGATGTGTTACAATCTTGGAATGACTGTGTATCCATTAAATTTCCAAAGGTCGATTGTTAGGTAAAACACATCTGGAAGAAAAAGCAACTTAATTTATAAAAAAAAAACTATCAACCTTTTGATATATTTAATTTTTTTTTAATAGAGAACTTATTTGTACATGACCTAGAAGAAACTAGAGAAAGGAGAAAATATTCTTTACAAACTATTATCTCCTTCTTCAATTATTCTTTTCTTATTTTTAAAAACCCAAGACAAGTTATTATCGCAAAACATCTTCATCAGTTGATCATGTTCGATTCCGATGCCTTTTAATGATTGTTTAAGCTATGTTAACTCGTTTGCGGTGGCCGTCATAGCCCGGTACTTCGTCTTGACACTTGATCTTACTACAACTGTTTGCTTCTTGCTTTTTTTTTTTTTCCGATATCGTGAGATTTCCTCCCACGAACAATAGCCGGTTGTAGATCGTCGATCACAATTTTTGACCCAATTTGCATCAGAATAACCTACAATACAATAGAGAGATCATTATTCTTCTAAAGCCAAATACCTCGACCAGGTGAACTTTTGAGATACTTAGGAATTCAGATAATGACCGACTGTCGATTATTTTAGAACTAAACCAAGGTTCTTAAATATTCTAGTTAGTTTTCTCAGCTCTTATAGAATTAGGGCTAATATAAATGGTTAGGAGATTAATTTTAAGTAAAAAAATATAATAATTAAAGAGTTGAAAGAGAAAATAGGAAATTCAGTAATAATTGGAAGGTACCTAAATTATTCAGCCAATTATAAAATAGAAAGCAGTTGACTGCGTCCCTAATGTAAATTTAACAATTAACACCATCCCTTTCATCAACATACATACCTAATATAAATTCGAGACCACAAGATAACCTAAAAACTTGTGCAACAAACTCAGCGTACTAAACTCTATTCCAATCAATGGTATCTGACAAATCTCTTTCATTGTTGATCAAATCCATGATATCTTCATAATATAACAAATCCATATTGTTGATCAAATCCATGTTCTCGGGCTCAGTAGTTCTCCAATTGCTTGTGTTTGGACCAGGTGCATTTATATTATGGTTATTAGGCTCCAGTACATCTTAGTTTGGATCGATCTGTGAGGTCTTCATAACTGTTTTAGAGCTCTATTATCTTTCTATAAAATGTAAGATCTTGATTACCACATGAGAATTGAGAAAGATATGGGTATGGCAGCTTTAAGCGGAGAAGGTCAATCTGTCCATAGGTTTCTAGGAGGTGATCTTTTGAGAGTCTTTTAAGAGATTATTAAGTGTATTTTGGAAGTAGTAAAAGTAGTTTAGAGTAGGATTACTAGTTAGGTGACTTTTGGGAGTCAAGCAAGCTTATGAAATATTACCTAAGTTATCTGTTCAAGTAGAATTTATCTCCTATTTATTCTCTTTTGAGTTGAACCTGTTTCTCTTTGAGTCATCGATGTTTTAGTTCAACTAGCTTGTGTCATTGTAAATCTTTCTGGCCAGACCGTATCACTTCTCAGTGATGTTCCCAACTTTTTTTTCTTTCGGATTATTTTTAAAACTAAACCATGGTTCTTAAATATTCTAGTTAGTTTTCTCAGCTGTTATAGAATTAGGGATAATATATAAAGGGTTAAGAGATTAATTTCAAGGAAAAAATATAATAAATTAAGGAGAAAATAGGAAATTCAGTAATAGTTGGAATGTACCTAAATTCTTCAGCCAATTAAAAAATAGAAAGCAGTTGACCGCATCCATAATGTAAATTTAACAGCAGAAAATAATGAAACAAACTTTCAGAAACAGTATCAATGCACCACAAAATAAATGCAAATTCTCTCTATCTCTCTTCTCTCACTCTCACTCTCTCTCTCTAACCAAGACTCTCTCTCTAGAAATAGGAGAGATATAGAGAGAGGGAGAAAAACAGGGTGCCATTAATCCATTCCGATCAACAAACGTATTTTGTTCCCTTTCATCAATATATATATATATATATAAGGTATATACCTAATATAAATTGAAGATAACAAAATAACCTAAAAACTTGTGCAACAAACTCAGCGTACTAGACTCTATTCCAATCAATCTGACAAATCCAGATAGCTCCTCCACTCCATGTCCTCGGGTTCAGTAGTTGCATTATTGTTTGTGTCTGGACCAGGTGCAATTGTATTCTTGTTATAGATAGGAAGGTGATTACCCATCTCTGTTGGCTCAGTAGAAATCGTTTTGAAATTATAAGATGAATTATTAGGCTCCAGTACATATGCATCCGGTTCAAACATCTGTACAAGAATACAAAAGTGTAATCATTATATTCAGCAGGATGCCCTAATAGAAAAGAAGATGAAAGCGCATGGGAATACTGAATTCTAAGTAATCACAAGTATAACCTATAAGTATTTACCAGATGAAATTGAAGGCAAAATATAGGCTAACGTTTGTTGAACATTAAATGTAATATAGATAATTTGTTAACAAGAAAAAGAAAGAATATTTTAACCTGCCCATGTTGAGTGTTACAAAGTGAAAACTGTTGTTCTTCGGATGCATTATATGTGCCTTGATCGGTAATCGGTGGCACAGTAGGTGCATAATAGGTTGGGGTTGGACCAGGTGCAATTATATTCTGGTTGTAGCTGGGAAGGTAATACCTGCTCTCCTTTAGCTCTGTAGAATTCGCATTAAAATTTTGAGATAAATTATGAGGGTCCTGTACATTCTGTTCAACCACCTGTACAAGAAAACTATAGATCATCATTATATTGAGCAGGATGTCTGAAAAGTATAGAAAAAGATTAATCAATTAAAATATAAGTATGAAAGAAAACATGTAAATGAAATCACACTAAAATACTGAATTCATTGTAATTTTAGCACAACCAATATTTAGTTAATTACCTGATGATATAAACGTTTTGATATTAGTCAACCCACACACACCCCCCCCCCGATATATGTATAACGTATATTGATATATTTGTTAAATAAAAAAAGAAAGAGTATTTAACTTATTTTTGGGTCAAATAAATATCAGGTCCTTAAACATTACCTGGCAATCCATACTGCTGCCGGTTTCCACCAATGGTCGATAGTGAGTGCTACATGACGAAACCAGTCCTTGTAAAGTATCTTTCTCAATCCGTTGCTCAAAAGTTGCAGCTGGTATTTTTTCACTCTCAATCCGGCAAAAAGCCTGTAATTGCAAAAATAGATACAAAAAATTGTTTTATTTTAGAGAAAAACAAATAGATACAGTAGATACAGAAGATTAGCTGGTGTGGACAGAAGTCACTGTGTAACTAACAATAAAATGAGGGTTCAAACGCATCATGATTTTGTGCTCTAATATGCTCCACATCCTTTATCTTTGTTTTCAAAGTCCGAATAGTCGATCCGAACCGATCAACATTAACTTCACAATAAAATATGCTTGGAGACCAAATTTTATATTTTTATAATTTTTTTATATTTTTTTAGATAGGCGCAAAATCACTGTTTTAAAGAGACTCTGGACCATCCGAAAAAGCGATATTGTACATATGTAAAAAAAATTAAAAAAATATAAAATTTAGTCTCCAAGAATATTTTATTATGGAAATCATGTTGAGCTTTTTGAATTGACTATTTGGACTTTAAAAACGGAAAGAAAGAATGTGGAGCATATTGGAGAATCATGATTCATTTGAACCATCATCCAATAAAATATATGTAAGTATTAAATATGAAAAATAGTATTGTCCCTCATGTGTTGCTTGTTGCACCTGGTCAAATAAGCATCAATTAGAAAGAAGAAAACATATACTTTTGCCCATTTTATTACAAATAATTAATGTGGAAGGTAGAAAATCAAGATATATATATATCTTTAATCAAGATATATATACTTTCTGTCGGCAGCAGCTGCTAATATTGCTTAACGGTTGTTTATATGCATATTTTAAACCCTGCCTAATTAGCTCACGTAGTTTTCCCTGCATAATTTGCACAATGCCCATCAGGTAATCATAAGTTGACAGAAAGTTATATCACTGTAAAGATAAATAAATATGAAATAATATGCACTAATTGATGAAAACATTCTATGCCGTCCTTGCTCACCTCAAGAACTTGTTGATTGTAGTACCCTGTAGTTAAAACATGTCCTTCAATAAAAAAATAGTCAGAAATAATGTTAAATACAAAAGAGCATGAGTTGCAAATTAATCATGGGAATGATTTCCTTGGTAGTTACCCTTTTGCAAATGATGGCCTCGCTGCTAAGGTAATCTCCAAGAAATCAAGGGTCTATGTTCTTATTGCCGAAATTACGAATGGGAACTCGATCATTTAAATTCTCCATTAATTCAATTACAAAACAGGAAGGCCCTATCTTTAGTGTACTTTTAGCCATTGAGACTATCTGAAGATAAAAGGTAACGATGTATTATTGGCTAAACTGCTAGCTATTTTCATTGCCTCGCAGAAATCCTTGTCATTACATAGATTGAAAAACCAGTAAAGGGCATGTCAAGAATGTAGTAGCAGCCAAAATAGGCCACAATTAGGCCAACAAATTTGTAAAAAGTAGATGTCAGTACTCAGTATAGAGTTTTCTGGATTATTGGCTTTTTCTGCTATTGTAGCTGCTATATATTAGAAACTAATGAATTTTGTCTAAAATTATAGTTGTGGCTGCTATATATATAATAGCAGGTTTACCTTGTTCCATGGGTTCAAGGGAAAGAGAAGTTTCTCCTTTGTCTCCCTTGTTGGCATCTGCATGGTCAATTTCCTACAATGGATTGAGTTGTTATCATCTAAACAAGTTTTCGGTATAAATATTTATAAAGTCTGATATTTTAATGAATGAATCAAATGCATATGTAAGGTGCAATGAATGAGTAGAGGACGAACTCCAGTTGTGAATACTAGCTTTACATACGATCAGAAGGTGCATTTACCATAGTTGTTGGCTGCTGAGTGGCCGATAGTAATATGTCACGTGTATACTTCTTATTATCTATTGTAATTCGGCATAGAGCATGCTTGGGCTGAAATCAATTTGAGCATGATTGTAATTAGAGATGAGTTTATAAACAAGAAAATTAAAAGTTCGTACATGTTCTTCAAAATTTAGGTTTCATTGATTCATTCTTTACCTTATCCTCCACAGATGTGTACTCAATCATAGTGTAGTCCCGAAGTCCAGTTTGTTTGTTTGTGTCTTGCTGTGTGTTTTCAACAAGTTTGTACTTGCGTTTCTTCCAAGAGGTGTCTCCATGCTTCTTCAGATCGACAGAACGAGCATCCCATCTGCAATTTCTTAACGTTTTTCTAATAACTCTTGATCCTCCTCTCGAGTAGTGAAGGGGAGCAATTATCCATGCTTCACCTTGGTCGTTTAAATGTGTCGTCCAGTCATCTGTTGTTAGTTCACCCCAGAACGCGAAAATATGGTTATCATATATATTGGGATTTGACCAGCCGGCTAGAAACAAGTCAAAGCTCAAATAAAGTATTACCTCCAACACCTCCAGGTGCCTCATAAACATTCACAATTTTTATATCTTTGAAGTGCTCTGGCAGACCCTTGAGCTGAAGCATGGTCAGAGCATGAAAAATTTGCTGTGTGTTGGAGCCTATCATCTTTTTACACAACTTAAAAATTAGCTCTGGGATATTTTTTTGTTACTTAAACGTAACACTGTGTTTCCTCTGATGTTATTGGGAACATTTCACTTCTATAGGGAAAATCTAATCTTTGCACCAAGGGGAAGGAAGGAATTTTTTTTTGCACCAATGGGAAAGCAAAAAACACAAAGTGAAGGAAAACCTAGGTGCAAAGATTAGATTTTTTTTTGCCTTCGGGTTTTTCTGCCTTTTTCTTATTTGGACGTACTTGTATAATTGGCTCCTCTAGTTATCATCTAATCTTCCTAATGGGGACTTGTACTTAGGCCTGCTAAATGGACAAGACGGCCCGTTATCAGATATTTTTTTTGCATTTTCTTAAACATATCAGCTAAGAATTGATCTTATCTATACTCTACTTTTTCCCATTAAGAATTGATCTTATTTCACTCTATCTCCGAAATAACAAAATAGTAACGGATGAATAACGACAAGTATTAATATAATAATTAATTTTATTATATTTTGCAAATAAAATATCAAAACTCATTTTTTTCACACATACACAATCACATTAGTAATAAAGAAATAAACAAAAAAAATGTACAATGAATTTCAACTAAATTGTTTTTTTTATAAAGCAAGAGAATTTAAAAACATGAATTTATCTTTGAACAATTCAATTATTAACTAAATAACAAAACATGTAAATAAAAGTCATATGATTAACATTTTTCTTATAGCAAAAAACATATACTAAATAACAAAAGTACAAAACTAATTATTGTTCAAACATTTTCATATGAAATATTATGCAAATAAAATTTAAAATCACTAATTATTACTTAAATATTATAATATAATTTTATTTTATATAATTACTCTAAGGGTAACAGTACAAGAATGCTATTCAATATCGGGCTCGAATAGTAATTTGGGTCAAAACATAACAAGATCATTATGACTAAGTCCATAATATCATATTTATCCTCCCAAATTTAAAAAAAAATCACAAATTCATCCATTTTATTTCCTTTTCTATTGAACTCATTTTAAATTTATAAAATACCCATTTTACTCTTTATTGAAAAAATAGAAAATATGTAGCCTATTTTGGAAAAATGTCAGTCATCTAATTGATTGGCTTCCAAGGACAAATGGTTAATTTTTATAGTTATAACGTATATACTCTGACATTTAGGTATATGCTTCTATAATCTATATACATTAGAAGCATATAAATTAACCATTTTCCCTTGGAAACCAAAATTAGAAGTTTGAGCTTATGATTCAAAAGTTAGCAAATATCTATACATTGAAGAATGAATAATTATTTTAGTACCCACACTACACTACTCGCATTGTACTCGTGCTATAATACTTGCACTTAGAGGAATGATGTATTATAGTCCCCATTAATTATACGGTCTCCCCTAATTATTATTCTAAAAAAATATTATATAGTCTCAACTAATTATTATTCTAAAATTTCAGCATCACCCTTTTCTCTATGGTCCCCACTAATTATATACTTTCCGTTTTATAGTCCCCACGCTCGTCCCCGCGTCAACCTATCTCTAACAAAAATAGTTGACCTCATAGGAATAAATATTTCAATGCATAGGTATAAATACTTTCAAAATTTAAATATTAATGCTTTCAGTGTCATATCTAAAATATACTTAGATATTTATACAATCGTAGATATAAATTCTTAGAAGATAAGATATTAACACTTAAAAAATAAGGTCATGTTTGGTTGTGGAGTAAAGTTAATCTGGATTAAATTTCTTACTCCAAGCTATGGTAGATTAAAATAATCATGTTTAGTTGAAGGTTGATTAGAGTTTGGTGGAGTAAGCTCATGAAGAGAGAGAAAATTATAACATTGTGTTACTCTAATTGCGGGACTCATAGGCGGAGTAAGTTACTCCACATAGAGAAGTGGAGTAACTTAATCCGAATTAACTTAAATGTTACTCCATCTTACTTCTTTAAATTTATTCCCCGTTTGGCTTCTTAAAAGTGGAGTAGAGGGTTTACTCCACCAATTACTCCACAACCAAACATGACCTAAGATATTAATACTTTGATGTGTAACTTGTTATGATCATCTCTTTTTGACTTTCGCAATCATTCCCGCGTCAACATTTCTCTAACCAAAATAGCTGACCTTATAGGTATAAATACTTCAGTGCATAAGTATTGTTACACTTAGGGGCACCTCTAATTGAACAAAAACTGAAAATAAATTGCAATTGAAAGTAAATAGATGAGTTTAGAGAAATTGACACGCGGGATGATAACGGAGTTCGGCAAAACAATGGCCTATGTCTCCGGGGCGTCGCAACCTCTTTCTAGGTGCGCCTTTCTATTACCCAATATGAAAGGATTACAATTGTGAACCGTGAGTCCTTACAAAATGGGAAGCCACGGCCAACGAGAGATGAGTGCCGGCGAGCCCTTACAACCAAGGGAAGTCACACGAGCAACTCAAGATTTGAGCCGGCGAGCCCTTACAAACAAGGGAAGTCACACAAGCTACTCAAGAACAAGAGAAACACTCAATAGATCACTCTAACCTAATCTAGATCAAGATTAGTGAAGTAGGTTTGAGGTTGCTTGAGGGATTTTGAAGTTTTAAGCTCTCACAACAATGGAGTAGGCTAAGCTCTCAGAAAATCGCTTTTGAAATGATTAGGGTCGGCTGAGATGGATTTGAAAGTGATCCCTTCAGTCTATTTATAGTGGCAGCTCAAAAATGAGCTGTTTGACATAAAACGTTACCAACGTTTTATTAAACGTTACAACGTTTTATTCAAATACGATTTAGGGTTTTAATTCTCTGACAGCTTAGAAAACGTTACATAACGTTTTATAACCGTTACAACGTTTCAAAACCGTTATAACGATTTATAAACGTTACAACGTTTATTGCTTGTATTGAACAGTTGCACTCCAGTTGTTCTGCAGCTTTTAAACGTTACAACGTTTATCAACCGTTATAACGTTTTGTAAAATGTTACAACGGTTGTATAACGTTATAACGTTATAACTTGATTCTTTTGAGGCTTCTGATTATTATAAAACGTTACCAACGTTTTAAAAACGTTCATAACGTTTTATCTCAATTTAATCAACCTCACACATACTTTACCAAGCATTTGATTTTACAATATGTATTCTTGATAAAGGTCTTCATGATTTCTTCAGTCCAAGCTTATTATTCAACAGTTCTTACTCTTCTTGGACCTACATATTCTCAAAATAGAAGAAATCGTAAAATTCAATAATTGTATGTTTTTGCAAATTAGTCAAATAGACGTAAAAGATTATTGTACGAACAACACATAATTGGTACGCAACATACCAATTATGTGTGACAATACTAGTACCATAATGATATTCAAAAATCCGGTGCTTCATTATAGAACCAAGCACATAGAGATAAGGCATCATTTTATTAGGAATCATATAGAAAAAGGTGAAATTGAACTCATACATGTCGACACCAAAGAACAAATTGCCATATATTCACAAAACCCTAATACTCAACAACACAATGAATTACGATTTAAATTAGGCATGCTTGAACTTAGAGAATAGACATATTCATAGCTTATTTCAAAATAATCATTTGCAATCAAAATAGTTCATTTAAAGAATGTTCTACAGAAATAAAACGTTATAACGTTTTTTGAAAACGTTGGTGACGTTTTGTGAAACTTCAAAAGTCCGAAGGCACCATAAAAACGTTACATAACGTTTCTGAAACCGTTGTAATGTTTTACTTCTAATACTTAGCCAAAATTCTGAGATAAACCACACCATAAACATTGTAACGTTTTGGGGAAACGTTGGTAACGTTTTTAAAGCGTTACAACGGTTATCTGACAAGGGATCAAAAATTACAAAAGTACAAATGAAAACGTTGTAACGGTTTCCAAACGTTGGTAACGTTTTGTGAGACTTCAAAAGTCCGAGAGCTTCACAAAAACGTTACACAAACATTATAACGTTTTAGGTAAAAACACAGTATTCTCACCAAACGTTGGCTAGTGTTCATTGTTATGTGCATTATGATATATATGAATCAATTTGTCAAATTGACAATCATTTTTATTACTAATTGAAATGAACTTGTAAATTATCGTATAAAATGCTAGAGTAATCCCTCAATTTTATTTCATTTGGGCTTTATCGGTATCATATTACTAAATTGAGGGGAGTGCATAATTTGAGGGGGAGCACTTTAAATTAGTGCTAATTTTTCACCCTTTCGTCGATTTCCAAAAGGGGGAGAAATTGGTACAAATAGCTTGACATGCAAAATCAAAATTGGGTAACTAATTTTTGAAAATTTTTGATTTATGCACTTACTCACATTGTATGTTTTTGCAAATCGCCAAAAGGGGGAGATTGTTGTTCGTACAATAATCTTTTACGTCTATTTGACTAATTTGCAAAAACATACAATTATTGAATTTTACGATTTCTTCTATTTTGAGAATATGTAGGTCCAAGAAGAGTAAGAACTGTTGAATAATAAGCTTGGACTGAAGAAATCATGAAGACCTTTATCAAGAATACATATTGTAAAATCAAATGCTTGGTAAAGTATGTGTGAGGTTGATTAAATTGAGATAAAACGTTATGAACGTTTTTAAAACGTTGGTAACGTTTTATAATAATCAGAAGCCTCAAAAGAATCAAGTTATAACGTTATAACGTTATACAACCGTTGTAACATTTTACAAAACGTTATAACGGTTGATAAACGTTGTAACGTTTAAAAGCTGCAGAACAACTGGAGTGCAACTGTTCAATACAAGCAATAAACGTTGTAACGTTTATAAATCGTTATAACGGTTTTGAAACGTTGTAACGGTTATAAAACGTTATGTAACGTTTTCTAAGCTGTCAGAGAATTAAAACCCTAAATCGTATTTGAATAAAACGTTGTAACGTTTAATAAAACGTTGGTAGCGTTTTATGTCAAACAGCTCATTTTTGAGCTGCCACTATAAATAGACTGAAGGGATCACTTTCAAATCCATCTCAGCCGACCCTAATCATTTCAAAAGCGATTTTCTGAGAGCTTAGCCTACTCCATTGTTGTGAGAGCTTAAAACTTCAAAATCCCTCAAGCAACCTCAAACCTACTTCACTAATCTTGATCTAGATTAGGTTAGAGTGGTCTATTGAGTGTTTCTCTTGTTCTTGAGTAGCTTGTGTGACTTCCCTTGTTTGTAAGGGCTCGCCGGCTCAAAACTTGAGTTGCTCGTGTGACTTCCCTTGGTTGTAAGGGCTTGCCGGCACTCATCTCTCGTTGGCCGTGACTTCCCATTTTGTAAGGACTCACGGTTCACAATTGTAATCCTTTCATATTGGGTAATAGAAAGGCGCACCTAAAAAGAGGTTGCGACGCCCCGGAGACATAGGCCATTGTTTTGCCGAACTTCGTTATCATCCCGCGTGTCAATTTCTCTGAACTCATCTATTTACTTTCAATTGCAATTTATTTTCAGTTTTTGTTCAATTAGAGGTGCTCCTAAGTGTAACAAATATAAATACTTTCAACACTTAGATATTAATACTTTCAGTGTTATATATAAAAAGTACTTGTAAGTATATGTATAAACACTTGTACGGCGAGATATAAATACTTGCGTGACGATGAGCCTGAAAATATGTCATCATGTATCTCATTTGAAATATAAAATTGCGTATGTATTAATACTTTAGAAAAAAAATTCAAATTGTGGCGTTTTTGCAGTTCCCGTAGCAATTTATCTTTCTGCATTTAATTTTTGGTGATCCCTCACGGGTACTGCGCTGGTACTGTTATCTTCACGCTACAGTACCCGCACAATAAATAATTATTCACCTCATAGAAAAAAATATTTCCGTACACACACACACACACACACACACACATATATATATATATATATATATATTTCTATGCATAGGTATTAATACTTTACAAAAAAATTCTAATTGTAGGGTTTTTGCTATCTCCACAGAAAGTTATCTTTTCACATTTAATTTTTGATAGCCCCTGCAAGTACAATGCGGATACTGTAGCGTGGGTTATTAGCTCCCTTGAAGAATCAACCTTACCGAATTGTCCATATTAAATAACAGCGACATAACTGAATTGGTTGTTTTTATTGATATATATTGATTCTCAGATTCTTAGTCTATATCAAACGGAAAAGGAAAAAAAAACGTGAAGTAAGAGTAAAGTATATACCTCCACCAAGTTATGCTAAGTCTCCCATCTTTTCAGTATGTCTCCATTAGGAAGATTAGATGATAAAACGCGAAGGCAAAAAAATCTAATCTTTGCACCAAGGGGAAGGTTTTTCTTCCCTTTTTTTGTTTGCCATTGTGTTTTACAAACAAACTGAAAGGCAAAATAAAAACGGGGGGGGGGGAGGAAAACCTTCCCCTTGGTGCAAAGATTAGATTTTACCTATAGCAGTGAAGTGTCCCCAATATCATCAGAGGAAACACTGCACTCACATAAACTGAGAGCAAGCCTGGAGACGATCATGAACAATGTCAAAGATGGAGGTACATTTGATTTCTAGAAGCAAAAATGAAATTTTGTGGTAATGTTTATGTTACGTTTAATTAAGAAAAAAAAAATTCCAGAGCTAATGTTTAAGTTGTGTAAACAGATGATGGGCTCCCACACATGGCAAATTTTTCATGCTCTGACCATGCTTCAGCTCGAGGGTCTGCCAGAGCACTTCAAAGATATAAAAATTGTGAATGTTTATGAGGTACCTGGAGTTGTGGAGGTAATACTTTATTTGAGCTCTGACTTGATTCTAGCCAGCCGGCCCAATCCCAATGTATATGATAACCAAATTTTCGTTCTGGGGTGAACTAACAACAGATGTTCTGGGGTGAAAGCATGGATAATTACTCCCCTTCACTACTCGAGAGGTGTATCGAGAATTATTAGAAAAACATCAAGAGATTGCAGATGGGATGCTCGTACTTTGTAACTGAAGAAGCATGGAGACACCTTTTGGAATGAACGCAAGTACAAACTTGTTGAAAGACACAGCAAGACACAAACAAACAAGCTGGACTTCAGGACTACACTATGATTGAGTACACATCTGATGAGGATAAAGAATGAATCAATGAAACCTAAATTCTGATGAAGATGTACGAACTTTAATTGATTTCAGCCCAACCATGCTCTATGCCGAATTACGATGGATAAGAAGAGTATAGACATGACATATTACTATCGGCCACTCAGCAGCCAAAAATTATGGTAAATGCCCCTTCTGATCGTATGAGTAGAGGACGAACTCCAGTTGTGAATACTAGCTCTACATACGATCAGAAGGGGAATTTACCATATTTTTTGGCTGCTGAGTGGCCGATAGTAATATGTCATGTCTATACTTCTTATTATCTATCGTAATTCGGCATACAGCATGCTTGGGCTGAAATCAATGTTTATGGGAGTGGTGTGTTTCCTATGATGATATTGGGGACACTTCACTTCTATAGGGAAAATCTAATCTTTGCACCAAGGGGATGGTTTTGCTTCCATTTTTTTTATATATATAATTTGTTTTATGGAACAATTATGTATCAATTTTTATTTTAATGTCATTTAATATTATGTTTAATGTCATTTAATATTATGTTTAATGTCATTAAATATATATGAGAAAGTTATATATATCAAGGTTCGAAATAGCGATTATCATGTCATTGAGGAGAGGTTAAAAAAAAAGTTATTGTGAATAGCATTGTTATAATGGAAGCATTTTTTTTCTTTTAAAAAAAATATTATATATTTTTACTAATTATTAACATTATCAATATAATCAACATTAAAAAATTGAAGTAACAACCAAATAACAACTAATCTAAGTCATATACTTTTTTTGAATCATGGAAATAAGAAAAAAAAATTCTACAAGGTAATATTATTTAATAGTTCATACTTCATAGCATTACAAATTACAATAGACAAGGAGCAATTAATTTTATAAGTAATAAGAAGTCAGTACTTATTGATCATTTTACAAATTATAATAATCAAAATCAACTTTCAATTGAAAAGATAGGCAATGATATTACAAATGAGTACTAGCAAAGAGCAAGCAAAAATAATAATTAATATTTAAATGTTTTATGAGATGGAAGGAGTGACTAAATCACAAATAGGAATAGAAGCACAGGGTTCAATTTAGTATATCTAACTTAGCAGATCATGTAGCATCACAAATAGGAACAAAAGCAAAGAAACCCAAGTTGCAAAGAAAAAAAATGCCATAAAGCATAGCAGTCGTAGCTAAATTAAAGCACCTTTACCTAATAATTTAGCTTTTATGGTCAAAAAAAGTTATAGTATAACTATTATGGAACTAATAGCTATTTAGAATACTAATATATACTCATCAAAACTTCATAATTTAGATATTTATCCATCAAAATTTTCGAGTTCTCCGCACTTAAACATTATTAGAGATATGAGGAACTTAATTTTATATGTCAAATGTAACAGAAATGTTATCACAAAATTTATTCTTTGCTTCTAATTAACTAGCTAGATATGAATGCATGTACCACCAGCAGTCCATATTAGATGTTATAATGATGGGAAACGATAAAGCTAATGGGAAAATAGGGAACACTTCTATAAAATGTCTTCCCGGTCTAATCTGTGGACGGCGGGGGAATGATTCTTTTCTCGTTTTTCGTTTGTTTGACATCATTTGATCCCCAGCTTTATTCTCTTGTGCTACTTCTACACTTTTTATGGTCTCTTAGTCGGTTTTGTGGGATAAAGGTATTTCCATCGTACATTCGTGGGTCGGTGTCACGATTAGATTTCAGATGCATGATACCTCTTTCGGATTTTCAAGTTATAATATAATTGACATCCATATTATATTGCATAATTTTTCCTTTTTGAAATGTTTAAAAATAATCTATACAAATAGATAGACAGATTTAGTTTTTGTGTATCATAGAAAGAACCAAAAAATCTAGAAAACATGGGACAAAAACTAACCAGAAGCGTATGAAAAGTATAATCATCATTAAATCACTAAATATCTGCGAAGTCATCTTTATCCTCTACTTTATCAACCGAAAGTAAAGTTGCTATAGGCTATTCCTTGTGGAAGAAGGAAACTTTTTTATTGAGAAAATAAATAGGATTTCAAAAGCGATGGAAACCTGATCAATTGATCTGCTGTCAGTCACAAAACTGATTGCTCGTGAGTCACAAAACTTACTGTACGCTTGTGGTTTGTTTCTTTCTGAGGCGCGGTTTGTTGATATGATTCTGTTGTTCCTTTTTTTCAAAAATTTTACTTTTGAGAATTTAATAAATTGATTATTAGATAATAGATGGGAGTGTTCATCTGATTTTCCAATTTCAAATAAAGAATAAAATTATTGATTAAAATACTTTTAGGTATTTTTAATTCAGTTCTATAAACTGTCAAACTGCTATACATAAGCGACGAATATAAAACACTTATATTATTGATTGGTGTTGTCTTTATAAAACAAAGAGGGATGAAAACTGAGGAGAGAATTTGTATTTACAAAGGATTTCTATTTATAATTATAAGATTCAAATATAGTTGTTTGTACTATTTTATATTTTTAGTAATAACGGTACATGTTATCATTCTATTTCTTTTTATATTTGATAATAAACCTAAATACTTGAATCTTGATTCTTCGATTAATTTTCAACACTCTCTTTCAAGCTAGAATTGTATAATGTCAAATAATCCTAACTTGTTTGTGATGTTCTCTAATATAGTTTCGGATATAATATCCTAGTGAAGATACCGGCTAATAGATCCTCACTTCGAACAAATTAGGGTGTCTTAATTTTTTGAGCTTGTATTTTTTTTCTATAATGAAATGACAATTGACTTTTATGTGTTTGATTTGGCCCTGCAGCCTAATTAGATTAGGCTTTCCCAATAGAAATCTCAGGGGAAACCCAAAACACTCCATAAACTGAGAGCAACCTAGAGATAGTGGCAGATCCAAGAAGGGTCAGGAGTAGACAATTGTCTACATCTGGATTTGAAAAAAAAAATTTGATTTAGTGATATTTTATACTTGTTTCTATCATTCAATAGATATAATGCCTAACACTTTAATTCACAGTCTAGTGATAGGGGTATGGGTACGGATATGGATACCGCGGGTAAAGGTTATTCCGTACCTGTTGGATAACGGGTAATTATATAAAATAAATTATATCATAAGAAGAATATTATGCTAAACATGTTACTTTTTATTTTAATATTTTATTATTTAGTTAAGGAATTGAATTTGTTAGAAGAGATATTTCTGATTTTAATTTTTTTTGCTTAATAAAAAACTATTACTTAGAATTAATTGCATATTTATATTTTAATTTTATATTAATAATTGTGATTGTATATGTATGACATGAGAAGTTTTAATGGTTTATTTGTAAAAATAATAAAACTATTATATTTGTATTATTCGTTATTCGCTCACTACCGTTTTGTTACACACTATTTTTAACGGATATGGATAGAGTAGGGTAAGAAAAATTGTTAACAGGTATGGGTAAGATATAGATAAGATCAATTCTTAATAGGTATGAGTAGGATATGAATAAGATCAATTTTTAGTGAATATGGGTTGAAAATTGTTCCACCCTACCCTATTAACACCCTAGTCAAGAGTTCTTCTATTTTGAGTATAAAATAGAAGGACTCAAGCCACATGTTAATCAATTGTTTTCTTAGTCAATGAAGGTCTCACTTGGTGTACTATTCGTGGACTTTAATTAAATTGGAGAAATTGATTAACATTCTGTATATGCTGGAATTTTTTTATATTTAATAAAATTAATTTTAGCAAAGCAGCATAATTTTTTTTTTTACAAAAACCACAAGGATCGAATCCTCAATTCGGTCTCCACACTTTACATTTTAGCACTACAGCAAAAAATAGTCGCCGGTCGCAAATAGTCTATCCGGTCGCAGAAATCGAAATCCGGTCGCTGATACCCCGGTCGCTGAAGGCATTGTCGCAGATACTCTTCTGATGACGTCACCGGTCGCTGCATGACGTCACCCGGTCGCTGATACTTTATCTGCGACCAATCTTTTTGGTCGCTGTTATTTTTTGCTGACGTCAGGAAAAAGATATCAGCGACCATGAATCGACGGTCGCTGATAGTTAAATCCGGTCGCTGATACTATTCTGTCAATTTTTCTTTTGTTATTTACTTTTCTGTCATTTTTTTGGGTTTTTTTAATTTTACTTTTCTCAAAACATACACAACAGATCGATTCAATTGTAACGTCAAATATCATACAAAATTATAGTTTTGATTTGAGATACAACATTAATAATATCAACACAACAATTCTAATTTTGCCATAGTATCAATTACAATTTCCTCAAAATTCTCAAGTCATGAAATAAAAAAAAAGCACATATTCCTCAAAATTCTCAATTCTAATTTTCCCAAATTAAGCTAGCCTATTGTTATTTTGCACAATATCAAACATCCCCATTTAACAAAACAACACATATCAATTAATTTAATAAAGCCAGGAAAATCAACAACCCGCACTCAATCGATCAATACCCCAATTCATCACAAGAACTCACAATTTAAAATGGGTTTATGGTCTTGCTTGATGCCTTTGCCAAGATCCTCTGCCGATAGATGATTTTGTTCTACTTTACATGATGCAAATATGCAAGTTAACCTACACCATTTTAATATCACATTTCATTACCTCAACCTAATAAACAAGTAAATTAAATTAAATTAAATAAATAAACCACCACCTTTCCATGAGTTGTACTGTACCACTGCAGTTGGTACACCCCTCAAATCAGGGTTTTTCCTCTACACTGAAATTAAACAACTATTATGCACCTTACTTTATAGGTGGCTGTGCTTGAAATTACCCAAGAAAGGCTCCAAATGCAAAAAGGGCAGCAAGAGTCGGCCGGCACCAAGGTGCTCGCCTCGTCTCCAGTTGTCAGAAAATTCAGCAAGCACACCATACAAAATCAGAATTAAAATTTGCAATATGTCACATGCATGAGATACTGTACTGGTAAAAAGATGAAAATCAAGTTGTTACCAATGTATGTACTGGTAAAAAGATGAAATAGACATTAAAGAAAATAAAGAATAACCTGAGATTAGGTCAATATCTCTAGTAATAACCTGAGAAAACAAATCGATTAGAGTCACGTTAGATTTACAAGAAATCACTCAAAATAAGGACATTGATTTGGCATCTCGTAAAAATTGAAAGTTGTACTGATAAGAATAAAATTGAAAGTTTTATTAATAAGAATAAAAGAGTAAAATAGAAAGTTTTATTGATAAGAATAAAATTGAAAGTTTTTCTGATGGTATTTGTACCAGTTGCGGTACAGGGTGTTGATAGTTAAACCTAAATCAGTCTTTATGCTGAAATAAGAGTACCAACCATGCCTTTGGAGAATAACAATTTTTTTGCCAAAATACGAGCTCCTAAATCAGTCGCAATCTGTCAATCTGTCAACAGCTAAACCAAACAATCGCTAAACCAAACAATCCAAATCTAATGACAGAATTGCTAAATCAATTCAATTCAGTGAAATACCTGGAGAAGAGACAGTGATGCGCTGGGAGGACAGAGGCGACGGCGGACAGTGGAGAGAGGCACCGGAGGAGGGAGAGGCGCCGGAGGAGATAGAGGGTTCTATCTCTAGCGGGATGGAGGGTTTCTCTGGCGGGATCGAGGGCTTCTCAGGTGCACAGGATGGAGGGTTTTTTCTCTGGCGTGAGTGAGAGAGAAAGGATGGTCTGGCGAGAGAGGGTCTAGCGTGGGCAAGAGAGAGCGAGATAGAGAGGTGCTGAGAGCCATCGGTCTGAGGCGATCGATTTTGGAGAAGGGTTTGGGTTCCGATCAAAAATTGAAAAAGGGTTTGGGGTTCCGATTGGAGTTCTGCTGCGGAGAAGGAGATTCTGGCGCCCGCGCGTTTTATCTCAAAATTTCAGCGATAAAAAAAACATCAGCGACCGGTGTTGGCGCCGGTCGCTGATACCGGTCGCCAATACAGTTGGTCGCCAGAATTTAACTGAAAATCATTATTTTTGGAAAAAAATTAGCATCAGCGACCGGCGTCACCACCGGTCGCTGAACCCGGTTGCTGATACTCTGTTTTGCTGTAGTGTAGAGAGACCAAATAGGGGATTCGGTTTCCATCTATTTCTAGCTTTTTCGCCGCAGTGGCCACAAAAAATCCCAAATAGGCTAGACCGAGTAACCTATTCGGTCTCCATTTTTTTTTTAAATACTCTTCTTCTCCCTTCAAAAAAATATTAACTTGCAAATCCAATTAAATATTAACATTCATTCTATTACTCTACATTATTCTACAATTACACTACAATAATCTAAATTACACTAAAAAAATTAAATCATTCAACAATTGATTTATACTACATGCAAAAAGCTAAATTACTCTACATGCAAACTAAAAAATTATACAATTACACTACATAAACTTAAATTTCACTAAAAATTTAAATCATTCAACAATTAATTTGTACTACATGCAAAAAGCTAAATTACTCTACATGCAAACTAATAAATTATACAATTAATAATTACACTGCAGAAATCTAACTTATACTAAACAAAATACCAGTCATTGTATGTCTACCATTGATATATAGAAAACTTAAGCTGGATTTTTAAAGCACTAAATGACATTTCTTTTTTAAATTCTGATGCTTCAAATGCCCAAGGCTTTCTCTCCGGGCAAAATTTGGATCTGTCTCGTCCCCCTCTTTCCAAAAAGTGGTCATATGTGTAAATTTGACTTTCCTAGCTAAAGTTATGACTATTTAAAGTTTTTTCAAAAGCTGAACTTTGAAAATTCATAACTAACTGTAGAAAAAAAACAAATAAATTGAAATTTGTGTCAATTTTGAGTATTTTTGAATGTTCTATATGCTAATGTAATCACTTTTTGAATACTCTACATTAAGTTGGATATTAATAAAAACATCGATAAATTACTCTACATACAAACTAAAAAATTCTATAATTAATAATTAAACTACAAAAACCTCAATTACACTAAACAATATAATTATTTTTATTAATTATGGTTTATAAAAAAATAAATTAATGGGACTGTATGGCCTATTCGGTCCCAAGACAAATACAGTTCTACACAGACAGCCACATGAAAAGCTGGAAATAACTGAAGACCGAATTGAAGATTTGGTCCTTGTGATTTTTGAAAAGAATAAAATTAATCATGCTACTTTGCTAATATTAATTTAATTTATTATGGTATATAAAAGAAATTCTATATGCTGCGAGTGTGAAAGCGATCCAGCCGACAATTGAAAACCAGGAGCTTCGTTTGGACCTGACCGAGGAAATATTCCTTCCTTGGAAGAAATTTAAACTACACGTATGACGTCTGTATGGTTGCGCAAGCAGTAGTGATGCAATCTTAAGGGCTATGTATCAGCGAATAAGTTATCTTTACTTAATTCAATATGAACATTCTTTTTTAGAATTAATTGGAAGTTTTGGTACCAAATTGATCATTACATAAATTAGAACATTACAAATTTGTTCTAATTAACTTTTAATTTTGTTTTTGCTGTAAACCTGTCTTGTCCAGTCAGTAGAAAATTTTAAAAATAAATTCAGAAAAAATATTTTAAATTAGATTTTTTTTAATTTAGAAGTGAAATTCTAAATAACATTAATTATTATAGAATTTATATGTGCTAATTAAATTACCAAATAATTTGGAAATTATCTGAATTTTGATTGGATTAAATTAAGCTTAAAATCAAATGCAACTAAAATATAAATTTATTGACTACCTTATTAAATGTTTTTCTCATCTAATTTATCATTAATATATTTATATATGTATTTTGTCAAATAATTCACATACATTTGATGAGGAATATCATTCACTAATAATTGACATATAACATTATAATTAAGAAAAACATTGACATATTCTAGGGCTTACGCTATGTTCTTAGGCGTAAGCGTAACCCGTTCTTAATTCGATTCAAATAATTTGGGAAGATTATGGGCAAATTGAGGCTCATAATCAAAAACCATTTGGGCTCACGCAGTTGATATAAATACGAAGTTTGTTCAAACTTTGTTAATTCTGATTTGGATAAAGCCCAAACTCGGCCCAACTCTCTCAACTCTCTAAAGCTAGCAATTCTCCTGCCATAACTTTCCACCTGGCGCCTCTGCTGCCAACTGCCAAGTGCGCTCCTCTCTCTCTCTCTCTCTCTCTCTCTCGGAAAGAAAAAAAGCCACATGCAAGCTTCTGCTTTGGTGAGAGGTATCAATTTCTCTCTCTCACACACACACTGAGAACAGTAATTTAGGGTATTTTACAAAGAATTCATTGGCAACCATTGATTCGGTCATAGTGGGATCTGTAGCCGAGAATCGAGATTTTATGTATATGTTCATTCTGTTGCCATTTATTGATTGGTTGCATCACATTAAATATTAAAATAAAATATTGTTGGTTAGTTGGCGCACAGAGAGAGAAAGCTAAGGGCTAGTTAGGGTTACCATAGTTTTTTATTTATAAAAATCAATATAAACTAATATAAAGTATAAGAATGATTGTCTCAAAATTTTGATGCATAGACATAATTGTGAAAAAAATTTGGCTTCAAACAATCGATTCGAGTCTGTTTTAAGCTTCAATGTTTGAATTATTCGGATCATGCGTTGACAAATTAAGCAATTTATGATGAATTTATCATAATCAAATTAAAAATTTGTCTCTAAAAAATGAAGCGGGATATTTTTTATAGATTTGTCAATGAGTTTGTATCTTGGACGGTACCGCACTTGATCCAATGAACTGAGATTAACTCCTAATCAAGCGATTGGAATGCGATACCTATATATTTAGACAAAAGAAATCCATTTTTGAGATTCGTGTCACAATTAAAAAAAGTAGCGGGTGATTCAAATTTTCTGTCTATGGCATTTAAAACCTACGCTGCTCATTCTAATACATTATATTAATTTATATTAATTTCTAATAATAATAAAAAGAATGTAGGGTTAGGGAATAGGTTGCTTTTATTGGGTACAAAGGATGAGTCAGATCGACGTGGGAAGCAAAGCCCATCTTGGCTCAATTTAGACACTAGTGTACCCAAAAGACAACTGATTTGGCCCACCAGCTTAATTAGTGCGATAGCATGGCCAACCCCAGATCCCCTTCTCTTTCGGTGCTTTTTTTTTTTTCTTCTCTCTCTAATTTTATGTGACATACATCTAATGTATGCTATAGAATAGATAGGGTATAACATTTCCGAGGAGAGGCGGTTTTGCTTGGATTTGGGTAACAGACATTGCGGAGAATTATATAGTATTTTATTATATGGGTATTAGTTAGCGGTGTAAATAAAATGAATTTAGAATTATATATGTTTGTTTATAATATGGTGAGTTAAATGTAGATGCAGATATAAATATTAAATATTAATTGGATTATACAAATTTGAAATTAAATTTGCACTTATAATTAAACTAATAATTGACAAATATTAGTGAGTCCGGCTAGTATGACATCGGTATTGCATGACACTAATTTCAAAATTGATTGAATAGACTTCAAATAACTAATCCAAACTATTCAAACCAATTTACTTTATGAGTGATGCATTAACATATAAATTTTTTATATTTTCGAGTTATTTTAGTATCAAATCAAGCAGTAAAAATGTTGAAAAATGAATGTATTAAAATGAATGTATCAAATCAACCAAATAACCAACAATCAATTAATGAAACATAACCAACTAACCTAATGCAACTGATAACCTAGACTTAGCTTGCATTTAGATTTCTTAATTCACTATCCTTGCAAATCGACAACTCGATCTATACTATACATTAGATTCGTACTCTTGCGAATTGGCAGTAGAATAGACAATTAGGGTATAAATATTAGTAGCATTGATTTTGTCCCCATTAGATATCGCTTTAAAAAATGTAAGTAATGACATTGAGAGCGCAACAGCCCCCGTTTATAATACTCGTTATGTAAGCAACGCCATCGGTTAGTTAATCTAAGTGATAACATACATGTGCAACACTATTGGGTCCAACCGGATGGCAAAAGTGAACACATTTTCTATCGGAGCAATATGCATCGGTTCATAACCCGATGGCAGAACATGATTTCAACCAATATAGAAGTGTTTTTTTTGTAGTAGTGATGCCAATAGTAACTCTTACATGAATCTACCAATGACAATCTCTCCTCCCACCGCACCTAAAGCCAAAAAGAAAAAAAAAAAAAAAAAAAGAACAAAAAAGGGAGAAAAAGGGAGGGATAGAGAGAGAGAAAAGAATGTCTGCACTGTCAATTATCTCAACTACATTAAATATCTTAGTGCTTAAGAAATTATACTCTCCTACATTTTTTATTTGTGATTTTTGAAAACTAATGTATAATGCTAATAATTTCAATTGAATTGAATTTTTATCCAAAATGTACCTTTTGTCTTGCAAATACTTTAAGATCCGTTTCACATAATAATTATGTTAAACTATCAATATTATAGATTAGTTTAACGATCAAAAGCTGAGCACATACCTTGACGTAAGCTCCCAAGTTCCAAAATCCTAATCTATAAAAATTGAGACACGTGTCATTTTGGTAATTCACCCGGGCCAATCTCCATAAATTGGATTCCTCAGCAAGCGCTAAGCAATGAATTTCGTTGGATCAACATGGCTTCCACTATACTTTGTTGTTTTCTTTCTTATATCACTTACTTTAATCAAATTTTAATCACTTGCTGGGTTTCTCTCCTCTCCATTGGAACAGTAAAATGGAGAAAGCATTTCTTGATTTAATTTACAAGGTTATTTTTTGTGACTTTCTGAGATACTAGCATTTATTTGTGTGACTTTCTGAGATCCTAGAATTAAACATTTAATTTCAATCAATCCAGACAATCACGTTATGGCAAAAAAATACAATTTCCTTTTCCATTATCAATATTTATTTAATTATTTTCTTATTAATAAAAATTTCGGAACTGGCATCTTCTGAAATCCGGATTGTCTGCATTATCGTATTGTTTTAGTTAATTTTTAAAGCATAGTGTCAGAATTCGAGCCAATCCACTCCACACCTATAATGCGCGGAACCTTTAATATTGATGCTGATTTAAATCGGACCGTCCAGATATTCTTGACTCAAAATTCGAGTTATTGCAGAGGATATGAATTCAATCTTTTGTTAATCTTTTGTTAACAGGATCTTATGTACTCCGCCGATAGTGATTCCTATGTGGATCTTATGTGGACAAGAGCTCCTAAACTGTATGGTTCGATAATGAGTCTTTGATTTAGTGCCAAAAGACCACCTCTTCCGTGTGAAAAGTCATAGATTTGAAATCCAAATAGAGGTCCTTTACGGATGATTAAATAAAAGTTAGAAGGTTAGACATCTACCTTTCTATCTCAAAAAATGAAAAATATATAATTTATTATTTGTTTCCTGTAAAATTACATAAGTTGACAGTGCCTTTTATTTTTTTCAAAGATCAAACCACAACTATTTCATATCTGCACAAATGAAATCTTTTATTAGAAATTCTAACATATTACATGCCATGCGAAAGACATTAACTTTATCACTAGATCAAAGTTTAGTTCTCAAAAATTAACATTGTCAGCACAATATATAATGTTTAGGTTTTGTCGGATGTCCATATTTTTGTCTATTTTATTGATAATTTGTGAGACTAAGTCTATGTTCCATACTCGGTTTGATTCTTAGATTTTGATATTAGAAAAAAATTCTCAAATTTAACCTTCAGCATTATACATTAACCTTCAGCATTCTAACATTCTTAATAGTTTAATTTTATTGATAATTTGTGAGACTAAGTCTATGTTCCATACCCCACATTAACCTTCAGCATTCTAAAATTCTTAATAGTTTAATTTTATTGATAATTTGTGAGACTAAGTCTATGTTCCATATCCCACATTAACCTTCAGCATTATACATTTTTTTTATGAAATATTGAAATTTATAGTCCAACTAAAATAATTTTTGCCCCGAATCTAGCAAATAGCAATGCATGATTTACTTATATATTTTGTTAAAACAAATTCTCAAATTACTATTAATATAAGAATGCAATGCTATTTCCAATTCTTAAATATTCTTTTGTTTAAAACACAAACAGCTCACATATATATTTATGTAAAAATCACTTTATGACAAAAATATATATTATGAATAATAAATCTTTTCTGTAGAATATATAACAATGACATGGCAAATAATTCTGAAATAACGATCATCCAAGCATTAATATTAAACGACCAAATTCTTAAAATTTAGCATATTCCTATCATAATTTGTACACATCATAATTGATAGATTTTTTTCTTTTAATATATTCTTGGGTCAACGAAATCCAGTAACTTGTATAGTAAAGTCTCGTAAATTGTATAGTAACATAAATAGATAAAAAGAACTTATGTTTGTATTTTTTTTAAGAGAGAGGGACAATAACTCATTAATTTATAGTTATCATTAAAATTGATATATGTTAGTCTAGGTGGGTGGCACCATTAGCATATTATTTTCTAGAAATTTGCAGGGATAAGATAAGAATGGTATCTTCAACTCAATCCTAATTTTAACTCGTGCAATGTTAATTGCTGCGCGTGTGCAAACATTATAGTAAATTAATAATCTAATATATTTTTGGTTTCTTAATCTTTCTTGAAAAGTGACAATTGTGGCCCATGCCAATCTTTCACCAATAATTATTATAATTTAGAAATTTAGATTTTCAATATGCTACTGATCATCGTCATCCCATTTTTTACATGTATATTGTCATGATGCAAGGTGTTGCGCCGTGGAAATGAAAGCAGTCAATTTTATCAATTTTTATATTTAGAAATTGAAAAATCAAATTATTGGAAACAAAATGATTGTTTTTTTCGTCGATGAATAGATGGAATCGAACTATTAAGTTGATCCCACTGATTGCATGACAATGGGATTGAACCCCACTGATTTTTATATTGTGCGACCTAACCTCTCCAATGGAGATTGGGGGCTCCAGGTGGAAGAGAGAAAAGGAAGGAGAAGAAGACTTGTGAACTTTATAGTATCTAATAAGACTGAATCAATAATGCTGTCACTATAAATTTTTGAATTTTATGTGGTGAAAACATGCTACAAATTGCAAAAATAACTGAAACTGCACTAATAATTATGTTCCAAAAAAATACCTTGTCTATATGCTCAAACAAAACAAACAACTAACCAGTGTTGTAAATAACTTAAAATTTTAAATTTGTAAAAAATAAATAAAATTGAATCATGTATAATTATATTAGTGTTGTAAATAACGGTATGCACTCGTTAGACGGATGTGGTACCGCCAAGTGATTAATTGATATACTATTGATTAATCGAAATTTTACAAACAATTTTAATTTTTTATTAGAGTTACGTACATATACTCCTATTAAAAATATGTTTTTTTTGAAGGTTCCTATTAAAAATAATTAATTTAACTTATCAAACTTATCGATTTAACTTATTTTAACTTAATTTTTTGTGAAGTCATAAAGCTTTATAAAATTGAATTCCTAAATAACAGGATATATTCTAGGACGATAAAACAGTACAGACCGATGAGTCTCACTCAACTTGGCATACAATCATACGATTCATACCTATTGCAATCCCTTCTGACAACAATTTGATGCCTTCAAACACTGACAAATGCGGGCTAGGGAGGGAGGACGATCATCTTTTCTGATTGGAAAGTTCTTACTCAAGCCATTCACAAAGGGTCCTTGGAATTTCTGAGTTCTGACATCCTGGGAAGCAATGGACACGGTGGCAAGTTGCATTGAGTTCTACATAAATCTACAAGACAATGCACAAATAGAGTAGGGTTTCCTAATTAAACCCTAATCTCACTTCAAGTCAAAAAGAAAAAGGCTACCACTAATTTGTTAATCCCAGAGCCTCATCTTAAAATCTCCGGAAAAAATGTATATTCGGGAACAATTTTGAGAATGGAAGGATATTGGTGAGGTACATTCATAGAAAATTGTTGGGAATACCTCACAGAGTGGCGAATCTGGCAAGATACACAGGGCAACAGTATACTGGTACGTCCAATGAAGAACTCGACGAAAAAAATTAGATGGCCTTTGATTTAAACAGGGATGTTTTTATTCATAGAAAGAAATCTATTAGATTAATTAGGAAGTAATTAGGATAATTGTAGTTTGTCTTTATGTTCAATTTATGTCAGTAGAACTATGTAAGCTAGATTTGGTTTATTTCTGTAATTTTTGCGTAGTAATAAAGAATGGAGTTACTTCATCTCGGGCAGGATGGGCAGACCAAAAAAAGTGATTATAATTGAAGAAATCATGTAGGAAGCTGCTTTTCGCAGCAGAGTCAGATCCCTCAAAACCCACCCATGTGACCATGGCTGTTGGCACTTTGCCAATGACTTTTTCACATACACCCTCAAAAGTATTCCTCTTTTTTCTTTATAGTCTAGAAAGTAAACTTTTGCAAAAGTCATAAAACAAAGTTTAGGATCCCAGTATGATACTTACGTCTAATTTCCAACAATCCTGATTACCTTCTCTCTCTATTTATACTTTTGTATCCATACATTAGACTAGGGATGATTAACTAATATATAGCATTGTCCAAAACAGTCCTTTATAATTCCATTATAACTCTACTATATTATTTTTGTTATTTTTTATGTGCTCAACCGCTCGCCTATAATCAAACTATGAAGCTATAAAAATATAAATAAGAAAATTTCTGGTATAATAATACACGCAGGACATGTAAGAGCTTCATCAAATATAGTCACAAGAAGGCAAGTATCTTATGATTTTTTGTAGAAAATTATAATAAAGTGCTTGTAGTTAATTTGCAAATTTATGTTTCATTCTACGTGTCATATTTTGACCCGCCTTTATAATATATTAATATAAAACAATGTCTTATGATCCATGATTATAATCCAATGTTTATAGAAGAAAATGCCTGAATCTTATTTAAGATTAGATTTTTCATAAAAATATTGTACAATTAATTCGTCATGAATAATTCGTTATGATTAGTTTCAAGCTGGCTTGACTTGAAATATGTAGTAGCATATAATTAATGCATTTTTCTTTATTTCCCTCTTTATAATTTTTATCTTTCCTTATTGTAAGTTTTCTACAAGCCTGAAATTAATTCCAAGTGATGATCAAAATATCAGTTTTTTAAAATACATCATGGTAATTACTTACATAAAATATGATATGCTACTTGATTATATATTATCAATAAATTCATAGATTGTGGAGTATTTCTAAAAATAAATATTTTAATTTGATATATGTTTAAATTTGACTCTGCATGCTTAATAAAATAGTATTTAGCAAATCCTCATAAAAAAAAAATCATATTCCATTTGTATAAAAAAGTATAGGATCTAAAGATAGACTTATTTAAACAATCTGAACATGAGCCGAAATTTTAATTAATACCCAAAAATAATATGAAATTACTGGATCTACCCACTTTTTCGGTGGAATTTGAAAATTGCCCCTTCCGGTGACTAAATAACCGGACTAAGACCACCTTTCCGGTGATTTAGTCATCAGTTCTAAATTTGAAAAGAAAAAACAAAAACTTTAAGTTATTTAATGATTGATATTCAAAAAGAATTCCGCCGAAAAAGTGGGTAGATCCTGTAATTTCATATTATTTTTGGGTATTAATAAAAATTTCGGGCACCTGAGCATAATATATAGAATTTAAAGTTTACTGAGTGCGATCTGCACGTTGATAAAATACAAGCATCAAGCATGCTAATACGGAGAGAACACATCCATTTCAAATTTAAATGGAGAGGATATAACCTTCCTCTTAAATGCCAAATCCTACGGCTCCTCTATAAATGTGAGGCACTCTGCCACAGCTTTGCTCTTCCTCTACTCAATTCATCCGCTTTTGAAGAGAAAAGCAACAAATCATTTAAGGGAGGACTGAGGAGGCAAAAAAGTTGCATTGGTTTTGTGCCTTGCATGTGGATTTTGAGCCATTGATATTATTTTATGTTCATCCTTTTAAGATCTACATCATTTTGCAAAAGTTTGTTTATATGAAAAAGCATTAGGAGCTAAAATTGTTGCCTTCTCTGTTTCTCCCTCCATTGTTCATTATCAGTTCACAGTAAGCTCAACTAAGTCTTCCAATGGGTGAAGAAGTTAAGAAGGTAATGTATCAATGCATATATGTCCCTTAATTATTCTAAATTGTTATATTATACTAAATCTCATTGTTGCATGTCTTTTTTATTGGTGAAGTAACGAACCTGACGAGCATATATTCAGAATTTTTATTTATAGTTTAGTTAATAGTTCAGAAGTAGAAATTAATTTCTTTTTGTTACACAGGAGGAGGAGGAGGCTAAGGAAGAGGTTAAAGAAGAAGGGAAGAAGGAAGAAGAAGCAAAAGGAGAAGAAGAGAAGAAGGAAGAAGCAAAAGGAGAAGAGGAACCGCCCGCACCACTGCCTCCAGTCGTGCTACGAGTGGATATGCATTATGTTGGCTGTGCAAAGAAGATTGAGAGATCCATTCGCAAGTGCAAAGATATCTCTCTTTTTATCTTTGAGAAAGATAAATTAATAAGAAGAAAATTGGTTTTTGGGAAATAAAAAAAGCAAGCATATTTACTCTAAATTAGATTGGTTTAATGTACCTTTTAGATATAGTAATATATTATAATTCCAAACATGATCACATCTTTTTGGACTCCCCAATAAAACTTAGAAAAAGAAAAGGTAACCTTGCTAATGCCAAGCCTCCCATCCCCATCTCCGCACCATCACTAGTGACATGATTGGTGATGGATGCAAACCGGTATGTGCACACCATAGACCATACAGTGTGGTCACAACCAGACAAGGAATCAATGTCAAATTACATCTTACTGGTTACAATCCCATCAGTTCCATACACCACCACTAATACCAGATATCTTACTGGTTGTTTGCATGTAAATTGGAACTTGTGACGATGAAATGATGAGCAGGGGTGGAAGGGGTGGAAGCGGAGATGGGGAAAAAAATAGTGACAGTGAAGGGGATAGTGGACCCACAAGCGCTATGTAACCGCATCCAGAAAAAGATGATGAGAAAAGCCACTATTATCTCTCCTGTGTTTCCACCACCTCCTCCTGAGGGAGAAGCTCAGCCCCTAGTGGTCCTTTCTCAGGTACATTCATTTCTCTCTCTCTCTCTCTCTCTTTTCTTGTCATAAAAGAAACATCACTAATTCATTCATGCAATCAAATTTTGTCAACTCTGCCATTTCATAGACAAATTTATTTAAGCAAATATTACACATGTATATGTATGCAGAATTATTTAATGTGCTCAATTTTTTTAAATGCAGAATACCAATGTAAAAACAAAATGGGATTTAAGGGACCAGAATAAGAAAAGATCATAATAAATGTTCATAAGAAATAACAATAAATTGGTTTGTTTACAACATGAATTAAGTGCTGCAGTGATGTATATGTTTGACTAAAATTCATACTGTGAGACGATTAATGCAATTTGAATTCTTGCTTTGTAAAAGAAAAAAAAAAGGAAAGAAAAGAAAAGAACAAACATTCTATGATGAATTGATGACACGAAAGAGCTACAAGAGGAAGCTTTCTGACGTGTTACCATCTTGGAATGACTGTGTATCCATTAAATTTCCAAAGGTCCATTGTTAGGTAAAACACATCCGGAAGAAAAAGCAACTTAAAAAAAAAAAAAAACTATCAACCTTTTCATACATTTAATTTTTTTTTAATAGAGAACTTATTTGTACATGACCTAGAAGAACTAGAGAAAAGAACCGAATATTCTTTCTCCAGGGACAGTACACAGCCTCTCAATGGCTAAGCCACATGAAACCAAATAAAAAAGTTGCCACATGATATCCCAATTTGAGTTTTGCTTCATGGGGTGGGTCTCCGGAATGAAGATCATGACCAATTTTGGTCGGTTAAGAGGAAGCTTAGCATCTCCCATGTCCCTCTCGGCACAAGAGGGTCAAAAGTCGGTTTGAGCACTAATTTAGGACAGACTTTAGCTCCGTGACCCTCTTGCCAACACATGGCACAAACACTTGTTGCTCGTACATTTAGTTTGGTCATGGCCGAATTGTTAACAATTATAACAACGGCTTCTCCATTCTGGATGAGCCAGGTTTGGAGGTAAGGGAAGGGGTTCCGGGGTTGGTTTCGCATGGTCGACTGTTTTCCTAAAACAGAGGAGGCTTTGTGCCATGGCTTTTGGTCAATGTAGTGAGGCCAAGGAGGCGATTGGTATCTCTGTGAAGATGTAGAGAAGATGTAGGCGATTGGGTTTAAAGCCCGCGGACAATTTCATTTATTTAAAGAGTTACAAAGTAGTTGTTATATGATATGAGACAACAGGTGTCTTAAAAAGCACACAACTGTAAATAAAATAAAACACACAAAAGTATGTAGACTTTATCGTAGAACACACTAAATCAAATCGGATCGGAAACTGAATCAACCAGACCGGAACAGTCACCACTCAGAAGTCTCAATGAAGGCACTCAATCAAACCTGACCAGGAACTGAATTAATCGGATAGGAACAGCCACCACTCAAAGGTTCCAATAGAGATTGCCTGTGTGAGAGCTAGAAAGAAGAGAGAGAAAAGAGGAGTAGAAGAAAGAGAGCACATCACAAACATCAACACAAGCCAAAACGTAGAACACATAGAAAGTAAATAACTATAGGTATAGCTCGTTCCAGCCACTCTTTCATTGCCAAAGAGGGGAAGAAGAGTTCGGGAGAAGAGAAGAAACAGCGAACTGCTTGTTGGATAAAAACCTCAGGAGGTCAAAGAAAAGCGCAGTGATCAGATCAACTAGGCGGAAGCACCGAGAAACGGTGGTAAGATCCGATAGACAGAAGCACCTGCTCAAATGAAGACAAAGTAATGAACAATAGCCAAATCTATTAGACGAAAGCACTGAAAACAGCAGCCAGATCCACCAAGCAGAAGTACCTCACTCTGCCATCCCCAGTTGATGGAGAAGAAAGAGCCAATCGTTTGAAACGATCTACTGTTTTATTTGTATATTTTTCTGGAATTTCACCATGGTTTTGGATCGTACTAGACTCTATTCCAATCAATCTGACAAATCCAGATAGCTCCTCCAATCCATGTCCTCGGGTTCAGTAGCTGCATTATTGTTTGTGTCTAGACCGGGTTCAGTAGTTACATATGCATCCGATTCAAACATCTGTACAAGAATAGAAAAGTGTAATCATTATATTCAGCAAGATGCCCAAAAAGTACAAGACTAATCAATTAGATGAAAAGTATCAAAGAATAAAAGTAAATTAAATCACATTGAGATATTGAATTCTTGGTAATCGTAAGAATAACCCATATATATGTTGTTACGGGATGAAATAAAAAGGCAAATTATATGCTAACATTTTTTTAACATCAAATGAAATATATTGATAAATTTGTAAAGAAGAAAATATAAATAATCCGTTTTAACTTATTTTTTGTTTGAAAGAAAAATATTATGTCATAAAAGCTGCATAATTGCAAGTGCTAGGACACGGTGCACTTATATTCCGGTTCCAGCTGAAAAGGTGATTAATATTGTTTAACACTAGCTCTGTAGAATTCCCATTGATATTTTGATATAATTTAGGCTCTTGAAAATGTGCATTGGGTTCAACCATCTGACCAAGAATACAAAAGTATAGTTCATTATATTGAGCAAAATGTGCAAAAATTAGAATAACCAATTAGAAGAAAAGTAAGAAACAAAAAAAGTAAATGACATCACACTGAATTTCTGAATTCTAATTGCCAATCCGAAGACTAACCCATATGTTTTTGCCGGATGAATAAAAGGCAAAATATATGTTAACATTCACCGAAAATGAAATGAAATATATTTATAAATTTACAAGAAAAAATAAAGACTCTTTTTAACTTATTTTTTTACTGAAAAACATATTAGATCGTTATACATTACCAGCTGATTCATTGCAACTGTAGAATTCGCATTGAAATTATGAGATAATTGATTAGGCTCCTGTACAACTGCTGTCAGTTCAGCCAACTGTACAAGAATACAAACGTATAGTTCATTATATTAAATATGTAGAATTCCCAAACAGAAGAAAATTAATCAATTAAAAGAGAAGTATGAAAGGAAACAAGTAAATGAAAGAACCAGCTGTTGGTATCGCAACTGGCTGTCCAAAGGAAGGTCGTCCAACTTAATGCAATCATCTGTGTTGCAAGACGACAACAGTTGTTCCAAATAAATTGTGTTTCTACCCTGTTCATCATTTTTCTCTAAACAGTTTCTGTTGGTATCGCAACTCAAATTAGTAGGCTTCTCTCGATATGTATTTGGTTCAAATATCTGCACAAGAAGACAAATGTACAAATCCCATTCTGAGGCAAACCAAAAAGCAACAAGGCTTTCACTGAAATACAAGTATGGAAGAAGGCATTAAGGAAGAACACAGCAAAGAATTTTTATTAAATATGAGCATAACCTATGTAAGAAACTGCATAACTTATAACTTTTTTAAACCTTGAAGTGAAACACATACATAGAGTTCATACAAGAAATAAAAGTCCCTTCTTTTCTTTTGACAAAGTATACTAGGTCCCTTAACATTCTTTTTTACAAAATACTATGTTCATTTGGATTACTTGCTTAAACCCTGAATTTTTACTGAAGATTAAGAATGTAGATGCCTCTGGGGTGAGTTCAATTAATAAACCCTGAATTTTCCCTTGATATAAGGTAGGTGAGTTCATTGCATTGAACTGCATGGAAAGACATCAATTCATAATGCAAAATGAGTAACGCATGGAAGAAACAGGATTGTGAATATTGCACTCTCAAACCTGAATAAATGACATTTAACAGCCGTAATAAAAATGCTATCAACATGTACATGATTCTACCATTACCTCAACTTTGACTTTTTTTTGCCCTTGCGTGGATGTTCCTTCTTCCATTGTGTTCGTGTAAGAGCAACGACCACGTTTCCTACTGAAGAAGAAATAAATGTAAACAAGATGTTACTGTAAGTAAATATCATTACTAGTTTACTACAATATAAGGCTTGAGACAGGAATAGATAAAAGCTATCATAGCCCCAAATTAAAGTCCATAATTTATGCTGCTTCTATATGTTGTTAACTATATTTCCAGTTCTGGAGCTGATGTACAATTTTTGTTTCTGTAATTTAATTAACTTTACAAAGGATATAAAGAACGTCAAACATATATAACATGAAAATATTTGAAGGTTCGAGAATTTATTTGTCAGTAACTTTCTGAATTCATCGACAAATGTAAGTATATTACTGAACAAACTCTTCAAGATTAAACCTATGTTCTGGTCTCTGTAATTAGTTATGCATCAAATAATGAGTGTATTTTGGAAAAGTTCTTACGTATTGCTCACTGGTGCTTCAGTACTGTGCTTTTTTGGGCTTGCAGTTGGTAATTTTTTACTCTCAATCCGATCTAATACCTGCATGACCATAAATAGGAACAAAAGATTAGCTGGTGTGGACAAAAGTGATTGTGTAACTAACCATCAAATACATAAAATTATAAAATAAAAAATGTATTATTGTCCCTCTTCAGTTGCTTTTGCTCGTGATCAATTAGAAAGGGGAAAACATATGCTTTTGCCCATTTTATTACTGATAATGTGGAACATAGCAAATTAAGATATATATCTTTAATTGGTAAAAAACTGTAGGTTATTTTTAAAAGTGTGAACCATATTTTGCATAGAATTTTAATCTTGTACAAACACTAGTAATGCTTGAGGTGGTGCCGGAGGATGATGTTGCAGCACAATATTACAGAAGGAGTCTAGAACAAATAAATACATTTTTTACCTTGCCTTCTCGCTGCTGAGAGCTCACAATGTTCTTATTATCTACAGTAATTCGGCATAGAGCATGAGTGGGCTGAAATCGATTAGAATATGATTGTAATTAGAGATGAGTTTATAAACAAGAAAAAAGTACGTAAATTTTCTTTGCAATTTAGGTTTCATTCTTTACCTTATCTTGAGCAGGTAAGTATTCAAGCATGGTGTATGTTGGAGGTCCCGTTCCTTCCTTTGTCTCAAGTGTGTACTTACGTTTCACCCAAGAGGCATCTACATTCTTCTTCAGTGGCAGTGGCCCATGACCATTCCATCCGTCACCTCCTGACGCTTTTCGAAAAAATCTTGATCGAGGACCACTCCTGTAGTAAAGAGGAGTAATTATCCATGCTTGACCTTTGTCCTTCAAATATTGTTTCCAGGCACCTGTTGTTAGCATTAAAACAGAGAAAACTAGGTTAATTATCACATGCATTTGGGATTGGGGTTCGAGACAGTCGTATGCTGAAATAGAATAGTACTTACCTCTCTTTTCTCCAGCATCATAAACATTCAAATTTGGTATATCATCATAGTTTTCCGGAAGACCCTCATACCGGAGCAAAAGATTAATGGCATGTGAATTAAAAAGATAACTTAAACTTGGGAACCTACCATCTGTTTCAGCAAGTTATACATATATTAGAGATCTGAAGAATAAACGAAACAGAAATGTTACCACAAAATTCACCTCCTCTGCTATCGCTCATGCTGCAAAAATCTAGGTCAGCTGGTGGAAGTGTACATGAAAACTGGGAGCACAGTTCTTTAATAGTAAAGCAAATATATATTGCCCTGGGGGATGCGTGTAAGTGGGGTGGGAAGGGGAGGGGAGGGGAGGGGAGGGGACGAAGAAGGTGTGGGGGGGGCGGTCACTAAAGAAGAAATGCAGCAACCGAGTAAAAATAATTATGGAAGGTCAGAGGATGAAGAAATGCGTATTCGATATAAGAATGTGTTCTATATAAATGTTGAGGGTAACGGGTAATGGTGTCGGGGAAATGGAGATTAGAATCGTAGGAAAATACTTGGCTTCAGTAAGAATCTAGGAATATTGGGGGTAAGGACCTGGGGTGAAATGGATCGGACGGTCAGTTTAGTTCCAAATTCTTGCCCAAGCAGATCTAACGGTCCAGATCAAAATTTATCTCTTGTTGTTGAAGCTAGCGTGTAGATCGAGGTAGCGACCAATCAATTTTGCCTCTCGCTTTTGAATTTTCGAATTCGATCACACAAAAATGAAAAAGACAGGAGTACCGATAAAACTAAAAAATCAAACTGCGGAACATGATTATTTTGTGAACGGATTCGGATTATGTTGTTCGAATCCTTTTATCCAGATAATAAGCGGATTCAGATTCAGATTTTTATAAAATAAGAAGAAATTACCGAATTTGGAAACGGATAATATTAGAGCTAGAGAGAAACAAAAAAAAGTACATTAGAATTTTGATTGATAGAAAGATCGATAAGATTTCTACTGATTTTAAAAATAAAAACATTTAAATCGATAGGAATTTTACCAATCCAAATCAAGTTTGGATCGACGTGGGTCCACTTGACATATTTGGTATGGATGCTGCTCTCATTTATTTAGTTTATTTGTTTCTAACTTTAAAACTATAATTATTGTTCAATTATATTGTTTGTTGGTTTCTAACTTTAAAACTATTTACTTTTGTCTTGAATTAATATTCTTTTATTGAATTGACTATTTTTTAACTGTTAACTCTAAGTCTAACTTGGATCGGATTGACATTGTCAATAATAAACCCTTCAAGATCAATATGCATACTAATGGTGCAAAGATCGGATTTACATATAAGCTAGGGCTTTGTTAAAATTTATTGTAATATTATAGAATGTTATCTTAAATTCTTAATTATGATAGAACCAATTAGTCTAACACAATTGTTTATGTACCTCGTCTTCATATGAAGAGATACTTATATTCAATTACCTCATAAGACATCTAACATAAAATGAATATGAAGGTATGTATGTGTATGTATGTATATATAGGAGTTGGCTACGGTGCTACATGTAGCATATGTGTATGTGTGTGTGTATATAGAGATAGATACTATTCATTGTCTAACATTTAAATAATATTGTCAATATCTTTATACGGAGTTATAGCATACAAACTGAATTCGCAATTCTAACATACAAAATTAGAATCAATATCTTTATTCTAAATTCCGTCTCAAAGCTACCGAGGCGAAACAAGGATTTGAGTATTGGGGGGGGTGGGCAGGATATGTAAAGTTGGGGTGTTAATACATATAAGAAAAAAAACAAATTAGTAAGAAAACTAGTTGATAATAAAATTTCTTCTACATTATCTAGATATTTGATAATCAAATTTTGAAAAGTTGGGGTGACTTAGCACTCTCCAGGTAAGCCTATGTTCCTCCCTTGGCTACCGGCACAATTCTAGTCACGCAGATTTATTTATATTGTATATAGAGAGATAAAGCCAAGACTAGTGTATTGAAAACGAGCCGGGCTGGGCCAAACCCGGGCGAGTGGGGGGCTGGCACAGGCACAGGTTTCTCGAGTAGGCGGGTAGGTCGAGTAGGGTAGCACGTGTTTATTTTTAAAAAAATGGTAAAAATAAGACAATTCTACACGGACATTTAACTAAAGTCTGTGTAGAAAGAGTAATCGTACATGACTGTTTATGTAATAATCCGTGTAGCTCGGTTATTTTGAGAGAGACGCTGGCAAGTGTTTGTACACAGTTGTTTATGTAATAATTCGTATAGCTCTCGATAATCGCACACGGGTAAATATCCGTGTGTAAATATTCAGGGATTTCTACACCCTCACATTCCACACGGTAGGAGATCCATGTAGCTCCCCTGTTTATGTCCGTGTATAATCAATTATTCTGTAGTAGTGTCTCAACTAATTATTATTCTAAAATTCCAGCATCACCCTTTCTCTATGGCCCCACTAATTATATAGTTCCCATTTCATAGTCCCCGCACTCGTCCCTACGTCAACCTATATCTAACAAAAATAGTTTACCTCATAGGAATAAATACTTCAGTGCATAGGATAAATACTTTCAAATTTTAAATATTAATACTTTTAGTATCATATATAAACTATACTTAGATATTTATACATTCGTACATATAAATATTTAGAAGATACAATATTAACACTTGAAAAATAAGATATTAATAATTTGATGTGTAACTTGTTATGATCATCTCTTTTCGACTTTCCCAATCATTCCCGCATCAATCTTCCTCTAACAAAAATAGTTGATCTCATAGGTATAAATATGTCAGTACATAAGTATAAATAGTTTCAACACTTAAATATTAATACTTTTAGTTTCATATTAAAAAATATTTGCAAGTATAGGTATAAATACTTGTATGGCGAGGTATAAATACTTGCGTGACGACAAGCCTGAATGTACGTCATCATGTATCTCATTTGAAAGAAAAAATTGCGTACGTATTAATATAATATTTCAGAAATAAAATTTAAATTGTGGAGTTTTTGTAGTTCCCGCAGGAATTTATCTTTCTACATTTAATTTTTGGTGGTCCCCTGCAGGTACTGTTATCTTCACGCTACAATACCCGCACAATAAATAATTGTTCACCTCATAGATATAAATACTCTGTACATATGTATAAATATTTCTGTGCATAAGTATTAATACTTTAGAAAAAAAAAAAAATTCAATTGTAGAGTTTTTACTATCTTCACAGGAAGTAATATATCCGCATTTAATTTTTTATGGCTCCCCTATAAGTAAAATGCAGGTACTGTAGCACGGGTTATTAGCTCCCTCGAAGAATCAACCTTACCGAATTGTCCATATTAAATAACAGCGACATAACAGAATTGGTTGTTTTTATTGATATATATTGATTCTCAGTCTATATCAAACGGAAAAGGAAATAACAAACGTGAAGAAAGGGTAAAGTATATACCTCCACCAAGTTATGCTAAGTCTCCCATCTTTTCAGTATGTCCCCATTAGGAAGATTAGATTATAAAACCCGAAGGCAAAAAAATCTAATCTTTGCACCAAGGGCAAGCTTTTCCTTCTTTTTTTTTTTGCCTTTGTGTTTTACAAACAAACCGACAGGAACAAAAAAAAAGGGAAGGAAAACCTTCCCCTTGGTGCAAAGATTATATTTTACCTATAGAAGTGAAGTGTCCCCAATATCATCAGAGGAAAAACAGCACTCCCATAAACTGAGAGCAAGCCTTGAGACGATCATGAACAATGTCCAGGATGGAGAGGTACATTTGATTTCTAGAAGCAAAAATGAAATTTTGTGCTAATGTTTATGTTACGTTTAATTAACAAAAAAAAATCCCAGAGCTAATGTTTGTTTAAACAGATGATGGGCTCCAACACAAGGCAAATTTTTCATGCTCTGACCATGCTTCAGCTCGAGAGTCTGCCAGAGCACTTCAAAGATATAAAAATTGTGAATGTTTATGAGGTACCTGGAGTTGTTGGAGGTAATACTTTATTTGAGCTCTGACTTGTTTCTAGCCAGCCGGCCCAATCCCAATGTATATGATAACCAAATTTTCGCTCTGGGGTGAACTAACAACAGATGACTGGACGACACATTTAAACGACAAAGGTGAAGCATGGATAATTACTCCCCTTCACTACTCGAGAGATGGATCAAGAATTATTAGAAAAACGTCAAGAGATTGCAGATGGGATGCTCGTACTTTGCAACCGAAGAAGCATGGAGACACCTTTTGGAATGAACGCAAGTACAAACTTGTTGAAAACACACAGCAAGACACAAACAAACAAACTGGACTTCAGGACTACACTATGATTGAGTACACATCTGACGAGGATAAAGAATGAATCAATGAAACCTAAATTCTGACGAAGATGTACGAACTTTAATTGATTTCAGCCCAGCATGCTCTATGCCGAATTACGATAGATAATAAGAGTATAGACATGACATATTACTATCGGCCACTCAGCAGCCAAAAATTATGGTAAATGCCCCTTCTGATCGTATGAGTAGAGGACGAACTCCAGTTGTGAATACTAGCTCTACATACGATCACAAGGGGAATTTACGATATTTTTTGGTTGCTGAGTGGCCGATAGTAATATGTCATGTCTATACTTCTTATTATCTATCGTAATTCGGCATACAGCATGCTTGGGCTGAAATCAATGTTTATGGGAGTGCTGTGCTTCCTATGATGATATTGGGGACACTTCACTTCTATAGGGAAAATCTAATCTTTGCACCAAGGGGATGGTTTTGCTTCCATTTTTTTTTATATATAATTTGCTTTATGGAATAATTATGTATCAATTTTTATATAATTTTAATGTCATTTAATATTATGTTTAATGTCATTAAATATATATGAGAAAGTTATATATATCAAGGTTCTCAATAGCAATTATCACGTCATTATGGAGAGGTTAAAAAACAGGTTATAGCGAATACCGTAGTTATATGGGAAGCTATCACACATATCATTTTTTTTTTTTTTTTTTAAATTATATTATATATTTCTACTAATTATCAACATTATGAACATTAGAGAATTGGAGTAACAACCAAATGATAACTAATCAAGTCATATACTTTTTTTCAATCATGCAGTCTATAAGGTAACATTCTTTAATAGTTCATACTTCATATTATTACAAATTACAATAGACAATGAGCAATTAATTTTATAAGTAATAGGAAGTCAGTACCTATTGATCATTTTACAAATTATAATAATCGAAATCAACTTTCAATTGAAAAGATGGACAATGATATTACAAGTGAGTACTAGCAAAGAGCAAGGAAAAATAATAATTAATTTTTGAATATTTTATGATGTGGAAGGAGTGACTAAATCACAATTAGGAATAAAAGCACAGAGTTCGATTTAGCATACCTAACATAACAGATCATGTAGCATCACAAATAAGTTGCAAACAAAAGCATAGAAACCCATGTAAGTTGCAAACAAAAAAAATGTCATATAGAATAGCGGTCGTAGCTAAATTAAAGCACCTTTATCCCATAATTTAGCTTTTATGGTTAGAAAAAAGTTTATGGTGTAACTATAACGGAACTAGTAGCTATTTAGAATACTAATATATGCTCATCAAAACTTCATAATTTAGATATTTATCCAACAAAAGTTTTGAGTTCTCCCCACCTCTAGCCGCATCAAGTTCTCCGCAACAATTAAACATTATTAGAGATATGAGGAACTTTTATATGTCAAATGTAACAGAAATATTATCACAAAATTTATTCTTTGCTTCTAATTAACTAGCTAGATATGAAATGCATGTACCACCATCAGTCCATCTTAGATGTTATAATGTTGGGAAACGATAAAGCTAATGGGAAAATAGGGAACACTTCTATGAAACGTGGACGGCGGGGGAAGGATTCTTTTCTCGTTCCTTTTTGTTTATTTGACATCATCTGATCCCCAGCTTTATTCTCTGGTGCTACTTCTACACTTCTTATGGTTTCTTAGTCGGTTTTGTGGGATAAAGGTATTTCCATCGTACGTTCGCGGGTTGGTGTCACGATTAGATTTCAGATGCAATTATTTACATAAGATACATGATACCTCTTTCGAATTTTCAAGTGATAATATAATTGACATCCATATTGTATTTTATTATTGTCTAATTGCTTGACTCTCGGAACTATGGGCACTACGTGGACATAGGAAATATTGTATATTTTTTTCCTTTTTGAAATGTTTAAGAATAATTTATACAAATAGATAGACAGATTTAGTTTTTGTAGCAATTTGACAATTAATAGAACTGAATTCATGATTTGATTCATTTTTAAGTGTAAAAAAAACGAATGAATAAGTTGATTATTTTTATAGAATTGAAAAATTAAAAAAAAAAACTCCAACCATTATCTAATAATCATTTTATAAATTTCTAGAATAAAAAAATCTAGAAAACATGGGACAAAAACTAACGACAAGCGTATGAAAAGTATAATCATCATTAAATCACTAAATCACTGTGAAGTCGTCTTTATCCTCTTCTTTATCAACCGAAAGTAGCTGTAGGCTATTCCTTGTGAAAGAAGAAAACTTTTTGAGTGAGTCTATGGTACTATGCATATCACGGGTTGTTATTGTGTTACGGTTCTATATTCAAGTTTTCAAATCCTAACGGTCGATCTGAACCATTCATCTTTCTCCATATTAATATGTGTTTGAAGACCAAATTTTAGTATTTTTTTAGATATTTAGAAAATCACCTGATCTGAAAATTCTGGACCATCCAAAAACAGTGATTTTCAATAAATCTAAAAAAATAGTAAAAAAATTTCAAAAAATGTAAAATTTGGTCTCCAAACACATATTAATATGAAGAATAAGATAAACGGTTCAGATCGACCTTTAGGATTTGAAAACTCGAATATGGAGCCGTAGCACGGTAATAAATCGTAATATGCATAGTATCATAGACTCACTCAAACTTTTTTATTGAGAAAATAAATAGGATTTCAAAAGCGATGGAGACCTGATCAATAGATCTGTTTCTTTTTCTTTCTTTTTTTGCTTTGATTAAAAATTTTACAAGAGGTATGCTCAGTACAGCATTTTTAAGCTCGAAACAACTTTGAAAATGTCACAAGCTACCTATTACAGAACCATCTGGACCTCTTGAAAATCAACAGGGTCTCTATTAAACATAGGGAATGTATGTCTTGTATATATAAGTCCATCCTTCAATAAGCCCCATTTTTGCCAAATTGAAAACCATGTCATGATTTTAGGACCTTGCATTGGCACATGAAAACCAACAAAACCTTTATTGACCTTTAGTGCTCTCCAAATCCAGTAACACTCTTGGGCAACCATCCAGTCCAGTCCAGTCAGCTTGTAGAGGTGCGGTTTGATGATATGATTGTGTTGTCCCATGTTTTCCAAATTTTTATTTTTAGGAATTTAATAAATTGATTATCAGATAATAGATGGGAGTGTTCTTATTTTCCAATTTCACATAGAGAATCAAATTATTGATTAAAATTCTTTTAGGTATTTTTAATTGATCAAGTTCTATAAACTGTCAAACTGCTAGACAAAAGCGACGAATATAAAGAACTTAAATTATTGATTGTTGTTGATTTTTATAAAACAGAGAGGGATGAAAACTGAGGAGAGAATTTGTATTTACAATAATGTACTTTTAATTTACTAAGGATCTCTATTTACAATTACAAGATTCAAATGCAGCTATTTGTACTATTTTCTATTTTTAGTTATTTATTAATTGACTGAAGATTTAGGTACCTTCCAACTATTATTGAATTTCATATATTCACCTATAATTCTTTAACTGATTATATGTAGTTCCTTCAAATTCATATCCAACCCTTTTATTTTAACCCTAATGCTAATTATTATCATCCTAAGCCAGCTGTGTTCTTCGACTTTGTGCTTCTCTAGTATTAATTTGTGTATTAACATTCTACCAAATAGATGAATTATCTGTGTCTAAAACTATGCACTAAGATATATTTTAAAATATATCTGTTGAAAGCCCAGACTGAAGGAAGTCCAAGATATTATAAAACTATGCAATAAGATATTATTCTAAAATAATAAACAAAGAAAGAAAGAAAAACAAATGGAGCTCTGATAGAATGGGCTGCAAGTACAAGAAAAGAAGAAAGTTCCCAGCCCAGGCTTAAATAAAAAAATGAATTTTGGGCCGAGAAAAGAAAAGGAACAGGCCCATCAGAGAAAGGAAAATAAGATTAGAAGACAGAATATAACTGGATATATCCAGATCCCATTGAACTGGAGAAGTAAGAGAAAATGTAAGGAGAAGTTATCTCATTAAACGGGCCCCATTTCCGGTAACATGTTCCCATCTAAACCCGGTTTTGGAAATACCTTTATAAATTATAGATAAGTGATTTCACAGTTCTTGTACACCAGTCCTAAATAAATAAGATTGTGGAAAGGAAAAGAAAAAGGGACGAAAAATGGGATCGAAAGGCAGAAATTAATTTATCTCCTCCGATCAAATCATTTAGGAGAATATGTAGAATAGATTGCTATTTTAGAATATGAGTTATTCAAAATAGTAACGTGCATTTAAACAATATTTTTATTATTCGAAATAGTTAGAATAATTGCTATTTTTTATTCCTTATAAATGTTAAAATAATTGTTATTCGAAAGTGTGAAGAGAGAGAACAAAAATTTCATTATTGAGTTTTTGTTAACATAGTTTCGAAATTATAAAATTGACATCATTTTTGTTATCTTCTGTTATCTTTCCTCTTAGTTAGCACATTATTAACACTATTTTTTATTGGTTACAGCTATTCACTATTTCAAATTTACAATCTAAACAATACTTTTACTAATCCAAATAGGACCATTTTATACTAATTTAAAAATCACTATTTATTTTCTATTCTGATTTGCTATTTTTAAATTTCACTATTCTAACTTATTCTAACTTTCATCCAAATGTTCTCTAATTACAGGCCAATGAGAGAAGGTAGTGAGCAAAACTTGGTGGTACCTTTCAAATTAACCTCTGGTGACCGGAGGTAGGAGAGGAAGAAGCTGTTTCTCGATGTTGACTTGGTCAACCAAGTAATATATAGCATGAACATTCGAATTTCAGATGTAGAAATGTAATTGATGCATGTCAACTAAGTTTTAATTTAATTTATCTTGATTTAATCAAACCGAATAAGAATACATTTTCTGAAAAAAAATTTACTATTTTTTAAAAAAATTAGAAAAATGATAGTTATCTAGAACGGGTACAAGAGAGGTAGTATGAGGTTTCTTTTCATAGAAATTGGTCAACTGTATTTCATTTATCTCTAAAATAAAATAAAATAAATAAATACTTGTTAAAGTCGTACCTTTTACATTTAAAAAAATAATTCCACCACTCACTTTTAGTAAATACAATAGTATGAATTATCAATATCGGAATTGGGATCGGTCCCAGCTGATACCGATACGGGATCGGAGTATTGGATCGGTATCGGCTCAGGATCGGAATTTTTTTTTCTTTATAATTTGCTACGTGAAGATGGACTCAGGATTGGAATTTTTTTTTCTTTATAATTCGCAAGTTGCAAGGGGAAATTAGGTCCATATAAAATTTTGCCGATTGTTTTTTATTTTACTTTTACATTAATTTTGTCATTATTTTGCCGTTTGTCCGCGCGAGGGGGCACGTTAAAGCGGAATAGCATCTCTGCATAATTGTTCGCAGAGTTTTTAATTTAGTTTGTTCATTTCGAATTAAATGAAATAGATTAAATTTTATCCAAATTGAAAAAAAAAAATTTTAATTTGTAAAACTTTTAATTTGATATATCTAATTCAAAACGAACGAATCAGACTAAAAATTCTACACAACTCCACACGAAACGACTTTGCACAGAATACCATTCCACGTTAAAGCTCCAAAAACTTTTTGCCGACAGGAGAAGAGGCAGTTTGCCTCGTCAAATGAAACGACAAAAAAAAATTATAAATTTTTATTATAATCCAAATTTTTATATATTTTGTACTATTATTAAATAGAAGTGTGAATTATATAATTCATTAATTTATATATATATTTTTAAAGGCTTTATGTGCCCATTTGTATTGGCAAAATAATATAATTAGAACCTGTCATCTAGAGGCAGACCCAGTATTTTTATGTCAAGAAATCGGATTTAAATAACTAGTTAGGTTCACTGTCATCTAAAGATTCTCAATTTTTCTGTCATGCTAAGGCAAGAATAATTATATTTAAGCTCATTAGTTAATCAGATACAATTCTAAAGAGTAATCAAAACATAACAATTCTTAGCAAATATTATGTTTGGCAACCCAATTCTTAGCAATTACCCTCCAATATGCCCTTCCCATCCCTTCTAGGTCTCACTCTCTAAACACACTCTCTCTCAGCTCTATCTCCTCAAGCAATGAGGATAATAAAGAAGTGGAGAGGGATCGAAACCAAGAGCTCTTAACCCTAAACCCCAAATCTAAATCCTAAACCCAAATCACAGAGCACAATAGTAAGTATATCTGGTTGGGTATTAAGATATTAGAGCATCTATATTTCTGAAACTATTAGAGTTTCTAATCTGATATGACAGTTCTAATTTAGTTTTAGAGATGTAAGAGAGTCTGTTACTTAAAAACTATATAATAAAATTTATTATTAAGAAAATGTTTATAAACTCCATGTTGACCAAATGATTGGCTCAAATTGTTTCTCTTTTTTTAATTTGTTGCTGACATAACTTAATAGAAATTTTAAAATTAATTTTAGGAATGTGAGAGTTAAAAACTTTACCGACCTTAATTTTTAAAGTGGTTAATAGTCATTTAGAAACTCAATTGAGTTTCAAGAATATAGATGCCCTTAGAGTGGTTAAAAGCATATATAACTACGATTAGGAGCTTATAGTAGTTTAGAGGATTTCATGAGAATAAAATAGTATATCTAGAAATTATAATTGTTTGACTCATTGTAAATATTTTTTTCATCAATAGAATTGTTATTAGACATTTAAAATCACTAATTTAAAATTAAAACAAATCTAAGAAAGATATATAACAAAACAAATCAGAAGCAATACTCAATTAGAAAATTAAAGTAAATATTACATGCTTTAAATACAGATATGACGTCATCCAGGAAGAGGGAGAAGGGTGATATTTTCTTTGTTTTTTGATAATATATATACTCCAGGGGTTCATTATCTCACTTGAAAACCTTTCAACCCTCGTCAACCGCGCATAAGTCAATACCCAATTGCTGCACAGTTTATTTATTTCTAACAAATTAAAATCATCCTCTACTCCTACAAATCCGGCCATAAATTCCATCGTAGAAAAAAAGTATACTTGTTTAATTAATAAATTTGTTTATTTTAGTAGAAATAAAGTATACTAATTAAGAGAGAGAAAGGATGATAGGCGGTTGGACAAAGTCAAATCGAATATTGGAAAATAGAAATGCAAAGTTGCAGGGTAGAATAAAATTCAAAGTAAAATTATGAGAGAAGAAAGAATAAAATGTGGTGAAGAGCAATCCACCTAAGATACAAAAATAATAAAAATTGAAATAGGGAAGGGGACAAAAAGATATAGAGGCTGTGTAGTGTAGTTAAGTTAAATTTCGTAGGCCTTGCTAAATTTGTTTGGAATTTGTGTGGAAATTTGAAAACTTATTAATTCAGCCATATCGGATGATAGGGACAGAAGTTAATTAATTCCTTCTGTTAGATAAAATGAGAAACTGCTCCAATTTTTTCTCTATATCTATTCTATTATGGAAACAAATAAGAGAGAATATCAAAGAAACATTTTTTTCTCGTTTTATCTTATTAATATTATCTTCTTTTTCCCCTGACATTTTATCTTTTATTAAAAATCAAAATATTTTCTCATATTTTATAGAATTTAATTGGCTTAGTCAAACTAATTAGCTTAGTCAAAGTTAGTTACCAAAAGTTGTTAGACTAATTCTGTTAGTCATGTTTGTTAGACTAAGCTGTTAAGAGTAGTTATACACTGTAAGCTTCTGTAATACGTCCCTATATAAAGGGTACAGCTTGTACATGAAATTTAATCAAGAAATGAAATAAACATTCTTGCATTCTTCTCTTCTCTACTTAAAAATTTAGTTTTTAATCAATATTTATAAATTCCATCGCACGGGCTTAAAAAGGCTTTGGATAAGTATCTGTGCAAAGTCATTTGGACAAGTTCCGGACCCGACAGAAGTACGTGGAAAAATTATCTGATTGGCGCGCGGGCCCCACAGGTGGAAAAAATTCGTGGAAAAATTATTTGATTGGCGGGCCCCACAGGTGGAAAATTTTCGTGGAAAAATTATTTGATTGGCGGGCCCCACAGGTGGAAAATTGCGGTATGACTTGAAAAATTGCTCCAATCTTCTACCAAATGCTACATAGGTTGATTGATCTGTTGACGATTGATGGAACCCCTTTTGGTAACCTCTTAAAAGGTTCGGAAGGTGTTAAAAGCGAATAGATTATCAATACGTGACAATAAGCTGAGAAAGTTCAAATATTATCGTTTCGTCCATTATTCCTTTTATAACGTGAGAAAGTTCCGCTAGTTTAAATTACGGTGCCAATTTGGTTACACAGGTTTAAATACCGTAGTTAGTTTAAACTTGCGAAAGTGGTAAAAATAACTTTTCTTTTTAAAATGGTTTAAATATTTTCATTTTAAAGATGATAAAACTAATAATTTCGGCTAAAATATCTTACATTCTAACAAGCAACCGCCGCAAAGGGTGCAAGGAAACAATTATTTGTACATCAAGCAAAAAGCCACAAACAATATAATATATTTTTATATACATATAATAAATCTTATATTAGTATAAGCTACATTTTTCACTCCAACATTGCTATACCTAAAAAATATTACAGAGGATTGACAATATTGCATTAATACAACTGTACTAAATATGTTTTCGACTTTTCGCCCACCTGAAAATCCATTCTACTCTCTCTATTGTTTCAGTTATTGAAGCTTATCTATCGGATTTCATCAACAAAATAATTCCAACAAACCCTTACAGAACCATAAACCAAAGCATAATTTAGATACGTGGCACAAGCAAGTTTCATAATTTATATGAACCAAACCAATCAAGTTGGTTCGGTAATTTTTTTTATTTATGGTTTACAGAAAAAATCCAAAATCAGCTCAAGATGAAAAATTTACTTAAAACCTATGTTATCCGGATACTCCTGTATGAACTCCGTATCCGTGTCGAATACTTATTGGATATGTCAGCTAGTGCATCAGATGAGCTGGCATATCATATACCTTCTGATACAATCTCTGATACCTGTTGACTCACATCCGACATGCCTAGATATGAATCGGATATGCATACGATCATCGTGACAGAACAATCCTCTTCATTTCTGGCCATTTTTTTTTCTAATATTAGATTGAATTTTGATGGGGTGTCATAAGATGAGGTAAATACACTAATTCAGCTAGCAATTAGTGGAGTTGATTACTATGTGTGTGTGCGCGCGCGTGTGTGTATCATGATTGTAAGTAGGGGTGGCAACGAACCGAACCGAACCGAATTTATCTTAGGTTTGAGTTTGGTTTGAATTAATTTCGAAATGAACTTGGTTTGATTCGTTTCGAACCGAACCCATTTCGAACTACACATTTTTCGAATCGAACCCGAATCGAATCACGAACTAAATTATTTTTTAGCAGTCCTAGTTATACCGGTAGTTTATATATTATTTTTTTCTCGCGGGACAATACACATGGCTTCCTTTTACCGGTATAAACTATGAAATGAGTGTTTTTAAGTTGAAAAATTATTCATGAAAAAATATATTAGAGATGGTTTTCCTGGTATGAACTATGAGAGACGACCGAAGAGAGAGGAGAGACAGTCATCTAGTCTGGAGAGAGGAGTGATAGCCGGAGAGACAGCCAGTCGCCGAGAGCGTCAACTAGATTTTAGAGCTAAAGGGAGAGTGAGTTAGGGAGAGGTGGAGAGAGAACTAGGTTATTGAGATTTGAGAGCGAGGGAGTGTCGGCTAAGTTAAATTATGACTCTCTATCTTGGATTTTAATTTCATCAGGTAAATAACCATAAAAATGATCGAACCCATTTCGATCGAACCAGGCTAGGTTTGGGTTTGGTTCATTTCAATTCAAACACATTTTGAATCGAATTAAACTCGAATCAAACCCGAATCAAACTTGAATCAAATCAGGAACCTCGAATTTTTTTGCCAGCCCTAGTTGTAAGTACTTCTACGTAGAATCATCTAAAAAATATCCTATCAACTTGTACGAATATTGCAATCACAAGTGGCAACAAACGGAGATCTTCAAATTAATTGGTGAGATTAATGGAAAAAAAATCATATTACAATTATATGGCAACAAATGGAGTAGATCTAGACCCAGATGAGGATATGGTTACACATGTTGCCGTAGTCTTCTTTCATGAAGTGTGGCTTAACGTTTTTTTTTTTTTGGATCACGTAGTCTTCTTTCAGTAAGTCCTTTTTATGTGTTTGGAAGTCGTATGAATTATTGTTGATTTGTTGCATGTATGATTTCATATGTTTTTATTTTATTTTTTTTATTTCTAGTATGTGTTTTTTTTTTTTGGTATAAGTCTTTTGTATGTGTTTGGAAGTCGCATGAATCATCAGGCAACTAATTTTAAAAAAAAAATCATCATACCAGAAGAAAATAACAAAATTAAGTAAAAAAATTATATAGCTGAAAGTTGCATACAAAATCATCATCAATAATTCTCCATGGACATATACTATAAAAAAAATAAAAAAGACCAACTAATGGAAAAAAAAAAATGGTGCATATAAATAAAGATTGTAGATGGATGCAACTAATGTTTATTGCGATATCCACCACATCCATGACATATTTTATGCAAACAACTGCCTTCTCATTTTTACTGGGGCAACCTATGGTTTAAACTGCATTATTGGGACAGTAAGCTGGAGCTAGCATAACCTATGGTTTTTGGCTTTTTGCCTTGATCTGATAATTGGGACCTGGACAATGATGGATGACTTGTTCTTTCTTTCCTGTGCCCAATTGCAGGATTTATACATTGAACTAGTAATTTTTTTGCTCTTATATTTAGTTGCTAGCTGTACACAACTGTGGCTAAAACTTTCAAACTTTCTTCTAGTTTGGGCACCTTTCTGATTTGTAATACTAAAATTTAATCGAACTTCACAGCTCATCATTTTAGGTTAACTAAACTATATATATTAACTACATCCCGGAAAAAGCATTGTAATTTAGGAGGATAGTAATATCAATCTTGACAACTAACATCCATGTAAATTCCAAACAAACCCCAAATAACACCATATTTGCTATTAAAATGTAGGGGCATTTTCATGAGAGCTTTCCTACTTTCTCCTAGATTCTCTAGCGACCTTGTACTCTCGTTGTACTCAATTGGTCTACACTAATAAATTCATACTTGTGCAAGTTGCTATCAGTATCAAACTCTGATCCAATGCTTCTGCAAAATAAGGGTTTCTTCGGGGCTGGTAGCTCCAGGTTGTCACATGATAGCATCATGACAACTGATGACATAGATGGCCTATCATCGGGGCACTCTTGCACACATAAAAGACCCACATTCATGCATCTTGATAGCTCTGTTGTAAGAATTGAGTTTTGTACGGCTTCATCAAGTAGCTTCGAAATGTTTTCTTCCTCCCAAAATTTCCAAGCCTGGAGTGTGACTTATGAGCGAAATAGGTGTTAACAATTCTCTTTGATCACATCAGTTTTGCTATATAAATTATTAAAAATATATATATACGAGATTAATACTTACATATGCAAGAAGGTTTTGATTCCCCTGGTTCCTCTTGCCAAATATGATCTCAAGGAGTATTACTTCAAAGCTATACACATCAGATTTGACAGAAAATGTACCCTCTGTGATATACTCAGGAGACATGTATCCACTTCATATATAAGAAATACAAATAGAGGAAATTAATGAGCAAAATAGTTAAACATATTCCATATGCAACATATATAAAATTGAATGTACATACCGAGTGCCAATCACTGTTTCTGTGCATAGTACTGCCTGTTCTCTTTCAAACAATCTTGCAGTGCCGAAATCTGAAATCTTAGGATTCATCTCTTCATCTAATAAAACATTTGCTGCTTTGAGGTCCCTATGGATTATGTTGAATCTAGAATCGTGATGAAGGTAGAGAAGCCCTCTTGCAATCCCTGTTACAATTTCCAATCTTGTTCTCCAACTCAATGAGGCACGCTTCTCTGCATCTGTTGCAAGTTCCCACGAATTATAAACAACTTCGACTGGTTAAGATTTGTAGGTTACAGTTGAAATCAATAGTTGCATTTGGTAATATAAATTGGTAAATGATCAAATATTGGAAACAATTAATCAATAATGTTGTGAAGTCAGTTTCTTACTGAATATGAAGAAATCTAAACTTTTGTTGATCATGAACTCATAGATTAATATTCGCTCGTTGTTCTCAATGCAGCATCCATGGAGTTTAACAAGATTCCTATGTTGTAGCTTGGCAATCAGCATAACTTCATTCATAAACTCGTTCAATCCTTGTGATGAATTCATGGACAGCCGTTTCACTGCAATTTCTTGGCCACAAGGGAGCTTGCCCTAATATAGAGTAAGTTATTATTTTGATTAATAACTAGTTAACTTTTCAGTATGCTTCAACAGAAATAAACTTTACATCTATCTTTGATTTCAGATGCATCTCTCATTGGCATCCAAAATATTTTAGTTTGAGAGATTTATTTTTTTAAAGCTAGATTGCCAGTAGTCTTCTTATAGCATAACATGAGCATGATTCAAATAAAAAAATACCTTGTAGACAATGCCAAAACCGCCTTGTCCTACTTCATTTGTTATTGAAAAATTGTCAGTGGCTCGCAAAATCATCTCCATGTCAAAAACAGGGAGATCTGTACCTTCGTACAAGTCATTTTGTGCCAGGGACTCATTGGTTTTATCTGTAGAAAATATGATTTCTATATAAATTATGAAGGTTAGAGATCACAAAGCCACAGTAAATTTGAATTGCACAATCTGTTTACCTTGTTTTGCAGATATCATCTTCTTCCTTTGGAATAGATATCCAAATAAGGATATTAAAAGCACTGATATTATGATGCTTGTTATTGTTCCGAATATTATTGCCAGCTTCCTATTGTTACTTGTTTCCTGCATTTATAGAGGCACTGATCAAAACCCAATTTCATTTTTCTTCAATAGAAGAGGAACAATTAATGAAAAGAAAATCTTAGCAATTCTACCTGCTTCACAACTCTATATTCTCTTAAGATTTGTTACTTTTACATCTGGACAAATCCTCAAATACTTTTCTTCAATAATTACTGACTTGATGATTAAAAATTAAATTAGAGAGAAAAATATTTGTACCCAATTCAGAGTTTGAAACCTTCACATATAGGATGTCTATCCCACCAATGACATACTTGATGTCCATTAGTGCAGTGTTCCACATAACACACCCGCTTCCTTTTGCCCTTATATCTAAAGGGGAATAAGCCAAACAGGAACAATTCATCAAGCACCTCCTCTTGCACTCCTCAACACTTATACTAGCATCTACAGTTGCATTATGGGAATATGGTAACTTCACCTCATTTAGCGGATAAAACCCATCACTGTTACCAGTACATCCTACTGGGGTTCGTCGTTTGCACCCTCCTGAATAATCACTCATGTTCCACTCGGTTGGTGTCGCTATCTCAAATCCTCTGAGACAGCTACAAACGATGATACTATTAGGCTGACAAATACTGAAAGCACCACATTTCCCATAGTAATCACACTCATCTTTTGGTCCTGACCATAGCTCATTCCAACTCTGTTGATCTGGGTCCCAAATCAACCGATATATTATACCATCATCATTCAAGAAAAATCGGGACAAAATCTGGGTGGATTTACCCTCGAATCCATATGACACCTCATCTTTCTCCCACACCAAAAAAAAAAGTACTCATATCCTTATAAGTTTCTGCTGGGGCTAACCCACTAAAATATTTCCCGTTCCACATTCCAATTCTGCCCCTAATTTCATCATGGTCCCATAAGATAAGCTCTGGAGCACCTTCAGTGTCCATCTTTACTGTGTAGTTTCCTTTTGACGGATTGCTTCTGCTTTTCCATGAAGAAAGCACCGTTTCAAACCCAGTTGTCAAGTTCTTGCCAAGGTTCATCCCAGCAATGAATGAGTCTGTTGGATGATCAAAACTTTGCCATATGATAGTATTACTTGTTTGATCTTTCAGTACAAGATTGCCTGAATCATTCAGTTGCAATATTGTACTAATATCATTTGTAATACTTGTCGAGTTAGTCTTAGATGACCAGACCAACCTTTCAGATGAATCATATAGCACTAGAGACCCGTTGTTATGTATGATTAGTATTCCAAACCTATTGTTCAAGGGACTATCTCGGTTGGCAACCCACACAACAGTTTCTGTTGAAACACTGAACCATATACCGATAAAAAGGTCAGGGGAGGAATCGGGTTGGAAGAAGCCTAGCGTGAATATGTTGTTAGACGAGATGAGAGACTGCCTTATAGTAATATTTTGGCCGGGAAGTAGGGTATCCGTAGATCAGGTAAGCGGTGAGGATGCAAATAGAAAAATAGCAATTATGAGTTGCTTGTGAAGTTGTGTCTTCATGTTTTCAATTATAAGGAGATAGAACAATTAATGTGCATTAATTGTGAGGATGAGAGAGAGGTAACAGATGGCCATCGTCCCCCTTTGTATAGCTTGAGTGGTTGACTTGACCTTGACCCTTCTTCTTTGGTAAATTGGGTCCACGCACCGTTGGTTTTTTGAATGTATTTTTTCTTTAGGATTTGTAGTATATGTTTATACTTTTATGAGAATGCAACATACATAAGATTTTTATTACTTTTTGGGATTTTCTTTCCTTCACTAATTTTTAAAATATACCATTAAAAACAGCTTAATTTAATGCAATTAGAATATTCCTTATCATATCAGAAACTTGATACTTACGATTAAAAAATAGTAAGTAGCTCATCCTCTTGTATCTTCTATAGAACCTTATTCTTGCTGAACTTTAACACATGCCTTGTCAAAAAAAAAATGTAACACATATCTTGTCAAAATAATGTTGCATTATTCTCAATGAAATCTTGCTTTTCTATGCATAAAATGTGTGTTTTATCTGTAATTCTTCTATTATATTATATAATTAGTAGATTATTTGAGTATAATCTTTTGTTTATATAGTTTTCTTACAAATTATCTTTTTTATCAATTTTTTCCTATATTTTGATTACAAAACAAACTTTTGCCAAAATAAATCCGAGTTTCCGATCCGATTCTCCAATTCTGATTTCATGGTCAAGTATCTAATTATGAATCTGTGTTTCAAAACCATATTTATTCTCATAAATTCATCTAATCTACTATAATCATCTAATAATATTTATTTACACTATTACCTCATTCTTCATCTCTCTCCACGACTGAATCCGCTTTTGTCCAATAGCTGTTGCGCTCCAATGGCCGATCTGCTCAGCACCACACTCTGATGGAGGTGGGGGTAGAGACTCTACACTACGAGCTTTAATAATACCGTGCTCCACTCGGCTCTCCCTCTCTCTCATTCTCCTCTCTGCTCGAGGGGTAGAGACGAGAGAGAAGGTGGGTATCTCTGTGTTTGAGGTAAATAATTTGATTGAAGTTTACATGTTTAAATAAAGACATAATTGGTAATTAATTATATTTTATTTTTTATTCGTTGCAGCTTTGTTATGGTATAATTGAACGGAGCCAATCCGTCCCACCCCTATAATGCACAGAGCTTTTTAATGTTAGTGCAGATCTCAATTGAACGGTCTATATCTATTGAATCACGTTCTGTTATTGCAGAGGATACGAATTCCAGCACCTCAGCCCATCTATCCTGGATAAACCCGGAGCCGGTGAACCAAAGGGATACACGGTTCTTGTGCATCAGATCGAGCTATAGACCCCGACAAATCTACACGCGTGGCGCTCCCGGATTGGTGCTGACAATCGGCCGAAATTTTAAATATACCATTTAGAAAATAATAATAATAAACATAAATGTTACAAATTATGTACAATGTTATCACGGACGCAATCACGCAATCTCTAAGTTGCATTCACCAAAAGTGAGAACACAACTTCAAATTGTATTCCTCACAATTCGGCATCAAATAGTTTTTCTTCCTAATTTTTAAAAATAAATGGAAGAACTTATAATTTGAATATACTAGAAGAAAAATCAAACAAAATAGATAAAATATCTTATAATTTAGATGTAGTAGAAGTACTATGAAATATTTTCTAGGCATAATATTTTGCGGCTGTAAAAAAAAAAAACTATATCTTAATGTGTTATTAGAAAAAAAAAATGTTTTGGATCTCAATTATTGAATTCAGTTCAAAAATAACTTATAGATATTAAAAAAATTATAGTAGTCCTTCTGGTACATTCAAATTCTAAGATAATTTATTTTCAAACATTTTTTTTATTTGACAAAGCCAAAAAAATTTTTTTTTGTTAATTTTCGAATTATACGTCCTCCTCTATGGTATGTGCACATCAAACAGATAGAATATTGTCAAATGTTTAATAAAAAATAATCAATTAATTAGTCAAAAAAAATCTGTGATAATGTGATCATTGACAAAAGCTAATCGACTAATTAATTAATTAATCAGTGTATACGGATTTTTTATTAGAACACCGACTCAAAGTCGTATAAATTAAAATTGGGGGAAATTACTTACTCCGTCCATATTAGTAAAATTATAACGGATACAAATACAGTAAAACCACTATCCGATCTGAGACTATTCGTATCTGAAACTATCCGTAACCGTATCCATATCTAAAAAATAATAAGGATACAAATACGGTAAAACCACTATTAGTTACCGCTAATTAGGGGTGTAAACAGTCAGATACGTATGGGATAGTGGTTTTACCGTATTATTTGTATCTGTTATAATTTTTTGGATATGAATACGGATACAGATAGTCTCAAATATGGATACGGATCGGATATTAAATGGAACGCCCAGATTTATTTTAAAGGGCTTTGTAAAACTTATGTACTAAGATTATTTCTAAAATGATACCTGTTTTATGAAGTTCGGCCTAAACAATTATTAAATTAGCATACATAATACTAGCTTACTATAATTTTGATCATAATTAATGGTACCGAGTGCCAAATTTTATGCATGGTTCATCTTTTTTTACTTCTTTTTTTCCTATGAGAGTATTTTTTTTGTGTCATGAAATTGTCATTTACATGTTTCGTGCGATTTTTATTTAAAACTCATGCATCCTCTATGTTGTGGTAAAATTGTTTTATTTGTGGCTTATTATATATAATAAATCGTCGGTTTTCAGTAGTGTTAATATTAATTTTACTAATTTGATTTTCCAATTTTATTGTTATTTATATTCATAATATTAGATAATTTTAGATGTTACAAAATTTTGGTGTTACAAAATTTTTTTTCCACTAAAGGATATATAAATTTGTTATTTTATCAAATTACAAGTTGGTTGGTCCGTCTACACAAAATTAAAAATGTTGCAGAAGTATTTTTTGAGACAGTTAACTATTTATATAACTAAAACTAGGTAGATAATATTTAATATAGTATTTTTAATTTATTTAAGTTTCTAGATTTGACAGATCGGAATCAAAGAGTAAGGATGAAATATTATTTATATATTTTATATTTTATGGTGTTACATGATTATTAAACATATAAAATGATGGTGTTTGTTATATAAAATTTAATCTACAAATATATTTTTATACGAAAATTATATTGAACAGTTTAAATTAACGATTTAGACTTGAAAAATAAAAAACATACCAATCCGTGCAATACATACTACAATATATTTTTATTCCTCCTATAAAAATAAATACACCACGATCAAATCCAGTTCCTGCTTTATGTTTCCTAAAAAAAATATGGAAAAAAACACTGCATTGTTTCCGTATGCATCAACAATAATTAACTCGATCGCGTCTACGCACCAATCACGTTCAACATATTTCAAGCTATATATCACATAACACCATATAGGTATGTTTAAAATATGAAAATAACACTAATAAAAAAATAGTACTATTATTTTTGTTTAGATATTTCAATTCAAATAATCAGTTTATCTCTTATTTGTACTTTAAACATACTTTAAAATTCGAACTCTCAAATATGTTTTAAGATTCATGCAAATCAGAGCATATAATTAGAAAATCGCTTTTGATTTACTCTCAACTCCCTTCCCCAAGATTTTTAAATGTATCATATCCTCAAAAAAGATAAATCAAACCATTACGTTTTATAAAAATTTCAAATTTTGACATGACCGCATCTAGGAGATGCGATCCATTTTTTTGTTTTTGTCTCCTTCTAGTGTAGCAGTTCAATCTGAATGAAAAAAAAGAGGGTGACCGCATCTAAGGGATGTGGCCTGCAAAAAAGTGGCCGCATCTTGAGAATGCGGCCATGTCAAAATTCGAAATTTTCAAAAATTGTATTGTTTTTTTTTTTTTGAATTATGGTACATTTAAAATTTTTGGCTCCCTTCCATCTCCTTTTTAACGGAATATGCTTATTCTATTTAAAATACTAACTCTCAGGAATATTTAATTCAAACCAATTCGTTTAATTTCCAAACCAACATCTTGTGATTTCACTAATGTTACTTTAATTTCCATGGCATGAACACCTTTTTTTTTTAATCTCTTTTCCGCGATTTGACTCATAGCTATTGTAAAACCCTACAATTTTCTTCAGTGATTAGCTCTCTATTAGAACATCTACATCCCTGAAACTATTAGAGTTTCTAATCTGACGTGGCAGTTTCTAATTCAGTTTTAGGGATGTGGGAGAGTTTCTTATTTAGAAACTATGCAGGAATGTTTCTTATTAAGAAACTGTTTATAAACTCTGTGTTGGCCAAATGATTGGCTCAAATTGTTTCCTCCTATAATTTATTTGTTGATGTGACAATTAAGAAACTCTAATTTTGAGTTTTAGGGATGTGAGAGTTTAGAAACTTTCAGAGACAAAATTTATAAAAATCATTTAACAGTTATTTAGAAACTCCAAGAGTTTCAGGAATGTAGATGCTCTTAATTGCTCGGTTCTGCCTTCATTAGTTGATAAATTTCCTTTTAATTCGCTCTGTACTTGTTCTAGATTGACCCTTTCTTTCTTTTTATTTCTTTAAATTATCGAATTCTTTCTAAATGAAGATTTTAGGTTATTCATTCAATGCATATTTTGGTTGATTTTTTTTTTTAAAATTAGTGACTTTAAATGTCTACTAACAATTTTTATTAATAAAAAATATATTTACAATAAGTCAAAAATTCTCATGTTAGAAATTTACAATTTCATTGAAAGTTAGAGATTTAATTAAGAAGTTTTTTTTTTTTAGAAATATAAAAAAACTTCAATACGTTATATTTTTTGTTATCCTAAAAAATCCAACAGCGGTACATGAACTATATATTTTGTATTTTCAAAACATATTACAGTGCAAATGAAATCCATCTAAATAACTAAAGCGGCGGCTCTATTTTTCTCTCTTGTTACCGTCTGCAACCACCTACCTCCGTAAAAATAAACCTTTCAAATCAAATCCATATCTAACTGGATACAACAAACACACACGCCATGATTAAAAATGAGTTTTTCAAGCTCCTTTTCAGATTCAAGCTCCAACTCAGCTGGTATTGGCCACTGTTTTATTTATTTTGTATGTCTATATTCTTATTGAAGCAATTAATCAATTTATTTCATTTAGTACTAATTTTTCATTTTATTCATGATGGGTTTAAAGCTCCTCTATTATTAAAAAGATGTGTTTCTATTAGATAGCTGCCATTAATTTTTAATAATTATTTTTTTGTTGTGATTTGGTGCAAAATTCTATCTAGAATTGGAATTCTATAGTTTTCGAAAACTATAGACAATATAATTGTCCAAATAGGCATATATCTTACTAATGGAGGGGGGGTTATTAAGTGTTATAAATGTTCACAATAAACAAACTTTTATAATTAGGTTAAGATGTTTTTTAAATCAACGAGAGGAAATAAAATATCGTTATTTGTTAATCCGATTTTACGTACCGTTCAAATGTTTTTTTTAACCCGAAAATCGATTGAATCGGATTGACCTTATCAATTCAATTTTTTTTTTTTTTCAATTATAAGCCGATTTTTTGTCTCTTCTCTCTCGGCCGAACTTTTTTTTTGTTTTTCTTTTTTTTTACGAATCTTGGTTGAATTAGAAAGCTTCTGTTTCTCCATTTAGACCTGGTGTACTTGCACCTTTGAAAACTATATTGAAAGTTTTTTGTGGGTTTAAATAGGAATTGAGAAGGGCTTCCGTGCGCCACTTGTAAAATTTAATGGGACAGCTGCCTCGAATTTTGTTTGTCCTCTCCATTTCGGCTCCCATTGGATCTGTCCATTTACACAGTTTTTTCTTGCATATTTCTACCTTTTTTATTTATTTTTCTTCTATATATATATATATTTAATTAGGATCAATAATATAGTTCCCAATTTTTACCTATTTTTGTGAAGTAAATATTGTATTTCATTCAGTACTTTTAATTACTTTCTGGATAACGATTTTGAAATTTGAAAACTAATAACTAATTTATATACATGCATATGAATATGAAAATGTCCATAATCAATTATTCATTTTGGCTCTACAATGTTTTCATTTTAATATAAAATTATGTATTACAAAATTAGAAAATAAAGACAGGATGGAGGCAAAGAAAGATAGAATTAATATTAATTTTACTAATTCTTTTCCATTTTTTTTCTAAATTAGAATTTATGATATTAGATAATTTGAGATGTTGGATAAAACACAAATATTTGGGAAATGTTATAAAATTTCGTTTTACTAATAGATGTGTAAATTTGCAATTTTAGCACTTAGCATAAAAGAAAAAATAATGTATACTAAAATTTATCGTAGTTTAATAATTTTAAGGTAAGTTATATATTAGGGCAGCTAAAATAGTTACTATTTAGAGACTGTATTTAATCTTAAATTTGTTTAATAATGTTTTTTCCTTATGGGAACTATATTTCATCGTTCTTTTGTATTTTTAATGCCACTACTTGCTTCACATGAGATTAACTTTCGGATTTAATTGCAAAATTTCTGTTCAACAACATCATTTAGTGTATACTACAAATGAAACCCAATAAGCAAAATTGAGAAGAGGTAGGAATCACAGCTAAGTTTAAGACGTGTCTGACAAGTCACTGGGCCTAGATAGCCTAATTAAATATATAGAGTTGATTTTTTTCAGGATCATTGAGATTTTATGGAGAAGGAAATGCGTCGAAATATGCTGAAATCCTTTCACCTATTTTAAGACCATCTTTGAGGAGACAGAAAGAAGAGTGAGGAGAGAGATAGGGAGAGACGAGGGATTTCAGGAACCTAAAATCTGAATTTGAGATTTCAGTTATCTCAATTCGAAGGAAATGGCCCGCAAGAATCAAAATGTTATTTATCAAAATTACAAAATTGACCTAAGCACCCAGAGGTAGATCTAGGTGTATATATTGCTAGGGTGACTAAGACAATCTTATAATTTTAATTATGTTGTTGGACCCTAAATAATTTAGAAATATTTTAAGGAAATTTATCATATTAATTCCTTGAAAATTGGGTGAATATGAAGCCCTAAATGTTTAGTTTCTTGAATGTTCACTAAAATGGACAGTAATCTCCATTAAATTAAATTCATGATTAAATTTTACATAAAGATTATGAAATTTGATATAAAGAACCCCTAATAACTCAAAAGGGTTGAATTTTATATGATTTTTATAATATATGGATATATTTAAGGGTGCACCTGATGGAGTCCCCTAGCAAAACGTTAAACATATATCCTGGAACCTGGGTACACATTCGAATAGCCCGCTGACATCTCTGACCCACAGGCAGCGACAGAAAAGAAAATAAATGGAAAAGAAAAGGTCGCTGACCCACGAGAGTTGGGCCTTCGGATCGGTCTGACAGGGCGGGCACATATTCAGCGTATCTAGCATACATAGACCGCGCCCAGTGAAGGAAACACTCGTTTTTTGAAACCCCAGCCCACCTAAACCCTAAACCCTACACCAGTTATCATGGCATAGGTGGCAACATCTATACCGTCTATTTTGCAAGTGTTTGATCAAATGGTTCATATCCTTTGTTTAGCTATTAAGCTAATTCCTCGATCGATGAGGCAGTTGCTGGGGCAATGGAAGGCCCAGATTGATTTTAAAGGGCTTTGTAAAACTTATGTACTAAGATTATTTCTAAAACGATACCTGTTTTACGAAGTGCGCCTAAACAATTATTAAATTAGCATACATAATACTGAGTTAGGCTAATATGACATTGGTGTTATTTAAAACTAAATAACACCACATTTTAAATTCTTAGATCTGTTTTAAGATTCGTAATATCCGTTTTTACTGTTCAAGCACTTCATTTTGTACGAATCTTAAAGTAGATCTAAGGGTTTAAGATGTGGTGTTATTTAGTTTCAAATAACACCAATGTCATATTAGCCTAACTTCATAATACTAGCTTACTATAATTTTGATCATAATTAATAGCAAACATAACGATACCTGTTTTATGAAGTGGGCCCAAATTTTATGCATGGTTCATCTTTTTTCACTTCTTTTTTTTTCCTATGAGAGTATTTTTTTTTGTGTCATGAAATTGTCATTTACATGTTTCATGCAATTTTTATTTATAACTCATGCATCCTCTATGTTGTGGTAAAATTGTTTTATTTGTGGCTTATTATATATATTATATCGTCAGTGTTAATATTAATTTTACTAATTTTATTGTTAATTAGAATTCATAATATTAGAGAATTTGAGATGTTGGAGAAAACACAAATGTTTTGGTGTTACAAAATTATTTTTTCACTAAAGGATATATAAATTTGTTATTTTATCAAATTACAAGTTGGTTGGTCTATCTACACAAAATTAAAAATGTTGCAGAAGTATTTTTTGAGACAGTTAACTGTTTATATAACTAAAACTAGGTAGATAATATTTAATATAGTATTTTTAATTTATTTAAGTTTCTAGATTTGACAGATCAAAATCAAAGAGTAAGAATGAAATATATTTGATCTCAGAGAACAAAATATTAAAATATTCAGTACTCAGCGGCTCTCAATAATCTTTGTTCTTAGTATTGATTTTAGTTTGTATTATCATCTCTTCCAATTTGTGACAGTTTATTTCAATTTCATATTTATTTATATATTTTATATATTATGGTGTTTGATGATTATTAAACATATAAAATGATGGTGTTCGTTATATAAATTTTAATCTACAGATATATTTTCATAGGAAAATTATATTAAACGGTTTAGATTAATGATTTGGACTTAAAAAATAAAAAACATATCAATCCCCACAATACATAGTACAATATATTTTTATTCGGCCTATAAAAATAAATAGACCACTATCAAACCCTGTTCCTGCTTTATGTTTCCTAAAAAAAATATGGAAAAAAAAAACTGCGTTATTTCCGTATGCATCAACAATAATTAACTCGATCGCTTCTACGCACCAATCACATTCAACATATTTCAAGCTATATATCACATAACACTATATAGGTATGTTTAAAATATGAAAATAATACTAATTAGAAAATAGTACTATTCTTTTTGTTTAGATATTTCAATTAAAATAATTAGTTTATCTCTTATTTGTACTTTAAACATGCTTTAAAATTTGAACTCTCAAATATGTTTTAAGATTCATGCAAATCTGAGCACATAATCAGAAAATCGATTTTGATTTACTCTCAACTCCCTTCCTCGAGATTTTTAAATGTATCATACCCTCAAAAAAGATAAATCAAACCGCCACATTTTCTAAAAATTTTAAATTTTGACATAGCCGCATTTAGGGGATGTAACCCATTTTTTGTTTTTGTCTCCTTCTCGTATGGCAGTTCAATCTGAATGAAAAAAGAGGGTGGGCACATCTAGGGCATGTGGCCCGCAAGAAGGCGGCCGCACCTTGGAAATGCGTGTATGTAGTGTATCCGTCTACTTTTTTTTTTAAGAAAAAATTTCAATAAAAACATTTTGATATCGTTGAAAAATCGACTATATGTAGTGTGTCTCTGGACCCAGCGACTTATCAGTCACATCTAAAACATAGCAGTAGTGGATGCCTCTTGGGCAATCGACACTTTTGGTAAGAGGAAGTGGGCCTATTTGAGGATTTGCTGTACTCTTCTCTTCTCCATTTTGCCTATTGGGTTGGATTTATGGTGTAATAAAGGGCCCGAAATGGGCCTTTATGTGGGCAGATGTATTGATCATGATCTTATAAACAAAAAGCCCGCACACAAACCCAACAATTACCCTCAGATGAAGCAGTGTAATATGGCAAAAAAAAAAAAAAAAAAATACTACAGTGGAAATGATTATTTTGAGTAATGGAATCATGTATCTTGATATTTTATAAATAGAGGATGTATCTTGATATTTTATATAGTTTCAGTTAGTACACTAATAGTAAACCCAAATTACTAATAAAGTCTATTACATAACATCAAACTACCCATGTCAACGTCTAAACAGTAGAAAGAAGGCCAATAATTTTCGGATCTTAATTAGGAGAGAAACAAGCACTAAACCTGCTGCTGATGGAAAAAGAAAAGAAAAAATTAGCAAGTGCCAAGATAAATGCTAACATTCATAAAGGGGTGTTTAATTTTAAACTTATGAGGACATGCAATGAAATTGAAAAAAAAACATACTAAGCGGGGAGACTAAATAGACTTTAAAGCATGAAATGTTAATTAGTACAAAGATATTCTTTAACGCTCTTTCAAGCATTATGTCTTTGAAATGCAGTATTTATATAATTTTCTTAGGAACCAATCGTTACTAAGATAAATATATATTGTTTGATAGCCCATAAATCATTCATATCACAACCTGGTATCCCTTCCACCTAATTTTAACCGTGTGCCATGTATAGTCTAAGTAAACTAATTCAATTCTGCAAAACGACAAAGAGAATCTATTATTTGACCAAATACGACTAATGGGAGTAAAGGGGATGAGAAATAAGGAAATAAATCTGCTGTTATTTCCAAGGAATAACAGGAACCTGTTATTTCCATCCCAACCCGTTAGTCTTCGTTGAGATTCGTGCATGAAAAACTTACTTCTTTGAGATTCACACATGGAAAAATTTGAACTGTTGAGATCGGAATAACAACAGATTTATTTCCGAGAAATGATTGTTTGGCAGGAGTAGAAGCTGAGCTTCAATTTGCTAGGAATTGAAGCATTAATGCATTACTGTTAACTGACAATTTTTCCCTTAACTCTTCTTCTTCTTTTTTTTTTTTTTCTTTTCTTTTTTCCTTTTGAAGCCTTAGCAGCCGCTTCCAAGTGTTTTATTTTCTTCTCTTCCATCCAACCCAAATAGACTCTCTCTCGCTCTCCTTTTCCCCATCTATGCCCTCCAATCTCCAGAGCGAATTTTACCAATTGATAAAAAAATGTATCAATTTGCGAAATCCCCATCTATTCTTTCTTGATTAAGTACTCATTTAATTGCATGTTTTAAATTGATCAAATACCTATTGCTTTATTCTTTTTGTAAATTTGCAACACTTTTTGACCGATTTAGTATGAAATATTAAATTGCAAGCTCTATCTCAACAAAAGAAAATAAGGAAAGCAATTTTAATTAGTATAACGTTTAAACAAAACCAAAAACTCACTGCTGTTAAAGCCATGACCAATGGAGCTTCTTTAAACATAATCAACCATATCACCATCTTGACACTGTTGAACAAGTAAAAAAAAAAAAGAAGGAAAAATTAAATAATTAGAATTTGCAGGAATCATGAAGAATTAGTAAAATATCCGGTGCAAATCTTGAAATTGTAAGGAATGCAGATGCATCTAAATTCTAACTCATATAAATCATGGACTATTACGATGGAGTTTTGCGCAAGGATTCATTCTTATATTAGTGTCTTAGATGAAGCACTAAGAAAAGAAGTTGCCACTAAACAATTTTCTATAAGCAACAGCTTACTGAAATACAGTGAATGGTACCAACAAAATCGCAATCAGCAACTTCGATTGAGCTAATCAAAGGCATTTTCTTCATGCTGTTTCTTTCATTTTGTTTTGGACGGGAGAGAGAGAGAGAGAGAGAGAGAGAGAGAGGTGTTGGGTGTGCCTTTCATAATATGTAAACTTCTTGCACCGTAATTTGGCTTAAGGATACAAAAGATTAAACATCTTGGGTTTATCAGAGCAGGGCATGTGCAGAGGAGATCATACCACATCAACAGCAAAAAAGCATCCTCGGCCCAGACCATAAAATTGGGGGTGGGATATCTTGCATCATATTTTGATCATATAAAAAATCTCTAGTCTCTAGGGTTTATAGTGAATCAGCCCTGCAAGGCTCCTCTGATTGTGCCGTGTCATCAGAAGGATTAATCCATTTGCCAAGATGAATTTTTTTTCGAAAGCTGGTGGGTCCCTTAACATATGAAATTATTGTGCCACACATTACAACTACCAAACTTTAGGGTTTATCAGATGCAATTCTTAACAGCTGTCACAATGCCATGTCATCAGCATGAAAGAATACATCACTCAAATGACACAACTATCATCTCAAAAAGTTTCCTTTATATTTGCTAGTAAAAAGTGAACTGTGTTTTTTTTTTTCTCTTTTTTTCTTTTTTCAGAGATGGTTATAACCCCATCTTCTACAACCTCTGATCTTAAAAGATATTGTGATCTTGCCACATTAGCTGTAAAACATCTGCAATCTAGGCCTTTGTTGATCATTAAATGGGGCCCAGAAGGAGCCAGGAGTTTTCAAAGATCTTTTAGTGCCATGTTAAGAATTTTGTAACAATATTCTCAAGTATTTCACAGTTAGTCCAACTTTTACCCAGAAAAAAGGTTCTTCTCGACACAGTCAAAACGTTCGATAATTTTCTTTAAATTTTATTACATTCAAAAGCAATTTAATATTAGGGCACTTTTCTTTAATTAAGATTCACATAAATATTTTTAACTCAGAATAGTTTGGTAAGAATTGAATACCTGATAAGTACAAGTACTTTTATATAAATGAAGATTCTTCAGATTTGGTAAATGGTCCCACATGCCAGCAACCAGATTGGAACTGAAACACCTACATATTTGGCTAATATGCAAATCCGTCAGGTTGAAGAAAGTAGGGCATTTTGGTAGTTCAACGCTCAGCAAATCCTGCACTTACAAAAGAGACAAGATCAAGTTATAAACTTATAATAACAACCTGTTAGTTAACCTTCAAAAAAAATAAAACAACCTGTTGGTTGGTATTAACCTTAAAAAAAGTTATAATAACAACCAAAAATGAGAGAGATGTCTAACAGTCGTCAATGTTTTATTGAAAAATGGTAAACCATATTGGACACCAACTCGTGAGATACAAGGTATTCATAAGAATTTACAACTGTGAAAAAAGTGGTACAATGTAGCATAAAATATTTCATGCAGTACTTGTATGCATACAAAACAAGCATTTAATCAGACACCATGGCTTTATCAAGAACTCGAACAATTTTCTTACTTCACCAAGAAAACAGAACCATTGCTCTTAAGTTGTAACATAACTAAACTCTACTAACATAAATGAAACTCATATACCTTCATGACATTCCCACTTAGCCTGAGATTTCTCACATTTTGAAGGGCAGAAAGGATATTGCAATTTGCATCAAAGCCAGTGCCATCATACACAGATATACTTGCATTCACCAGAAATGGCATCTCATCAAAGTTTGCCGCACAAAGCACATCTCCTTGTAAGTTTAAGCAAAGCGATATAAGGTTTGGAGCTCTAATCGACTCAATCCTCGCACTATCCATCCCAGAGTTTATGGTCAAGTACTTAAGCTGTGGAGAGGAAATAACACACATATCAATGGTGCAGGGATCCAGTCGTAGATCTTCTAAAGCAGGGCAGCCTGACAGGAGTCTTCTTAAAGTTATATGGTTCGATGATTCTATTCCACAGAGGTGCAATTTCTTGAGTCGAGGAAGATTAACCCCCCCAGCACCTACGCCTTTACCAAGGCCATAAATATACAGAATCAATTCCTGGAGAGATGCGCAGGTGAATATCTCTTTTGGCAGCATTTTGTATGGGCATACAGATACCTCAATCACCTTGGAATTGTGCCTAACAGCATAGAGGATCCAAGCATGGATTGATCGGTGGCGAGCAATGAAACTATCTTTCTCACAGAAAAGACGAAAAGCGTGCAGATCTGAGGGGTCCCGCTGGGTGAGCAACGTGTTGACAAATCTCATGAACCTCGTTCCTACCCTCGGGTTTTCGGTTTTGAAGTTTGGCACGCTGAGATCCAATGAGTCAATGAAAGCCCACAACTTGGCCCATCGTTTGGAAAGCACACACGTCCGCACGGCCTCTTGGGAGTCCAAGAGAGAGAGTATTTTGTGAAGTAGAGGATCCGGTAGGTTGCTTATTCTGTCCTCGTGTGGGGCCATGTCTGTCAACTGAGCATTTGAGTTCTATCAAAAAAAAAAAAAAAAAACACGAACAAAAAGAAAAAGAAAGTAATTTAAGTGTAATGTTATTGTGTGCATTACTACATTTAAAATACAAAGGACCATTTGCTTCTATCCATGTTGTTCTTTACAACAACATTATTCTATATATTTCTGGTGGTTATTGTGCAATAACATGTTCCTTTTCATTTGTCAATAGATTAACAATAAATGCAATGTAGAGAAATACAGCAAATATATCCAAGTAATCATAGTCCTAGTTACTAATTAGATGCAATTAGGGAAAAGTGAACAACAAAACTAATAACAGTAATGACAGTTCTCAATTTAGGAGACATTTTTGCTTGTTTGGCCTCCATTCCCTTCATCCCTAGTTTGTTTTCCTTTGGTTTTTCTCCGTGGATTCATCCAGTGCAGCAGCTGAATGACCATGGTCCCCACTCCCCAATGGCAGTTGCCTCCAACAAACTTAATTCCAGATCAAAACGATCTGACATGGCGGGTCCTCATTGATAAATCTGACATGCATGACCCTATCTGTCAGACTCTCTCTCCTTCCTAATTTTTCAACAACAGTTAACAGCCCACAGCCCGTTCCTCCTTCATCTTCCCTCTTCAGGAAATTTGACCAAGTCAATTTTGCCATTGATGACATTTAATATATGGCTCTGCTTCCCCAATTGGTTCTCTATAATCCACCAATTTGGTTTAGCAACCCTTTCTTTTTTTTTCAAAAAAAAAGGGCTCTAAATTCAGAAGCCATAGTAAAGACCACTGCCTCACAGTTATTTTTCCATGGAGACGCAATTGTGCCTTAAACAAGATTTTTCCCCTGATTTGAGAGTTGCACACTTACACTTTGGTTTTGGAATTTAAACATTTCCAATTCTCTTCAAAATTGAACTTTATGGATTTCCATTATGGGGGTTTAACTAGCGTGACCAGAACCAATATGTCGTACTAATTTGTGCATGTAAATTTCAAAATCAATCAAATAGACGAACTTACGTCGTTGAATATTGATAAGGATTAACACGCGAGGGCGAGCTCAAGTCAGCGGTAGGGGTGTCAAGTTTTTATATATAACCAGCCGATTTAAATACGCACGAATATTAAAGGGCCGTGCAATTCCGGAGAGGACTTGATTGACCAGAATTCTGATCGGACGGTCACGAGCTAAACTCGAAATATGTGTTAAGGATCCACAATCGTTTGAATGACACGATTATCAATGCCATCCTTTCTCCAATTTTGTTTTATAAACATAGATAGCAACTGCGGAGAAAGGTCTGAATAGTGGTTTGCTAACGGGTTACCCGTGATCCGTTTCGGGTAACCCGTCAGGAGTAACGGGTAGACGGGTAGGACGGGTACGGATACAACCCGCAACGGGTAAACGGGTAGTTTTTCCAAAACCTCTACCCTACCCGTTTATTATCCGTACCCGTTGCGAGGTTGACTGGTACGGGTATCTCGGGTACGGGTATCCCGGATACGGGCGGGTTTTTTTTTTCTTTTCTGTTTTTTCTGAATTTCTATACTTTGAGATTCGTGCCAAGTTAAAGGACACATCCCGGAGTCCGTTTACATATAGGGGTCCGTTTTGAGATTCATGCCAAATTAAAATTGACGACTCAGATCTCATTGACTCATTCTACTCAGTTAGGTATTGCACTGGATCTGAATTCTATAGGGGTCAAATTTGAGATTCATGCCAAATTAAAATTGATGACTCAGATCTCATTCTACTCAGTCAGGTATTGCTCTGGATTTGAATTCTAAAAGTAGGCTGCCAAAAAAATTTTGAAATTCAAATTTTGTAACGGATCAGGTACGGGTACGGGTAAAGGGTAAACGGGTACGGGTACAACGGGTTTTTTTTCAAATTGGGTAGTCCGGTTCGTTTATTACTCGTATCCGTCTACCTGTCTACCCGTTTGTACCCGGGCAACGGATACAAATATCTCGGGTTACGGGTACGAGCCGGGCAAAACGGGTTTAGCAAACACTAGGTTTGAATAACTGATATGACAGGATTGATGAGCCCACCTTAAAACTAAAAGAAAATTGGATTTTTTTTAGTGTGCTATTGTTAGTTTATGTTGTTATTATTCTATTTTTTAATACTGTTGATTTTTTGTGACAGGATTGATGGGCCAACCTTTAGATTGGCAGCGGGATTAGATGTGGCAAATTTTAAATGAGCGAATTATGAGTGAGTTAGGGTATACTCATGTTCACTCATTTAATAAATGAGCAAGTTGTTAATTAGCGAGTTTAAGTGAGCGGATAAATGAGCGAGTTATGAGTAGCTCACGAGTTATGAGCAGTTTACTCACCCCTACTGATCAGAGTGCATTAATTAGTAAAAAGTATAAATTATATTTAATTTAGAGTAAGGTTAAAAATTCTATTAGTTTGTAATAATGCTTTACATCTATATAAATTAATATTTCTTTTAGAGTAGGGTTAAAATGATTTATTAGTTTTGAAATCATGCCTTATATCTATATTTATGTTTTCAAAGTTCAAATTGTCAATCTGAACTACTCAACATGATGTCGATATCAAAATGTGTTTAGAGATCAATTTTATTTTTAAATTTATTACTATTTCTTTAGATATCAAAATATGTTTAGACATCAATTTTTTTTAATTTAGTACTATCTTTTTAAATAGGTATAAAATTATGGTTTGTGGACCATCAAAATACAGCAATTTTGTACACATCTATAAAAAAAAGTAAAAAATAGTGATTCTTTTTTCTTTTTTTTCTTTTTCTTCCGGTGCAGAGACGAAAGGAGATGGGGAAGGGAAATTATATGGAAATTAAATTAAGTTCTTGCAATTTTGTCTGAAGAAAAGTTTGTTTTGAACTTTTGAAATTTTCAACTTTGATTCATAAAATATTTATGAATTTTAAATTGTAACAAATTATTTTCGAATAACGAACTTATCATTGTAAATGATGACCCATCTATTTTGTTAGTAATTTTTTTTCAAAAAAATATATTTTGAATAATGTTGGTTATTTCCAGTCCAGTTAAATTCCAATAATCCTAGAAAAATCAACTATGTAGTACCCAGCAACTATGTTGATCTATACTCTATAGGCACTTTTTGACAAGAGGAAGTTAATCCAAGTGGGATCTATATCCGCTGCTTTTTTTAGCAGAAAAGCAGTCGGCTGCTATTTTTTACTCTCTATAGCTCTCTTCAAAGAAAAGTAGAGAGAGAAAGAGAATCAAATAGGAGAGAGAGGAAGAGAAGAGAGATAGAGATAATAATAGAAGAAGAGCAATAAATTAAAGAGCAGCGGATATGGATCCACCCAAGTGAGGATTTGCCATACTTCTATTCTCTGTTTTGCCTATTGGGTTGGATTTGTGGTACACTGAATATATGTCCTTGAATGGGCCTTAATATGGGCTGAAGTGATAATACGGCCCAATTGTTGAATTGCCTACAGCTTGAAGAAGCCGGCTAATAGCGACTTCATGGAGTTGATTATCTGGAGGTGGGATTGGGCCAGCAACTCGTTAAGAACAAAGAAAACTTTTTTTTGAGAATTATTAATTTATTATACATGGGAGACAGCAGCTTACGAGGTCTTTCTCATGTTGTATTTCTAGTTTATGGAATCCAAATAACAGTTCAAAGCATGGTCTGCAAAATCAGCCAAGGCGAACCGAAATTAATCAATTAATATATTTTACATTCAACAAATTAATGTTAGCACATATTTTGCCTTTTATTTAATCTGGTAAGTGGTAACTACATACCGGTCATGCTTATGATTACCACGAATTCAGTACAAGCAACCATGCAACTACTGTGCCCGAGAACATTGATAGCAATAATAATTTTGCAACTATTCCTTCATGGACTGTTGATATGTTCAGGAGGTAATATATATACAAGGACCTAATTTTTTTTAACTCAGAAAATAAGTTAAAAATAATCTTTCAGCGTTCTTTCATTTACTTGTTTTCTTTCATACTTCTCTCTTAATTGATTAACCTTTTTCTTTATGTGCATCTTGCTCAATATAATGAACTATGTTTTTGTATTCATGCACAGATTATTGGACAGAATGCAGGCCTACAGGATCCTAATCAATTATCTCCTATTTTCACTGTGAATTCTACAGAGGCAACGGATAACCAGAATCGAATTACACCGGATCCAAGCACAAGCACAAACACAAACATTTGGTTCAACCAGGATCCTAATCAATTATCTCCTAATTTCATTGCAGCTACTGAGGGCAGGTTGGGTCACCAGGTAATGTATATACCGATCTAAAATAAGTTAAAAAGATTATTTATTTTTCTAGTTAACAAATTTATAAATATATTTCATTTATTGTTCACCAAATGTGTTAACATATATTTTGCCTTTTATTTCATCCGGTAACAATATATGGGTTATATTTTTCGGATATCAATTAGAATTCAGTAATTCAGTGTGATTTCATTTACTTTTTTTTTTCTTTCATACTTTTCTTGTAATTGGTTATTCTACATATTTGCATATTTTGCTCAATATAACAGGGGCACATCTAGTTTATTGTTAGGATCGCTAAGCCACTCCTGTGATTTTAAAATTTTAATTATGTATATTGAAATTTAATTTAGTTTAATTTTTTTTAGGGGCAGATCAACTTCCATGCGAATTCTGCGGAGGGAATGGAAAACAATAATCAGCTTCCCAGCTATAACCAGAATACAATTTCACCCGGTCCAAGTACGAGCAACCATGCAACTATTGAGCTCGAGATATCTGATTGGAAGACCATAGTGAAGAAATTGTCAGATTACTTTGATTTGAATTAGATATTCTTGTGGATTTGGTTATCTCTGGCCTGAGTATTTGCATTGGTACCCACTCTGTTAAGCAATTATATCCACACTGCTAAAACAGATTCTAGTATACATTAAGTACTCATATACTGGTTTGCACCATTTTTTCTCTCTAGCTTTACTTGCTAGCTGAGAAAGCTCTTGATAGAAGCCAGTTAAATCTGAGGTACTATGTTTTTTTTTTTTTAAGGTCTTCAAGCTCCAACAGTCTGAGGTAGAATGCTGAGTCTGTGGAACAAATTTTTAGGTTATTTGGTGATATTGATGAAAGTACTGGTACATAATTGATACTGCTGTACAGTAAAAGGATGTTACATAATTTTGTGGTGTTAAATTTATATTACGGATGCTGTCACCCACTTTTTATTTTTAACTGACTGAAGGATTTAGGTACGTCCCAACTATTATTGAATTTCATATATTCTCCTTTATTTCTTTAGTTTTTTATATTTAGTTCCTACAAATTAATCTCCGAACCCTTTTTATATTAGCCCTAATGCTATAAGAGTTGAGAAAAGTAGTTATCTATCTATCTATCTATCTATCTATCTATCTATATACATATATATATATAAGAACAACGGTTTATTACCCAGCTTAAAAGTACAGTCCCTTAACTCTGTGTTCAACCAAAGGCTTTATTATTATCATCCTAAGCCAGCTGTGTTCTTGGACTTTGTGCTTTTGTAGTATTAATTTGTGTATTAACATTCTACAAAATAGATGAATTATCGGTATATTAAACTATGCACTAAGATATATTTGAAAATATATCTGTTGACCCCTAGAAAATAATAAAGAAGAAAGAAATCCAAAAAGAGGCTCTGCTAGAATGGGCTCCAAGTAAAAGAAAAAAACAAGAAGAAAGTCGTCAGCCCAGGCTTAAGGAAAAGAGATGGTTTGGTTTGGAAACAAAAGAAAATAGAAGAAAGAGCGTAACTGGATATATCCAGCGTTATGAAACTGGAGAAGATGAATAAAATGAAAAGAGATGACTCATCAACCCTTACAGACGGGGGCCCTTTTCCAGTAACCTTTTCCTACATAAACCCGGTTTGCGAAATCCCTTTATAACTGATTTCACAGCTCATGTACACCACGCCTAAATGAAGAAAGAAATCATCTCCTTCAAGGTCAAGGATCTGTTTGAAAATGCTACGATCTTAGTTCCCAGCAGCTAATCGAACTCAATTTGAGTTGATTAGAGAGAAGAGAATCAGAAATTTGATGAAAATTGGGACTACGGAAAAATGGAGAATGGAATAGAACAATAGAAAATTCAAGAAACTGGTTTATTTCATTTCATAGCCTTGTATCATGGTTACACTGGCCTTATATAGGCGATTACATTGCAACAGAAATAACAGAAATTGGTTGAATATCCATCAATTGCTCAGATTACGATCAGCTCCGTTTATTGCTCAGTGGAGAATCAGCTTCTGTTTTCTTCTGATCAGCTCCTGTTTCTGTTTCGTGGGGCCCAATCATCAGCCATGCCTCCACTAACGGCACAGCCCCTTCTAACGGAGTGTTATGTTTATTAATTGAACAGTGGGACCTGTTGTCAGTTCTTTCCTCTTCTCTTTTAAAACCAACGGTCACCCCCAAATCTGCTTCCTCTCGTTGCATTCCTCCCTCCTTAACAACATTCGTGATCTCACGAATAAACTCAGGAAATCGCTGCGCCATGCTCTCATAGTCCTCCCATGTCGCATCATCAATGGTTTGATTTCTCCATTGTACCAAAAGTTGAGCTACTGCAGCATTCCTTTTCTTCACCATTCGCCTTGCTAAAATTGATTGAGGCATGGGCTCCGAATTGGCTGCTGGTCCAATGAGCGGTAACACCGGATAGACCACCTGAGTATCTCCAACCTTGGCTTTGAGTTGAGACACGTGAAACACTGGGTGTATGAGCGAACTAGGCGGCAAGTTGAGTTTGTATGCAACGGTACCTATGCGCTGTACCACCTCAAAAGGCCCATAGTACTTGGAACCTAGCTTTTGGTTGCGCACTCCCGCCACTGTAATTTGACGGTGAGGCTGCAATTTGAGATAAACCCAATCCCCTTCAGCAAATTTGTGTTCGCTTCTATGCTTATCTTCGTTTCTGCGCATTCTCTCTTGAGCCCTCTTCAAATTCAACTTCAATTGAGCCAGTGTTGATTGCCTATCCTGCAGAAAAGTGTTGACTGATTCCACCTAGCTCTTGGGCATGCTTCCTAAAGCGAGCTGAGGCGGAGGATATCCATATAGAGCCTCAAATGGTGACATTTTAATAGCGCTATGCCAGTTGGTGTTATACCACCACTTGGCCAAAGAGAGATAATTCATCCACTTCGCTTGCTTGTCAAAGACCATGCTGCGAAGGTAACTTTCTAAACACTGGTTTACTTTTTCGGTTTGCCCATCAGATTGGGGATGGTAGGCTGAACTCATGTTTAGTTGAACTCCAATCTTGCTCATCAGTTCCTTCCAGAACCAACTAGTAAACAACGGGTCTCTATCAGAAACTATGTTGGCCGGTAAACCATGAAGCTTGTAGATATGATCCATAAAGGACTGGGCCACTAGAGTAGCAGTATAAGGGTGGGAGAGGGGAATAAAGTGTGAATATTTTGTTAAGCGGTCAACTACCACCATGACCACTTCATAACCTTTTGACTTAGGTAATACCGTCACAAAATCCATTCCTATGCTTGACCATGCTTCATCCGGTATCGGTAGAGGTTGTATTAATCCCGGAGTTGCCACATGTTCATGTATATTCAATTGACAGTTTTCACATCTCTGAATAAAGGTATGCACATCTTCCTTCATTTTAGGCCAAAAAAAATGCTTCTTTGCTCTTTGATATGTTGCTGTTATTCCCGAATGCCCTCCTAAACTGGAGTCATGAAGTTCTCTTAACACTGATTGTCTCCACCCTCCATGGTTTCCGACACAGATCCTATTTTTGTATCTGATCAACCCCTGATACTCGGTCAAATGATGGCTAACTGTCTGATCTGAAAGTTCTAAATCTTCCCTCAACTTCTTTTGCAATTGATTAATCCACTCATCATCTACATAGCTCTTCTTTATATCGCTCACCCATTGAGGTATCAACTCACTAACCATATTTACTTCTGCCTCAAATTCATCCGATTGCCCCTCTCTTCTTGACAGTGCATCTACCACCTTATTTTCTACGCCCTTTTTGTATTCAATCTTGTAATTCAGACCTAAAAGCTTGCTCAACCCCTTGTGTTGCATAGGCGTATTGACCTTTTGTTCCAGCAAGTATTTTAGGCTGATTTGATCAGTTCTGATCACAAACTCACCTCCTAGCAGATAGTGTTTCCATTTAGAAACTGCTGTGAATAAAGCCAGCAGCTCCTTTTCGTAAGTCGAGAGAGCTTGACTCTTAACCCCTAACTTCTTACTCAAATACGCAATAGGTCTCTTGAACTGCATCAGCACTGCTCCTATCCCCTCTTGGCTTGCATCCACCTCTACCACAAAAGGTTGTTTAAAATCGGGTAAAATAAGAACTGGAGCTGCCACCATTGCCCTCTTCAGCTCTTCAAAAGCCTGCTGGGCTAACGGGTTCCACTTGAATGCTCCCTTTTTCAACAATTCAGTTAAAGGTTTAGATATAGTACCATACCCTTTAATGAATTTCCTGTAGTAACCTGTGAGGCCTAGAAAACCCCTTAGCCCCTTGACATCTTTAGGTATTGGCCATTGCACCATTACTTCCACCTTTGAGGGATCAGTTGATACACCTTCATTTGAAATGATGTGGCCCAGGTAGTGTACTTGTTGAACACCAAATTCACATTTAGACTCCTTCACATATAGCTGATGCTCCCTTAGGGCTTGAAGGGTCAGCTTCAAATGCTCAACATGGGCCTCCAAGTCCTTACTAAAAACAAGGATATCATCAAAAAAAATGAGAATGAATTTTCTTAGATAAGGTTTGAAAATCCTGTTCATTAACGCTTGGAAGGTGGCAGGAGCGTTTGTCAACCCGAAAGGCATGACCTTGAACTCATAAAGGCCCTCGTGTGTGCAAAATGCTGTTTTGGGTACATCTTCTTCAGCCATCAAAATCTGGTGATAACTGGATCTTAAATCCAGCTTAGAGAAATATCTAGCTCCATTTAGTTCATCAAGGAGATCATCGATTATAGGTATTGGGAATTTGTTTTTCACTGTCTCCTCATTCAATCTCCTGTAATCTACGCACATTCTCCAAGTACCATCCTTTTTCTTTACTAAAAGGACTGGAGAGGAATAGTTACTGGTGCTATGTTGAATCAAAGAGTTGTTGAGTAACTCTTGTATAATTTTCTCTATTTCCAGCTTCTGAAAATGTGAGAACCTGTATGGTCTTTGACTGAATGGTTGTGACCCAGGTTTGAGCTCAATTTTGTGATCCACCCATCTCTTTAGTGGTAGTGTACTTGGTTCTGCAAAAACAGATTTGTAGTTGTGCAAAACCTTTTGAATTACAGAATCTGGTTTTTGGTGTTGTAAGGTTTCAATCTCTTCTAGTTTGAACAACTGTGCATAAATCACCTGATTCCCCTTCTTCTTTTCTTTTTCAGCATCTATTTCTCCTTCACAGATATGCACTTCAGCTTGTACTCTTTCAGAAATCAATCTAATCTTTTTGTTTCCTCTCTTTATCTGCAACATACCCTCTTCTAAATTCAACTTTAATGTCCCCAAACCAGCAATCCAATCAACCCCTAGTATTATGTCATAGCCTTGATGGTCTAATAACCTCAGATTAGCTGAAAACTCTTGACCTTGAATGGTAAAAGGAACAGCTTGACACATAGTGTTTGATACCACCTTGCTACCTATTGCACCTCTCACATGTAATGGCTTGGTTCTTATAGTTTCTAGTTTTAAACTGTGAACAAGGTTAGGATGAATGAAAGAGTGAGATGCACCTGTGTCAACTAAGGCACATATGGGAATATCCTTTATGTACCCCTTGTATTTTAAGGTCTGGTTGTAAGAAGGATTGCTAATGTTGTTAAGAGTGACAGTTTGCTCTTCTTCTACTTCTCTATCTTCACCCTCTTGATTTAAATCCCCATTATACTGAAGACCATTAATTGGCTCCTCCTCCTCTTCATCAGCATCTATGGCATGCAACCCCTTCTGACATTTATGCCCCTGGAACCACTTTTCCTCACATCGAAAACACAGATTTCTGGCTTTTTTTTGTTCTATGGTCAGATTTGAATTCAGGTGGTTCTTGGTTGTATCAGCCCACGGTTTAGGGTGTGGTTTCAAATTTTCTGCCCCTTTTTGAACCCCAATACCAATGGTTTTGTTGACCTGAGAATTAAAATTCCCTTGGCCTTTCGATTGGTAGTCGTAGTGTTGTTGAGACTTGAAAATATTGACCCTTTTCTCTGTTGGACACACCATCTCCTCTACCTCTAATGCCAGATTCATTGCATCGTTTAAAGTCTTTGGTTTGAACAGTTGAATGGGGTGTTGCAATTTAGTTTTAAGCCTACTAATGAAATTCCAGATAAAAAAGAACTCACTATCAATGCCTGTTTCTGCCAACAACCTAGCCTTGGTTCTTTCAAACTCCTCAATATACTCATCTACTGTTCCAGTCTGCTGGATCCTTCTAATCTGGATCACTGAATTTGTACCCTTTCTAGGTCTAAACCGTATAAAAACTTCATCAACCAACAATAGCCAGGGTGGGTTTGGATGCCCCAATCTAAAGCTGCTAAACCATTCTTTAGCAACTCCAAAAAAATTCATAGTTGCCATTCTAGTTTTGTACTCTTCAGGAATCTGATACATATCAAAATAAAACTTGCATTCTTCGAACCAATCAACTGGGCTACCCCCTCCAAACGATGGAAAATCTATTCTAGGTAAATTTACCCTTTGAGAGTTGTGTTGGTAGTCATGGTACCGGTATTCTCTTCTTAAGTCATGCCCATCCCCTTCAGGCGATTGACTTCGCTCATGGAACGCCCGTCTTCTAGATGGACCAGTTGCTCTCATGGTCGAATTGCTGCCATCACCTGCTTCTCTTTGCTTACTCGAGATATAATCTGTGAACATGCGAGTTAGTGCTTGTTGAAGAATAGAATAAACTAGAAGGGTAGAATTGTAATTTAGAATAATTAGAATTGTAACGTTGGAATACCAACGGTAAAATAGAAGAGGAGGCTATAAATACCTCCTGCATGTACTATAGAAAATATAACAAAAGAAAAAAACAGATCAATATCAATAAAAAATATTCATAACTCTCTGTCTTATACTTCCGCTAAATTCATCATGGTATCAGAGCAATTTTGATAAATCGATAAAATACCCAATAACCCGATAAAGCTCTAACCTTTCGATATCTACCAGCAAACCTGGTAATCATAAATTCCAACAAAAATCTACTCTCATCAGATATCCATAACCCGATAACCCAATAAATAACAACCAATCCTTACTGGTAGTTGTTCTTATCGGGACTAAGAAAATAATCCATCAAAATTCCAAGATCTATGTTATCAGATCTATACCAAAAAAGAGGCAGACAACAAAATTGCTACATTAAAAAAAAAAAAAAACCCTGCAAAAAACCTGTAAAAGCAAAAGCCATCTCATAACTTTATGTACCAACACGTACCAGAAAAATCCCCAAAATCCACAACCAAGTACCAGGAAAATACCATAAAACCCCAAAATCAGTACCAGCACAAACCAGAAATCAAAATACAAAGAATAAACCCAAAAAATACAAACTAGAAAAGATTGGCAATCCAACCGAAACCCTAACCTGAAGTCAGAGATGAAGAGAGCTTCCAGCACTGTTTGGTGCACCAATTGCAAAATAGAGGGCCACACCTATAACAGATGCTGGTTTCTTCATCCTCATCTCCGGCCGACATGGTGGAAGGAGAACGATGGAGGTGATCGGCCGAGTAACCCTAAGGGGGAGAAGAAGGGATTTGTAGCTGCCACAGGAGCGGCGCAATTTCTCAGATTGAACAAAAAGATGAGTCGCGAACTGAGCGATCAAAAAGAAACAACGGTCCAAACTAATGGGTTCGATGCCTCTATTGGATACACATCCTCTGTGCAGACCCGACCCGTCAGCATGACCCGATCTATGATATCCCAAATTCTCTTCTTATTGAGCACGCTTCTCAACAGGGCAGAGCCCAATTCAGGTTCTTCTAATAACAACAATTTAATTAAAGCCCAAAAGAGTGGAAGCCCAAGTCAAAATACTTATATAATACCAAATAAAAGAGTGAATGAAAACCCAAAAAGATTTGAAACCGTAAACTGTGGAGTGAAATCAGAAAAATATACATATTTAGGAAATTTAAATCAAGAATATTCCAAAAATAATTTAGATTGAATTTTAGATTCCGGTGCAACCGACCATATGACCGGAAATAAAGATTTATTACATAATTATAAAATAGAAAAAGGTCAAGAATTTGTCTATGTTGCAAATGGTGAAAGAATGAAAATTTGTGGTTATGGCTCAATTATTGTTTTTTTAAAAGAAATTAAAGATGTCATGCATGTAAAAAATTGCACCGCTAATTTATTATCAATAGGTAAACTTTCAAAAGAATTAAATTGTGAAATTATTTTTTCACCTCTAAATGTATTTTTTCAAGATATAATATCCAAGAGAATGATTGGTGAAGGTGTTTTCAAGAATGTATTATATTTTTTGTATAGTCGAAAATACAATTTCAACACCCAAGTGCAAGACATGGGACACTTATGGCATAAAAGAATTGGGCATCCTTCCGATAGAACTTTAAAATATGTTTTTGATTTTTCTAATATAGATTGTAGTAATTGTGAAATATGCAAATTAGCTAAGCATACAAGACTTCCTTTTGCAAACTCAAATTCTAAGAGTAATCATATATTTGAACTTGTTCATTCCGATGTTTGGGGACCCGCTCCCGTAAACTCTTATAATGATTTCAAATATTTTGTCACATTTATAGACGATTTTTCACGACTAACATACTTATATTTATTAAAAAATAAAAGTGAGGTTTTTTCTCATTTCCAAGATTTTTCAAATTTAGTTGAAAATCAATACAATACTATAATTAAAATTCTTAGAACCGATAATGGAACGGAATTTGTAAATCAAAATTTTTCAAATTTTTTGAAACAAAAGGGAATCATACATCAAACAACTTGTGTTTATACTCCACAACAAAATGGGATTTCCGAAAGAAAAAATCGTCATTTACTCGAAATGACAAGAGCACTTATGTTTCAAACCAATGTTCCAAAAATCTATTGGTCGGATGCCGTTCTCACCGCAACTTATTTGATAAATAGGTTGCCAAGTGTCGTTTTAAAAAATAAAAGTCCATTAGAAATTATTTACCAAAGAAAAATATTTTTTAATCACCTAAGAATTTTCGGTTGTACATGTTATGTACACCAAAATAAAAGAGATAAACTAGATCATACTTCTATAAAAGCTATTTTTGTAGGGTATTCATCTCAAAAAAAGGGTTACAAATGTTATGATCCTATAAATAAAAAATTATATATTTCTAGAGATGTAACTTTTTTTTAAAATGAGCCTTATTTTAAAAATAAAGATGATATTGACAATCAACTTATCACAAATGACTGTCATTCCGATGTCTACTAATCAAATTATTGAGCAAAGAATTGTAGGAAATGACGAAGAAGAAGTAGAAGAAGAAGAAGGAGAAGGAGAAGCAGAAAATAATAATATTCCTCAAAGTGGAGCCGAGGAGGAAGAAAATGAAAATATTGAAGAAGGCGAAAATATTGAAGAACAACCTAGAAGGATGTCAACTCGTCATAGACAACCATCAACAAGGTTACGAGATTTAGTAACTTATAAGGTTCAATATCCTATTGAAAATTTTATTTCATATAAAAATATTTCACAAAACCATCGTACATTTCTTAGTTCAATTTCTAAAATAGAAGAACCAAGAAATTTTGAGGAAGCCATTAACCAACCGGTGTGGTATAAGGCTATGGAAGAAGAGCTTCAAGCCTTAGAAATAAATGACACATGGACTATTGTACCATTACCAAAAAATAAAAAACCCGTTGGATGCAAATGGGTTTACAAAATAAAATATCAAAGTGATGGATCCATAGAACGATATAAGGCCCGGTTAGTTGCCAAAGGGTATACCCAAACATATGGTATTGATTACCAAGAGACCTTTGCTCTGGTAGCAAAGATGAATACCATAAGAATTTTGCTTTCAATAGCGGTAAATAATGGGTGGAACTTATGTCAAATGGATGTTAAAAATGCATTTCTTCAAGGAACACTTGAAGAAGAGGTTTATATGACTTTACCACCGGGTCATATAAAAGAAAACAATACTAACCTTGCTTGTAGGTTAAATAAGTCAATTTATGGACTTAAACAATCACCAAGGGCATGGTATGGAAAACTCTCTCAATATTTATTTTTTCTCGGTTTTAAAGTAAGTCAATCCGATACCTCACTATTTTCAAAACATGAGAATAATGATACCACAATTGTCCTTGTTTATGTTGATGACATAATTATAACCGGAAACAATTGTGAAAAAATTGACAATGTTAAAAAACACTTAAAAGAAAATTTTGAAATAAAAGATCTTGGTAGACTTAAATATTTTTTAGGAATTGAAATAGCTCATTCTATCAAGGGTTTATTTATCTCACAAAGAAAATATACCATTGACCTTCTAAAAGAAACGGGAAAATTAGGATCCAAACCGGCCTCAACACCAATTGATAGCAATTATAAATTGAATTCCGAAGAAGGGGAGTCGTTGGAAGATATCAACCAATTCCAACGACTTGTAGGTAAGTTAATTTATCTAACGGTAACTAGGCCGGATATATCATTTGCCGTAAGTCAAATTAGCAAATTTATGCACGCACTAAGGAAACCTCATTTGGATGCAATAGATAGAATTTTGAGATACTTGAAAAAATCACCCGGAAAATGGTATATGGATGAAAAATAATAAATCTAATGAAGTGTGTGGCTATTCCGATGCAGACTGGGCCGGGAGCTTTGATAGAAAATCAACAACCGGCTATTGCACGTTTGTAGGTGGAAACTTAGTCACATGGAAAAGCAAGAAGCAAAATGTCGTGGCACGATCGAGTGCGGAAGCGAAATATCGTGCCATGGCATCCACCGCAAGCGAACTCACATGGATTAAACAATTGCTTGGAGAGTTGAACTTCAAAATTGATAAACCAATGAAGATGTTTTGCGATAATAATGCGGCAAGGCACATTGCTTCAAATGCCGTGTTTCATGAAAGAACAAAGCATATCGAAATTGATTGTCATTTCATAATAGAAAAGGTGCAAGCAAAAGAGATTGAAACTCCTTATGTGAGAAGTCAAGATCAACTAGCCGATATCTTCACTAAGGGTCTCATTCCGAAAGCATTTGAAGAAATAACAAGCAAGCTGGGATTAATCGACATTTATAATCCTAGCTTGAGGGGGAGTGTTGAATAATAGAATAAACTAGAAGGGTTAAATTGTAAAAATAACTAGAAGGGTAGAATTGTAATTTAGAATAATTAGAATTGTAACGTTGAAATACCAACGGTAAAATAGAAGAGGAGGCTATAAATACCTCCTGCATGTACTGTAGAAAATATAACAAAAGAAAAAAACAAATCAATATCAATAAAAAATATTCATAACTCTCTGTCTTATACTTCCGCTAAATTCATCAGTGCTTCAATCTTGCCATCCACTTCTTTAATAGCAGCACAATTCCCTTGAACGGTACTCTCTAGTCGATCACACCTCGCATCACGAACTTGGGCTGACACCTGAGATTCTCTAGCCATCCCTGCTAGCTTCTCGTTGATTGTTGCCATGTCTCAGATGTCCTCCTCTTCTGGAGGATCGTTCTTCCTTGATTTCGGCATTCTTGTCTCTTCTTGGTTGCTCGAACTACTACTGCCCAGCTACAACCGAAGGCTCCTGATACCAATTCTGCTACGATCTTAGTTCCCAGCAGCTAATCGAACTCAATTTGAGTTGATTAGAGAGAAGAGAATCAGAAATTTGATGAAAATTGAGACTACGGAAAAATGGAGAATGGAATAGAACAATAGAAATTCAAGAAACTGGTTTATTTCATTTCATAGCCTTGTATCATGGTTACACTGGCCTTATATAGGCGATTACATTGCAACAGAAATAACATAAATTGGTTGAATATCCATCAATTGCTCAGATTACGATCAGTTCCGTTTATTGCTCAGTGGAGAATCAGCTTCTGTTTTCTTCTGATCAGCTCCTGTTTCTGTTTCGTGGGGCCCAATCATCAGCCATGCCTCCACTAACGGCACAGCCCCTTCTAACGGAGTGTTCTGTTTATTAATTGAACAGTGGGACCCGTTGTCAGTTCTTTCCTCTTCTCTTTTAAAACCAATGGTCGCCCCCAAATCTGCTTCCTCTCGTTGCAGAAAATCGGAATGAAAGTTGAACGAAGAAGAAAATGGTGAAAAGGAAAAAGGAGAAGGGACGAAAAATGGGAAAGGCAGAAATTGATCTCCTTCGATCAAATCATTTGCAGCCAATGAGAGGAGGGAGTGAGTAAAATTTGGTGCTACCTCTTGTTACCGGAGGTAGGAGGAGAAATTGATCTCCTTCGATTAAATCAAGATCTGATTCAAAATCACTTTCATTGATAAAGTCAGATCCATCTAAGTAATCATAGTCCTAGTTACTAATTAGATGCAATTAGGGAAAAGTGAACAACACAACTAATAACAGTAATGACAGTTCTCAATTTAGGAGATATTTTTGCTCCTTTGGCCTCCATTTCTTTCATCTCCAGTTTGTTTTCCTTGGGTTTTTCTCTGTGGATTCATCCAGTGCAGCAGCTGAATGACTGTGGTCCCCACTCCCCAAAGGCAGTTGCCTCCAACAAACTTAATCCAGATCAAAACGATCTGACATGGCGTGTCCGCATTGATACATTCACATCACAGTGTCTACAGTGAGTCCTTCAATTAAATCTGACATTCATGACCCCATCTGTCAGACTCTCCCCTTACAAGTCAATTTCGCCACTGCTTACATGTAATATATGGCTCTGCTTCCCAAATTGGTTCTCTATAACCCACCAATTTGGTTTACCAATTTTTTTTTTTTAAAAAGGGCTCTGAATTCAGAAGCCACATATATTACTCTAAATTAGCACAGTTCAAGGCCACTGCTTCACAGTTATTTGCCATGGAGAGGCAATTTGTGACTTAATTAGCACAGTTCAAAGCCACATTAAGAAGCCACATATAGTACTCTTCTCGATCCGATGCACAAGGAGACTAACCTCGAGCGGTGGTGCCAAATTTCACTCTCTAATCTACTGAGAAACCAAGCGACACGAGCCCAAGTGAGCGGTACGGGTGTCAATGCAAATTCGCATCTATGAGTTGAACTCAAATTTTGCTTTAAGATCCGGGCTGTTCGATTTAAATCTGCACGAATCTTTTACAATTAATGTATCTGGACCGTTCTTTTTAACTTGGCACGAATCTCAAAGCCCAGTAATACTGCCCCTTAAGCTAGCCCGAATCTCAATGAGAGTTAATCTCAAACAGTAAAATGAGTAGGATACTTTTCCCACTGTCAGTGCAAATTCGCATCTATGAGTTAACTCAAATTTTTCTTTAAGATCTGGACCGTCCAATTAAAATCCGCACGAATATTAAAGATATCCGTGCATTGCAAGCTAGGGCCAGATTGAACTGAATTATGATCGGACAGTCTGGAGATAAACTCAAAATTTGAGTTGACTCAGATGCTTGACTCGGGTCAACGATACCTTTACGAACTTAATAGGTGTCGTGTCAAAGCCATCCTTTCCAAAAAATTTATCTATTAATTGATTTATGGAACAAATCAAGAACCGTGTTTCTTAAAAAAAAGAATTATACTTTGTATTTATAAATAAATATTCAAATTAATTATTTTTTTTTAATTGTTGCTTTCAATGATTAAAAAACTTTTTACTATTTGTTGAAAACAATAATTTTAAAACTGATTTAATAAATAGTCATTTTAAAAAAAAATGTTAAATTTAGTCTCTATGCACATTTTAATATAGAAATTAAATCTAACAGTTTGGATTAACCATTTGGACTTAAAAATCGGAAAACCAATCTCCCTATATCTAACAGCTGTTTGGATCTAAATCATTAGTATATCATGCAGCAACTGGGATCTCAGTTCAATGAACTGTAGCCATTCTCTTTTGTTATTCACACCACAATTCCTTGCCTATCAGATTTGCCACAAAATGGCAGAGAGCAGTTCACTAGGGAGAAAGCCAGAAAATAATGTAGCCCTCGTGCTTGGTTTTTCTACATGACTTTGCATGTCGAGGTGCATGTATGTTGGTTGGAGAAAGACAGATTTTTAATTGATCAACAGTCATAAGGGGTTTCTAATTTTTAGAATTAAACCAACGAAAGATTTCTATTTATTTTAATATATTATTGCAATTTTAAAATGTCAAATTATTTTTAGTTATATTCATATTATATTAAATATGAATTTTAGAATTAAATCGTATAAAATTATTTTCAAATAATGAACTTATCATTGTAAATGATGACCCTTCTACTGTTTTAGGAATTTTTTCAATGAAAACATTTTTAATCATGCGGGTTATTTCCCAATAATCCTTGAAAAATCTACTACGTAGGCTATCTGGAAATTAAGATACCGTAATAGAGAATCTTATATAATTATCAGATCTGAACCGTTCTTTTTAACTTGGCATGAATCACAAAGTCTAATAATACTGTCTTCTGAATTAGTTCGAATCTCAAAGCATCTGAGAATTAACCTGAAACCATAAAGCTTACAATATTGAAGAGGATACTTGTCCGCTATCTGGGACCAGCGACTTATCAGCCACATATTAAACAAAGCGGTGGTTTACACTTCATAAAAGGCCTTTAATGGGCCTTCAGCAAGTGGAGGATTTCCCGTATTGAGTTAATGGGCCTTTAATGGACCAGCCACTTCTCTGTTTTGCCTATTGAGTTAATATTTAGTGGTACAATAAAAGGGCTTTAATAGGCCAAGATGTACGCCGAAGTATTGAATATGATCTTAAACAGGAATCCCACACCTTAATTAACTCCAAAATTACTCTCATATGATATGATATGGAGCAAGCAGTGTTATTAAAAGCATTCGAAAAATGACATTGATCCTTTTGTGCTGGGCAGCTTCATTCGAGTAAGCTCTAAATATCCTCCATAGGAATAAAACCTCATATGGACTCGATGGAGAGCTGCTCGTACCAGATAAGTTGGATTCTTTGCACAGTATTCCTCATGTTGTGTGGTAAAGATTTTAAGAGAGTAGTTTTGGCTTCAAGCAGCGTAAAAACCATATGCAACTCTTTTTTATTATATAGTCTGTGCGCCGCATGAAGCCAAAACTACTCTGTAAAAATCTTTACCCCATGTGGTGTGGTTGAAGTTGATTGGTTAAAATTTTGATAAGCCGCATATGGAGTGTATCGCACATGCTAATTATAGTGAACAATGCCTGTCAGATACTTGAGAGGATTCGAAATCCACAAAATCTGAGCCCAGCGTCTTATCAGCTAACATAGCAGTGGTTTATACCTAACAAGGAATGCGTATCCTCTGCATTAACTCAAAAAGGAATCTTTTGAGTTAATGAATCTCAACCATTTGATTTTAAATAGAACCAATCTAACTATTGCTTATAATATAGGAATCTTTCAATATTAATGCGGAATTAGTCTGTATGAATCTTAAAACAAATTGGATAATCAAAATTCATTAACTCAAAAATCCTCTTTTGAGTTAATGCAAAGGATACGAATTCCCAGCGGACCCAAATGAGGATTTGTCATACTCTTCTCTTCTCTTTCTTGCATATCGAGTTGGATTTGTCCTACACAAAATTAGCCTTCATGGATCATGATTTTCAACTGAAATCCCACACTAATAAAAAAAATGAAAAAAAAATGATGAAGCAGTGTTCACGCAGGGCAAAACTCTGTTTTTTTTTTTTTAATTTAAATAAGAGAAATATTTATTGAGGTCTAGTCTCCCAAATTTTAATATTTTTACGAGAAATATTTATTGAACTAGCAAAATATAATTCAAACAAGAGATAAACGTATTTGGATTACTTCTATAATAATAATTGGCAAAGACAATGCTCTCTATATTAGTAGTCGTAGGATTGAAATCCGAAAGTGACAATCTTTTGTGGTTATTTAATAGATAGATAGCTTGATCTCCAACTTTTACTAAATAATAATAATAATAATAATAATAATAATAATAATAATAATAATATTATTATTATTATTATTATTATTTTCCAGTTAATAATATTTACATGTGTTTTGTTATGACTGCCATATTAACCAACACAGGCCACTATAAGGACAACAGAAGGGTCACTACGGCTAGAACCAAAAAATGCACAAAAGCTAGATGCCAGTATAGCATTTTCTGGATTATTGGCCATTCTATTAGTGAAGCTGCTGTGGCTGCTGTACATGAGAAACTATGAGTTACAGCCATGGCTGTTATTGAACGAAAGGGAAATAAATCTGCTGTTATTCGAAAGGAACCACAGGACCTGTTATTCTGATTTCAGCCGTTGACTTTTATCGAGATTCGGATACAAAAAACTTTTTACCTTGAAATTCACGTATGAAAATTTTTGAACGGTTGTGATAGGAATAACAAGATCCTGTGATTTCTTTGAAATAACAGCAGATTTATATCCGAAAGAAAGAGCACTCTAGAACAGAAAACCTCAATCTATTGTCAACATCCTCTCTCTCTTGCATAACAATAGAATAACACTTCTTTTACATTTGTAAGCAGCAAAAGAAAGTTCTAGAAATTCGTACAACATTAAAAGAAAAAAAATTTGTAAACAACACAGTAAATTCCGACAACCTTTCATTAAAACAATCGTAACTTCAATACAAATGAGGGCATGACCCTTATTTTAATTAAAAAAAAGAAAAATCGTAACTTAGACCTTTAAATTCATAGATTATACACCCAGATTGATCAACGTTTCCCCTTACAAAATCTCTCTTTAATCTGGCTAAAATTTTGTCTACTGTAGAATTAAACTTGTTTTATTCATAGGTTGCAAATTAATAAACCAAACTTTATTTGTCGGGACATCTGTCGGATCAATTTCCTGCAATGGAGTTGTTGTCATCAAAACCAACTTAAGGCTTCAAAAATTATAAAGTATGGTATTTATGCATGAATCAAATCGATCGATCTATAAGGGAAAAATGCAAGGACCAACTCTTAACTGTGAAACGTATTATCAGATGGGTAATTAATTTACCATGATTTATGGCATCTAAGAGCTTGATGGTTACTGTCATTCGGCATAGAGCATGCGTGGGCTGAAATCAATTGGAATATGATTGTAATTAGAGATGAGTTTATATATAAAGCAGAAGAAAAGTAGGCACATGTTCATCTGAATTTAGGTTTTGTTGTTTAGGTACCTTCTTTTCATCAGGTGAGTACTCAATCATGGTGTATTTCTGAAGTCCTATTCCATCGTTTATTCTGTTAAGGATGTACTTACGTTCGTGCCAATAGACATCTCCATGCTTCTTCATTTGCACAGCACGAGCATCCCATCTGCCTCCTCCTGATGCTTTTCGAATAATTCTTGATCCATCGCTTGAGTAGCAAATGGGAGTAATTATCCATGCTAGATCTTGATCGTTTAAATAAGGTTCCCAGTCATCTATTGTTTGTTAAAAAGCAGAGAAAATTAGGATTGGGGCTAGAGACAATCTGATATCGGAGCTCAAATTGAATAGTACGTACCTCCCACAATTCCAGGTGCCTCATAAACATTCATAATTCTTATATCATCAAAAGACGCAGGCAGACCCTCAACCTGGATCGGAAGAATGGTGGTGAGAGCATTAAAGATACGCCGTAAGCTTTGGAACCCACCATCTGTTTTCACATGCAAGTTAAACATATTAATTAGAGATGTGGAGGAGCTTTTCTGTAAGGCATAACATAATATTATACCGTAAAATTTAATTTTTGGTTAAATGTACCTCCATCTTGATCGGCGTTGTTCATGATGGAAACAGTGAAGCTTAGAAAGTCTCAAGGTTGGTTTGCTCAGTCAATGGTATATATAGTAGTGTTGGCCAATGGTGATCAGGTTCAGCGACTTGGAAATTGGGGACACTACTTTATGGCAAAAGAAATTATTCCCCCGGGGGAAAGCATAGAGGGGAGTCTCTAAAAAAAGCTATTGTGAATAGCAAAAGCTATTCCAAATAGCGTTTTTAATTTTTGTAAAAATTATATTATATATTTGTACTAAATATCAACATTATTTAGTCTCATAGAACAATAAATAATATCAATTGATTAAAAAATTATAATATTCATATTGAACCAATACAAAGTCCAAATTACGACTCAAAATATCTATAGTAATACTAATATCATAAACTATCAATCTTTTTCTATTTAAAATATCTTCAACATCATAACGTAATTTATCTTTTTTCTATTTAAATTTCAAAATAACCTAGAAATTGAAAAGAAAAAAAATTATACTTCTAGTAAAATAAACAGATGATCCTTGAAGAAATTCTTGTTAGTCCCTAAAATTTTCATAATTTAGCGATTATTTATTTGATTTATCATCAGTTAAAAAAAAACCAAGAGCAAAATGAAAAAATTATTATAGCGGACTTGAATTTGATATAATGTAATATTCATCAAAACTAAATAATATCCTCACCATTTATTTATTTTAAAGCTCATATAAATTGAAAAAAAAAAAAACAAATGTTACATAGCGTGCGCTATTTGCGCTACACGCTATACACTATAGCGGACCGCTATTACTGCTATTACCGCTATAGCGTCTGTAGCGCAAATAGTGTGTTTTAATAGCATAGCATAGCGTTTGGTCTCCAAAAACATTATAGCGCGCTATTTAAAACACTGATTTTTATAACGGAAGAATTAAAAATGGATCGATCAACTTGAATCAAATAAAAATAATATATCAAATTAAATTATCTACTTCATTTGTTGTCACGCATATAATGTTTTATGTGTAATTGTTATATTGTATGTGACTAAATTGTTATATTTCATGTGTAATTATTATACCAAGTACGAGCAAGTAGATTAAAATATATAATATGTACTGGAAAATCTTCTAAGATAAGTTTTAAGATTTTTGGTTCATATAGTTATTAATTATAAATATATTATAAAATTTAAGTTAATAGTATACAGAAATTATTAAACTTACAATTTAGTAAGTTCTATCACATAATATATGTAAGAAGTTACCGCTCCAAATAAAGTTAATTCTGTGAATAATTCTAAAAAGCCTTCAACCTTAATTAGTTCTATTACATAATATATGTAAATCACATTAACTGGAATATAATATTATTAATTTTATTTAGACGCAATCCAAATACATTTATCTCTTAATCATTTTTCTGAAAAAAAAAAATTTGTCAGATGTGGACACTCGACCGGAATAGAATTCTTTATAAATATTCAAATTAGAAAAATTACATATGGGAGTAATTCTTTGGGGTTTGTGTGCATGATTTCCGTTGAACATCATGATCCATACTTGGGCCCACGTGAAAGAGAAAAGAGTAGGACAAATGCCCATTTGGGTCCACTTCTTGCTATCCGAAGTGCCACAGGTGTGCTTCAACAAGGGCTAGCGGAGGGGGGCCAAGAGTAGGATGAGGAGATATTTAAATTTCACTTGCTTCACAAGTAAATTTCGAAAGGGAAGGAAAAGCTGAGCAGGTGGATGGTTCACCGTACAGAATCCAAAATTGTCACTTCCTATTCGGAGGGTACTCCTGGGAAAAAGGGGCCCACAAGCGAAATTGACCAATTTTATCCTTTTTTCCACCTTCTCTATTTTCCCTCCCAGATAAAATATGAGGGGTATTCTAGTCATTTTAGATAACATAGAAGTTGAATTGAAAAATGGACCCAGCATCTCCCCTTTCTTGGTGTATCGTTCTGAAGCAACTTAGTCCTCTAAAAATTTCACTTCCCCTTCCCTCCCAGCCCCTCCCCTCCTCTCCCCTCAAACTTCTATAGCACACCCTAAGAGATATGAACCACTACTATTTTAGCTGATAAGTCGTTGAGCCCAGATAGCCTACATAGTTGATTTTTCAAATAATATGGAAATAATTAATTAAAAAATAATTTGTTTTATTTTAAAATGCAATAATATATTGAATATTAGTTTTATTTTTAAAAAAATAAAAATATTTTGTAGATTTAATTATAAAAATTCAAAAACCAGCAGCCCTTGTTGACTATTCCCCAATTGGCATGTTTCGTATATTAGTTTCATATCTTTATCTCTATTTTTAAAATTCAAATAATAATCACTACTCATAATTTTCATTTTCTTTTCTTTTCTTTATCTAAAAGAATAATAAAAAGTTTCTAAAAAAATATTAATTTAATTTTCAAACACATTTCAATATAGAGATCAGTTTAAACAGAAACACTCATGACGTAGATTGGTTTTAAGAATTTAATGAGCTTAAGAATTACCAACATTTATTATATTAATTTTTCTATAAAAATAATGGATATGAAATAACTTTTATTGAAACATTTATCAGATAATTAAGTTAGCATATTTTCTTTACCGTATCTTTATCAGTTAATTTAAAAGAATATTATCCATATTCGCTTGACATAATACCATTGGGAATGAGAAGTAAATAAGAAAACTGTATTACACGAATATTTCTAAGAGTAATTTCTTCAAACATTCACTTTGAGTGCATACACCAAAACATAAATAAATAAATAAATATACAAGAAACCAAGACAACAAGCAAACAAGCAAGCACAAGAAATAAGAGAAGACATAAGATTTTACGTTGAAATTTTTTTGAGAGAAAACAACGGAAGCACATGACACAAATTTACTAGATCAAGAGTCTTACAAGTAAAAGATATTAAAGCTCACAATAACACTCTCACACACTCTCTTACAATTTCAAAAATAAAGCTAATTTCAAGTTTGAAAATAGTAGCTAACTCAATTTTTGATTGAATTAGTAGAATCGTGAGCTAACTCTCATATAAGACAAATAAAAAATAGTGGGTTAGTATTATTTTTGCACCATTTAAATATAAAATAACTCAAAAAAATAGTGCTATTTTCAAATTAGTGTTGTTGTTACTTCATCTAAACGCACCCTTAAAAAAGTTTGGTGAAGAGGCACCAATGAGAGCAGCTACGACTCAATGAATTAAATAGCTCAACTCCTCTCTGTCTCTATCTCCGTATATCACACGGAAATGATTTCGTCAAAGCATCTTAATGGGCCTTGGCCCATAATTGACTCAACTCAACAAATACAAATAGAATAAAATGATTTAGTAGAATATTTCATCAATAATTTCTTCCCCTTGTGGGGGGAAGTAGGAAAGAGGGGAAGTCAAAGTTTTCCTTCGTATACGTTCACGTCACTGGCTTGTTTCTGACATTTGATAGCTCGTTTGCTGATAATAATCACAGGCTCACCAATCAGGTCTCCATCAATATATTGAAAAAAAAAGCCAATTTGGCTTCCATCAGTACATTTATTTCAACCACCTGTTCAAATCAATCAAGATCAGCAATTTAAAATTATCATTTGAAAATTAAGAAGTTGTTAACATCTGTTCTTTGTAAATATATCTCTTATTAATATATCTGTTACTTGAAAATTTTCCACTAACCATTTAAAAAAAAAAAAATAGGCTTCATTAATTTGTTGTCAATTAATAATCACTACGTAAAATTACAAAACTTGATAAAAATACAATTTACCGTAACCTTCGACTTCAATATACCCCTACAAAATATATCACAAATTAACTTGTAGTTAGTTCTTATCACAAATTAACTTGGTTATCTTCTCTGTTTTGTATTCCTATATTATAATTCTAGAATCCTAACAAGAACGGATAAACAAATAATATTTGTTGATTGGAATTCTTGTATATAAGTGTGAATTGCCAACCAGGTCTCAATCAATATTATTGATGTGAACGACTTCAAATATATATTAAAATCAACTATTTAGAATTATCATTTGAAAATTAATAGACTGCAAATGTTTATAGCTACATGAAAGTGTTGGGTTTTCGAGTAGGTTATAGTGCAACAATTCGAAACAGTTCAAGATGTTCACTACCCGAAAATCAGAATCCAAGTATAAAATTAATTCTAGGATTTAAACAGATTTTACCACTAGACGCGCAGCGGAATCTTCAAGTCTAGCAGTATCCTTCTTTTCCTTTCCTTTGTGTCAGATCCACGCAACAGCCCAGCAATCACGCCTCTATCAGTATCCACACGAACAAAGTTGATAAACTTCTGTAATTTGATATGCTAGTACCGAATTAACAGCCTCTCTTTCTTTCTGTCTCTCTTTCTATTTTTCCAAAAATCTGAATGATAATGGTCAACCCAATTCTGAACAGATCACTACATATTTATAAAGTATATGCACCAGTTCGTTTGAGCCTATTCATGGCACCAATTCGCTGAACCCTTTCAGGAGACTTATCCATCTCAGATCAGATCAGAATGTCAGAAATTCGGACCTAGCCCAATAAAGAGTTGATCCATATTAATTATTAATATGGCCCATAAATATTTTGGCCTATAGTACATTTCTAACAGAAAGAACCAACCTTACCGAATAATTGAGTCTTTAATCTACTGTCATCATGTCACGACACTAAGTATTTGCTTTATGATCTCACTATAGTACAGAACAAGCTACTAATTAACCACGGTAAAAAACAGACTTTTACATGGTTTCGAACCATCTCTACAGAAATCGTGTATAATAGAATCGCTAAATTTTACACGGTTGTCGACCTGTAAACAAAAATACTAATCTTACACGGTTTTTTTTATTAAAAAAATGTATAATAAAAATTTTAGTTTTTCGCATATTGTTTCGCCAAAAGTTATCCTACACGGTTTTTAAAGTAAAACTGTGTATAATAATACACATCCTGCATGGTTTTAATAAAAAAAACAGTGCATAATTCAATAACTTTTAAAAAAAAAAATCACATGAAATCCTAGATCTAAATTCAAATTAAACCCTTGACCTGAATTATATTCAAATTGAACCCTAAATCTAAATACCAAAAACACTAAACTAAATTACAAATATAAACACTACAACACAACAATTACCAATATATAAACAACAATTAGAATACATAACATACTATATATTAGTTACATGAATAATATTCTAACTAAAAAAAATGAAATATAACAGAAACCCCTAGATGAGAGACTTTCTTCATTTATACGTGAACTATGCCTAAGATGAAGTATTGTAAAAGACAAAATAATCAAAAATTAGGAATGAAAAACTCAATTAGAAATTTCAACTCAAGTTTTGAGAATCTTTCCTATGTTTTTTTGCAATTTAGAATTTCAAAAAATGGAATAGTGGGCAACAACTCATGCATCTTCTCACAAACTTTCTGAAAAGTGGTCATATGCTATAATCGGTAACTCAAGTGCCGTTTTATGATTGTTTGAAGTTTTGGTATCAAAAATCTTCTTTTTGGTAAAGATATCGCCTCTCCTGCCTTATCCCTCGCTCTAGCCTCAGTTGTTAAGATTTACTTGACTCAAATATTGGCCATGTACAGCCTACAAGAAAGGGATGAAAAGTTTTAGAAATGACTTAGAAAAAAATAATAGAGAGAAATGCATTATAACAAGAAGGTACGGATCGATGGTGCAGAAAAATTGGTTATTCTTTCATCACAAACGGATTATACAGTAAAACCGTGTAGAATTATTGGAGCATCGGAAAATATCAGTCCAAAAATGCGCTCCAGAACTTCCGAAAATGCCCTCCAAATTTCATACATGGTTTTTAATTAAAAAAAAAATATACAATTTGATCAAAGTGCACACGTTTTTACTGTTTACAATCTTGTATGAATGTTGGAGCATATTTATACATGGTTGTACACAGTATAACAGTGCACAATTTGACCATATTTTCGGAGTAATTTTTCAAAACAATATTTATTTTGCTTTGGACCAGACTTTGTTGGGAATTTTGAGCAAACGTATATAATATGAAGTGTATGCTTTGCGTTTCAGTACTGGTGTCTAATTGGCCCTATTAAAATTATACATACAACAGGCAACTAAAGTATGACAAGGATACTAGAATGCATTTAATTCACTTGTAATTAAAATGAAGCTGTGCAAATACACACTATTTCCAAAAGACAGATTTAATTAATGCGATCCAAATAATAACATAACCATAAAGAGAAACCATGTGTGTGTGTGTGTATATATATATATATATATATATTTGGCATAAAGATAGAAGTCTAACCTTGCAAATTCCAAATTCCAACATGTATATAGTATTTTCATTCGAATTTTGTATCTGTATCCTCTTAGATATAAGATATCTACAAGAATAGAACAGTATCTGTGAGAGTAAAAAGTGACTATCTACAAGACAATACCAACAGAAAGTTGTTTTTTCTATTATCGACAGTAATAATTGCAATGGTATATCGACATTATCCCTCGTAGATACTGTCCCATTCTTGCATGAATTGGAACATATGTTATCCAAAATTATATATATTAGTTGACACAATTGTTATGCTTAGAATAAATATAATGGATAACTTAATTATTGTACGATATGTTACAACTTACAAAGCACCAAGTGACACTTGGAAGCATAGCCAAAGTATGAAAGTTATAAAATTAGGTCCCAATTAATAATTTGCACTGTTCCCACAGGAGATTCGTTGTTAGCTCCCATTGGCTGAGAGAAAACCATCATTAAGAGAATATACGCTACAATTTACCAGGTCCAACACTCACATTGACTGAGAGAAAACACTCGCGTTAGGAACATCGTGCAAGATAGAGCTCCATTTGATATCTAAATTTTTTGTCCCAGTTAACAGACAATTGGAAACAGATGGGCTCCAAAGCAAACAGTATATTTGGAATACTCTCACCATGCTTTTGCTAAAGATCAAGTGTCTGCCAGCGCACTTTAATGATATTTAAGTTATGAATGTCTACGGGAGCTTTCGGAGTTGAGGAACGTACTATTATATTTCGGAAAGGAGTGTTTCCAATTGGCATAACTGAATTCGGAATGATGTGGACTGTTTAGATTCATACGGATCTAAAATGTCTGTATGAATCAAAAAAGGATTACTAGGAATCGAACTGTGTTTAATCCGATACACAACAAAGATCTGTTGCTAGCTCCCTTTTAGTAGAGCCTTGACCATCTCTTACCCCAATCCCAATGGATGTGATAATACGTAATTTTCTGTGTATAGACTAGGAACATATTATTAGGAGGCAAGCAACTGATGACTGGAAACCCTTTCTAAACGACCAAGGTCAAGGATGGATAATTAGTTAATTACCCCAATTTACTACTCGAGCTGTAGGTCAAGAATTATTCAAAAAGCATCAGGAGGAGGAAGATGGGATGCTCGTTCTCTGCAAATCAAGAAGCATGGAGATGTCTATTGGTATGAGCGCAAATACAACCTTGTTGGAAGAACAAACGATGGAACAAAACTTCTGAAATACACATTGCTTGAGTACTCACCTCATGAGGATAATTAAGGTAATCAGTGCAACATAAATTAAGATGAAAAAGTATGTACTTTATATTCTTGTTTATATATAAACTCATCTCTAATTACAATCATATTCCAATTGATTTCAGCTCAAGCGTGCTCTGTGCTGAATTATAGTACATAAAACTACACGCATGACAGACCACCATCGAGTTCTCAACAAGCCACAAACGAAAGGACGGGACTTCAGAAGACCACCATAATTGAGTACTCATTTGATTCCCATATATATTTTTTTTTCATTTACAAAATTAGATGCACATCAAGAATAATATTACATATTCCATGAGCATGTACGGTACAGTAGGTAGATCTAAATCTCACCTTTAAACTGGAGCATTTGCAACTTTTGAAAACAACAACTGCAACTTGAAATATAGTTAAAGGTAGGTGCTAAGTGAATTTGCATCATCTAACATAATTCAAATTTTGAGTTTCAATTCATATTTCATTATAAATTCACACAAATTTTAATTTCTGGTGAATGCTCAAATTGATCCCAATTGACTCGGATTCTGATTGGATAGTTCTGGTTTCAAACTCAAATTATACGTTATTGTAGAGGATACGGAGTTGTGCTTAAATCATAGTCACGCCAAAAACGTTTGATTTATTTTAACAATATATAATGGAATTTCTATGCTAAATTCTTCAACGTGGGAGAGATTAAGATAGGCTCAACCAAATGCCAATATATAATGGAATAGTGGGCTGGAATAGGGAGAAGCGTACATGAGAAAATATTTGACTGCAAATTTCTATTCCAATTCCAATTTTCCTTTAGTTTTTATAATTTCATCCAGTTTCGTTCACATTATATAGGTAACTATTCCATCACAATTCTGCACTTTTCATCTACTCTCAATTTTTGAAATAATGGCCGACCCTTATATATTGATCATATTAATCACTTTTAGTTAGACAAAATTGTCAATATATAATACATACTTATTTTATATATTGTTAATCTAAGTCCGTGCTAGATTAATTATTCAATATTTTGCTACTTCCTTTTGGCCGTAATTCGTAATTACTTAGACTATATCTTGATCACAAAGAAGTTTATCCCCTTATGACGTGTTCAATTCTTCTTTGGAGATCATGTTTAACGGTTCAGATCGACTGTTTGAATTTTTGAAGTAGATATGGATTCATGGTACAGGCCTAACCGTAATATGCACATTATCATTGCATCACTCATACATATTATAATATATAGATACGTTAAGTTTAAACATAAGCCTAGATTGTATAAATGAGATCATTGCAAATTTGGAATGCACATCCATCTAAAATTAAATAACATAGATGAGATCACTGTTAAAGGTAGGTGCTTAGAGTCTTAGAGAACTATTGATATGAAACTTTCAACATATGTTTCCAACTGTCTTAATTTCTTCTCAAAACACAATTTCATATCTTATCAAATTTTGGGAACTCCTTTTTGAGATAATATTAAATAATTCTATGTAAATAGACCTCAAACAGTTGCTCATAACACATTCAGGTACTGTACATACCGATTGTAAGAAACAGATGATATACATTACTTGGAGTGAAATAGAATAGGTAATCAAACAGGAACTGCATGTACATATTAGTTTCCTATGGAATCTAACAGGTATTGTACCACTGAGGTACTGTACATACCAGATTGCTATGGAAAATCAATTACATATGACAGAACTTAACATAGAACTTACAATTTCAATTGACAAAATATGCATCTTTTTAACCAGGACAGCTGATAGTTTGTTTTGTTCTGCAAAGTAGAACTTAGAATTCGGATAGTCCAAAGAAGATACCTTGAGAAATTAAGTAAACCAAAAAGAAAACATAAATAAATTAAGATATATTTTTTTTGTTATACAACATTTTTTTTTTCTTTTTTTTTTTGTTTAATTCATGCCCTTAGGCTTCTCATTCCAACAAAAAAAACACATTACATTCTCATATAGTTTCAACAGCAATAAAAGCACCAAAGAAAAACTAACCTACTCTTTCCATATAGGAATTAAAAAGTTCCTTTTTAATAGAGCACCCAAATAAAACCAAAAAAACCTCTATAAACCCTATTCACTACTCCTGAGGTACTGGTATTCCTGGCTCTGCAAGGAATATAGGAAAAGTGTGGCCCAGTATGAAGCCTCCTTTTATCCTTCCTCTCTTGGCAAGACTGTCTGCTAGGCAATTGTTTGCTCTACCTTCGTACGTGCAAGTAAACCCTCTATTGCACTTCAACTTTTTCCAAACATCAAAGATTTCCTTATGCGCCCTCCAATCAACTTCAATCGGTGGGTTGAGGTCTATGCAGAGAGCTGCTAGGGTAGAGTTGTCAGTGATAAAAGAGAACTCTTGAATGCCATTTGAGATTGCAAAATCAACTCCTTGCTGAAGGGCAATCGCCTCAGCTTGGAAGGCACAGCAAGCTAACACCCATTCCAACTTGTAAACCATCAAGTTTGAGCCTCTTTTAAAGAAAAAAACAATCCCTCCCACCCAACCAAACACCCAAGACCTGTCAACCCGACAGGTAATCAAATGATGAGCAAGAACCTGATGTATTACCTAATTACTAGACGAGTGCCGGGTTGCAAGCTGCTTTGCTAGAGAAATGGAGTTTTCCACTTCAATTTGAGACACACATAATTTGAATTGTTTGAATGAGGGATTCTTTCTGAAAAGCCATGTCATTTCTAGAGCACCAAATTGCCCATAAGGTCATGCACACTAGTGGCGGACCTAAGTATAAGCAAAGGGGGGCCAGGCACTCCTCAACTTATCGGAAGTTACTTATTCGGATGGTTATTTTTATATGATTTTTTTACCGATGCATACCAATTGGCACCCTCCATGCAATTGTTCTTTCGTCTTTCAGTGACTTAGCCCCCTCCAAATTCAAATCCTGCTTCCATCCCTGATGCACACCTCCTTTCTAGAGCGCCAAATTGCCCATAAGAGGGATAAGTAAACCCTGTATATACAAAACCATGCATTCGTAAAAGCTTCATTGGCTATTTGTCTTACCGACTTACCGTGGTCAATTTTTATTGTTTTACAAATTTCATTGTAAGTATGTCCACGTGTGTTTTCTAAAAAATATTCTATTTATTTTGTTTAGTAGCGGACAGCACAACTCCACCTCTAGATCTGTGCACTATTGTAATTGTAATATATATAAAATTAATAATTAAGGTAAACTTCTGAATGAGGCTGGTGCAAACCATGCCGAGGTGTCAACTGTTAAGTCTCTTTTTGTGGTATCACTACACGGATCTGTATAATTAAGTCATCTATACTGTTGTTTTAATCATAGTAGGAAAAATCGGTATCGGTATCGGGATCGGTCCCAGCCGATACCGATACGGGATCGGAGTATCGGATCGGGATCGGCTCAGGATCGGCTCAGAATCGGGTTTTTTTTTTTGTTTTTCTTTATGATTTGCTATGTGAGGATCGGCTCAGGATCGGATCGGGGCCGGCCGATACCGATACGGGATCGGAGTATCGGATCGGAATCGGCCGATTTTTCCTACTATGGTTTTAATTATATGCACCAAGCGCATGTAGATCCTGCTATGAAATAAGACAGTAGTTATTACGGATTGCTATAATGATGTCTTCCACGATGTCATAAAAATCGAATTCGGATCATCCCTGGTATACCTGGCTCAAGCAAATTATAAACGGACGGTTCAGATTAGTTATTTTAGCTTGGCATCCATCTCAAAACGAAACGCTATAGTTTTTATATATATGCACCCGATTGACTTTAATCTGATTGAGATTAATCTGGACCATCAGTTTGTAATTTGCTTGAGTTGGATGCCTGGGAGGATACAGATTCATAAAAATCTGCATAATTATAAACATATAGAAGGAATAATTGGAACCAGAATTGAAATTGTTTACTTGACCATAGAATTGGAATTGGGTAGTTAGATGAAATCGATTGAATCAAATCGGAAACTCGGATTTTTTTTTTGACAGAAGTTTGTTTTGTTCTATAATATAGGAATGAAGTTTCAAAAACATAATTTATCCAAATAATATCTTAAGTCAAAATATTATACTCAAATAATTCATTAATACAAATATTTAAAACTTAACATATAGCCTAATTAATTCTCAAAGAGTGTAAAAATAATAAATTACATATATTAAAAACAGTAAAATTTATATTAATAAAATTTCTTAAAAATCAAATTATTATAGAATTATAATAACGCAGGTTTACTAATTAATTGGCTGGTCCACCCGATCAAAATCTATGGCTTTGCAATGGTCAGTTCATTAATAGCGGGGCCCACGTCCCAACTACCGTCCATTAATAGCGGGGTCCAATAGTCAATTAAATCACGGACAATTCATTAATAGCGGGGCCCAACCACAGTGCTTTCCTTTTTATTTCTTTGTTGCCCGATCTAACCGCACTGCGCGACCTCTTCTTCTTCAATCATAGATTTGACCAAGTCAAAATCAATTTTTTTGCCACCAAATCGTTGCTCCATCCGCTCTCTCCGTCTACTCCACTTTCCTCTTGTCATGGACGCATAACACCTCACATCGTGAATATCGGCCCTATTTGGACAAAAACTAGGTCGAATCCGGTCCAATTCCACCAATTTGGCCTATTTTTGCCACAAAATTCATCCAAAGCGTAACTTGGTCAAAAATCAGCTCGGCCTGGTCTGATTCCAGTCTGACTCGGCCGATTTTTCCTTCTATGGTTATAAACCGCATTCGACAGTTTGAAATTAAAAAAAAAATCAGGGAATTAGCTTATAAATAAAAAAACCATATATAGCTGTTTGAGATAACAAGTACCATGTTATCTCAAAACAGTCCTAACAATGGTCCACAGTTAATGAAGAGACCAACAACCTTCGGGAAGTGCCAGTTCTTGCAGAAGCATGGCAGAGGTACACAAGGCAGTAGTTAATTTGTGGCTTTAAAATTGGCTAATTCTATTGGTATTTTAACAGAAAATTCTTTCTTTGTGCAGGCGTCGTAGGAAAACACAACATTGAAAGACTGTCGGAGATCTATATTATATTTGCATGCGCTAAGTGTCATCTGTTCCGAGATACACAAGGCAAGTCAGCCTTCAGGAAGAGACCGAGAACTTCAAATTGGAGCTGCCATTGCTGTATATACACAACCAATGTAGTGTGGAACTGAGCTGCAATTGCAGCAGTGTCTGGCAAAACCCAAAAAGCTTCTCCTCGATTAGTTTGAAGGCTTCATGCTCGACAAGGAGGTACGGATAACATCCTCTCTAACAAGAGTTCTCATGTTTTTTTTTTTTCTTTTCTAAATAAGAGGTGTCGTGAATTTTCATATTTATTTCTTAGCATTTGTGATAGGCCTTGAATTCTATTCTGTCTTGTAATACATTAGCAACTAAATAACATCTCTCATAATTTTGATAATATAAAAACCCTACCATTTAAATGCATATCCATCTAAAGATTAGTAGCAATATAGTACTTATTAGTTAAATTATTAATTGCTTTCAGTTTTAAATTATTTCGTTTGTACCTCGTTATTAAGAATAGAGTGCAAAGCAAATTAGGTTGTTTAACAGAGGAAGAGGACGTGAAGCTGGAGAGAGATAGAGAGAGAAAGGAGAGGAGAGCAGAGGAAACTAGTTTGATTTTTATTTTTTCTCATCCCAACCATGTTTCTATAGGAACTGAACTATATATAAATTTCGTTAGCATGAGGAGCTAGTAGAGCCAGATTTTCCATTCCATATCCGACTCAGATCCGGATAATTTCGGGGATTGGATGCCGATATTTTTGATATGCTATGAATTCATCCGGATTTGGATTCGAATACGGATACATATGGTGACTGAGAAAAGGATCGGATATCCGTTTATATCAGCGAGAGTAACTGCTCATCTCTTCCACTCATCTAATATCCATTAGAATTTATGTTTTATCTTCATCTCAATGCTATATAAAACTGCCAGCTAACTTTTAACTTCAATAGTGGGATAATAAATTCTTACCATCTGAATCGCTGCATAGCATGCATTGATTGCTTTTGCTTTTTAACTTTTCCACTTTCTGCTACTTACACCCTATTTGGAGGGAGAGTAGAAGAAGCAAGGGAGGTGAAAAATAGAAGATACTGAAATGGAATAGAAAATAAGATTAACATATTTAACTTCTTCGTGTTTTGATGATTAATGAGATAAAATAAATTTAATTTTTCTTTCCGCCTTATTTCTTATTTGGTTGATTAAAATTTAAAAGGTTAATGAGTAATTCGGTAGCTGTTGTACATTTGTGACAAAAAGTTTATATGAGAATTATATTGTTAAGATAAAGGGTTCGATATTTGTATGTGTTTTTTTTAAATATTTGCAACAAATTTTATTTCTATCCATGACACCTCAAATTGGGGGAAACCAATTTTATTAATTATAATGATACAAGGTTAAACCTTTAATCTCCTGTACCGTTCACCTCCGACATGATTTTATAAACCAAATACGATTCGATAAAAAAATTTCTTTTTTTTTTCCATTCTCTCCCTTCCTCTACTCTCCATCCAAACAAGGTGTTATCTTTTTTCAAACTTTTCACTCAAGGCTGGTCTTCTCCGTTTCTTTACCTTATTTTACTTTTTTCTTTTCTTTTCTAATTAATTTTTTTTTTAATTTCTTAATTAATATTTATATCTTAAATTTGTCTAATTCAATTATCTGACCATTATTCATTTTATATCTGTATTCAAATCCGTATCTATGGACTATCCGTTTCGTATCCTTGTCTGTTTAAGACGGATATGATTTTGAAATTTGATATCCGTTTATTATCCGTATCCGTATTCATATCCGCTCATTATCTAACGGATGAGGATATAATATCAGTATTATCCGCTCTGTATCCACTCCATTTGCACCCCTAGGAGCTAGTGGAGTTAGAATTTTAGGATAGGTTGTTGAGAATTTAACATGAATAAAAATTCAGTCGAAATGATTAAAAAAGAGAATGTACAATTTAGCAATACATAGTCATGAGAAAATCTATTAATTGAATTAAGAAAAATTATTACATACTGCACTTTTTATTTTTATTTTAAATTGAGCAAAATGTATATAATATATATGCAATTTGTTGACATCTTTGGGGGCTGGGAGGTGCCAAAGAATTGTTTATTTATTTGCCATATTTGTATATATCCAATAATCCAATAAGGCCAATCTGAGCAATTATTATTTTGTTCGTTAGCATATAGGGTAAGAGGATGAATAAGTGGTAATTTACATCCGTTACCATCTAGAGTAATTGATTTACAAAATAATTAGGAGGGATCAAGTTACAACTTTTTTTGAGTTACAAGTTACAATAAGCATTATTTACATTTTCAAAGTCCAAATCGTCGATCCAAACTGTTAGATGTGATATCTACAATAAAATGTGCTTGGATACCAAATTTAACATTTTTTGGAATTTTTTTACTATTTATTAAGATAGGTACAAAATTCAATGGTATGAATTTGATTAGTTTTTGTACCCACCTTAATAAATAGTAAAAAAATTCAAAAAAATGTAAAATTTGGTATCCAAGCACATTTTATTGTAGAGATTACATCTAATGGTTTGGACCGACGATTTGGACTTTGAAAATGTAAATAATGCTTGTTGTAACTTGTTGTAACTCAAAAAATGTTGTAACATCCCTCCTCCAAAATAATATATGTTAATTTTGAGATTGATTTATATACAATATTTTATATAGTTTCAATTCTTTATGTAATTTAAGACAATATTAAGTTGTGCACCCTTATATAATTTAACTTAATTGCTATCTTATTTTTTAAAATAATGAGGTCTATTCTTTTGTAATATTCCGTGCAAGGTTTAAAATATAATTTTTTATTTGTTTTCTTTTTTTTGGGTTGAATTATAAGAGCTTTTAGTTTATTGATTTGTACCAATCTCAAAAGCAATTATATTTTATGCACGAATCTCGAAACAAATGAACTGTTGGATGTGAAAAAGCAGGCTCCCTAAATGAACTGTTGGGTGCGATTCCAAAGATATTTATTTATTTCCATGAATGAATCGAGGAAACCATCCCTCAAAGGAAGCCGGGGCGTTCCGATGGTTAGTGTTGATCGTTCGATTTTGTTTAGATTTGCGTGGAGTAATATCGCTAGATGATGCCGTTTAATTGAAACGAAGTTTAATTTCTCTCCGTCTCCGTCAGCGGGATGGGACAAAAAAAAGATAGAAAATAATCTCTCCTTTACTCTCCTCTCTCAACTCCCTCTCTCTCTCACCTTTGTGCCCCTTAGTGCGACCAAAGAGGGGAGGCATCCCAAGACCCACAACACAACCCCATGCCATGACCTGCTTATCTCCCCGACTCCGATTGATTAGACTGTAGCGTCCCACCAAAAGCATCGAGGCATTGAGCAATGAGCGATAGAGTGTGTTTCTTTTAAACTAACAAAGGACCAGACTTTTAATAGAGTGTGTTTAGCATTTGATTTAGCACCATAATCATACATTATCAATTTATATTAAATTGATAGTTGGCCCTTAACACTGACTTCACATCTTTCTTTCTTTTATTAAGTAATTACATATGCAATTTGGTACATATGTTTAAACTTTGGACTGATAATGATAAAAAAAGCTAAAGACTGGTACATATGTATTTCGAATAGGTATATAGTGCTTCAACTCTTTAAATTTCTAATGGATTCAGATTTTACTTATGACAAACATAAGAGTGAAACAAAGGAGGAAACAAAGACTGCAGTCCAAGCCCAGAGCTCTGCAACTGAGACAGGAGACGGTTCTGAAGGTTCAGGTGGGATCATCTCTGTCCTCACTATCTTTCTCACAGTTAGAGCCATGTACCACAGCTAATGAGGCTATCCAACCACCAGCTGTTAAAGAGAAACTAACAAATTACAGGGGCATGTTTGACATTTCTTATCCTGTTCTACCATCACCAACCAATAGATTGTATCCTGTCAGTATGTTAATTCTTACCAAAAACAGCATGGCCTGGTCTACATTTATGACTAAATTGACCATGAATCAAACAGTTGAACTTCACTCACAGAGAATAAGCCATATGCAGGTTGGCCTTTGATCAGTGCCAACTGATTTTGTGACAATTAAATCTTCATTGATCTTACCAACACCATAGAGATAATCCATTTGCCCAAAACCAGAAATGAGCTTGGAATTGAAAACTTTACAAATAAGGTGTGAAGAGCCTGACTCCAAATGAGAATAATTGGTCTTTTGAAATGGGAAATAGGTGATGCTATAAACAGTGATAATGTCTGTGCCAGCTATGGTAATTTGGGACAACTATCGAGGTAAAAAAGTTGGGACTTAGTTAGAAAGGTAGAATATAAAGCCATTTTGGTTGGAGGGATGGATTAGTGAAGGAGCTCAGCAACTACTTAATTTTTAAGAGAATCACTCTTCTTTGTAAGCTGTATTATTTGTCCTTTTTGTTTCTCTTCTGCTTTCAATCTATTCTAGGTGAGGTGGAAAGAAAAATATAGATATCCGTTGGATCGGCATTCACATAATTTTGGATTACCCTTCTAGTCCTCTCTTCTTCCTCTCTAGTCTCGTCTCAATTGGAGTCGGGGAGAGAAGCAGGTCATGGCGTTGGTTGCCTCTCAGAGCTGTGGGTCTTGTGATGCCTCCCCTCTTCGGTTGCATCAAGTTATTGAGAGGAGCCCAAAGGTGAGAGAGATAGAGAGGGAGTTGAGAGAAGTGAGTGGGAGAGGAGACGATCAGCTGATGCACTGACAGAGACGGAGAGAAATTAAACTTCGTCTCAATTAAACGGTATCATCTAACAATACTACTCCACGCAAATCTAAATAAAATCGAACGATCAATACTACCCATCGGACCATACTTGGTCCAATGGGCATCGGAATGCCCCCGCTCCCTCCCTCAAATACCCGCCACGCCTTACCAATCTAGCCTGCTACAACAGCGCCTCCAATCTAGATTCATAATCACTCCAACTGTGAAAACTAACCTTGCAGATATACCCCAGCATGGAGAACCCGAGAGTGAGGGACATCAAAGGAAGATCTCGGCTCGAAAGCATATGGACTATCTATAAAGTTCTCACCATTTTTTTTCCCCGGTACGAGGGTCTACCAGAGATCTTTGAAGAAATACACATTGTCAATGTGTACCAGACACCCGGAGTTGACGATGACAGAGGTACTATTCTATTTGAGTTCAATCTAATCTCAATCCCAAATTCACAATGGGATCTCATAAGTGAACCTAATTATCTTTGTTGTGTGAACTAACAACAGTTCACTGGCAAAAATATTTAGCCGATCGAGGGCAAGCATGGATAATAACTCCCCTTCACTACTTCAACGGGGGATCAAGAGTGATTCGAAAAGCATTCGGGGGAGGTACATGGGATGGTCGTGATTTCCAACACAAGAAGTATCAAAATATCTCTTGGCATGTACGAAAATATCATAGTAGGAAATATCGGTATCGGGATCGGGATTGGGATCGGTCACGGTCGAAACCGATACGTATCGGACCAGTATCGGCCCCGTATCGGCCCAGTATCTGCCAATACGGCTCAGGCTCTTTAACACACTCTCGCGAGTATCGGACCAGTATCGGATCGGTCACAGCCGATACCGATACGTATCGGCCGATACGAATCGGTATCGGCCGATATTTCCTACTATGGAAAATACATTCTTAAAGGAGGAGTTCAGAAATACAAAATGGTTGAATATTCACCTGATTTGGATAAGGTATTAAATCTAAATTGAAAAGAAAATCTACCTTACATTTTTATTGTTTATAAGGTAATCTCTAATTAATATTCTAATTGATTTCAGCCAAAGTTTGCCCTCTGCCACCTTAGTAATAAAAACTATAAGCAAGACAGATCACTATCGAGCTCTCACCGGGAAAGTAACATGGTAAACTTGTTGAGAATTAATTAAAATTGATAATAGCATTTGTGAATCAGTTTTTACCAGTATAAAAACTGCATTGGGCCTTTAAGGCATTGCTTATTTTCAGCATGTTATGTAGTGTTGTATTTTAAATATATATGTAATGCAGGTAAATTGATATAGAAAAAATTAACAGCATTAGTAATTTTTCTCTCTTTTTCTTCTATTTTGTAATGTTAATTTGTGCGAACTCGAGTTTATTCCAACAAAACTACGGTTTTACTTTCACAATTGGAGTTGGTCACGACAGATATAAATACAACACACACACATTGGTTTCAAAATTGGAGTTGGTCCCATAGTAGGTATTATCGGTATCGGTATCGGGATCGGGGTATCAGCTCAGGATTGGAGTTTTTTTTTTCTTTATGATTTGCTACGTAAGGATTAGCTCAGGATCGGATCGGGATCGGCTGATACCAATACATATCGGCTGATATTTCCTACTATTGGTCCCCTACCCGTGCATTGCACCTTATAGAGGCATCCGATTCATAAATAAATACCTGGATTTATAAATGTTAAAACCACAAACTTGTTTCCATAATTCCATGTCCATTTCCATTGCAGGAAATTGGTCACACAGGCACCAACTATGGGGTCAAAGGTGAAACTTCTCTATTACATGAACCCATACAACGTGGTGAACCAGCTATAGCACGTACAGCTATAATTTTAGTCAAAACTGATTTATAGTTTCTTATGTATTGCAGCCACAGTAGCTGACACCCACAGTTTATGAATTTTTCAGATTTTGCCATAGTCACCATTCTGTTGCCCAAATCGGGGCAGCCATCATTATAGGACATTGCTGCTGCTAAACTTACTTGCTAGGTAGTTTAGACTACATTAATTTCTGCAAAAAAAAAAGAAAATCCCTCAAAGTCTATATGTAGTATATACTGCTCATTGCTTTAAACCTACCAGATGTATATTATAAAATCCAATTAATCTGTCTTTCTACTCATTGCTCCTTTCTATACTACCCAATATTGCTCCTGATCTCTTACAACCTTTTCTTTGGTGCTATAATTGGAAAATTTCTATTATAATTTGTCTAGATTTAAAGATTCTTTGTTAAATATTGGTTCCTCCAGATGATACATTATACTCATAGCGATCAAAAAATGTATAAACCTCTATGGATTAACTATTTCTATTTTATGCCTCTAATAATTATATTATAGTGCAATGAAAAATTAATACTGGATAAGTTCAAATGAACTGATTACGTACCATGGAGTATTAAGCTTCTTGCTTTTTAAAAAAAACTTTTACACCCAATAATATCTTGTCGCCAATTTATTATCTGATGGTCCTAACAGCTAAATATAAACTAAAGGTGGGGCCTTCTTTTTTCGTAATTGAAAGGAGAATGAATTCCCCATCCGTATTATGGTAACAGTAGCTTAAACCCATGATTTCTAGGAGGTTGTCCTTGAAGTAATTGGCCAATTAATTTAAAAAGGGTAACTGTGGTACAAAGGAACTATTTATACGTCATGCGTAAATCGTAATTACGTACATGCATGAAAAAAGTTCCCAATTCATTAATTTGCTACTAATTGGCAGCCTTTTCCATGAGCTTTTCCCACTTTCTGATATATTTCTGAGTTATTTTTCTAAATGCATGCTTTAATGGTTAAGAAGGTGGTAATCTGCCAGATCTTGAAGTGAGCCCTGATGGCATACAAAGTTTTCATCTATTACGTGAGCCTGGACAGGAATGTCATGCATTTGTTGATATACTGAACTTGGTAAACCAAAATTACCTATCTTTAGAAAATTAAGCCACTATCTGCAGTTGTTACTTGTTACTTATCATTTCTATCTATTTTTGCAGAATTATCTTTGTTGGCGGATGGAATTGGAAATAATACTAGCTGAACGACGAAAAAAGCACAGTACTGAGGCACCAGTGAGCAATAGGTAATATTTTGTTTTTCCAATACAAACTCATTATTACATGCATTACTAATTACGTACAGAGATGAGACAAGGTTTAATCTTTAAGAATTTGTTCCATTATATATATACTTATATTTACTTACAAATAGAGTGCAAAGCAATATAGTAGCAATATAGTACTTATTAGTTAAATTATTAATTTCTTTCAGTTTTAAATTATTTCGTTTGTACCTCGTTATTAAGAATAGAGTGCAAAGCAAATTAGGTTTGTTTAACAGAGGAAGAGGACGTGAAGCTAGAGAGAGATAGAGAGAGAAAGGAGAGGAGAGCAGAGGAAACTAGTTTGATTTTTATTTTTTCTCATCCCAACCATGTTTCTATAGGAACTGAACTATATATAAATTTCGTTAGCATGAGGAGCTAGTAGAGCCGGATTATCCATTCCATATCCAACTCAGATCCGGATAATTTCGGGGATTGGATGCCGATATTTTTGATATGCTATGAATTCATCCGGATTTGAATTCAAATACGGATGCATATGGTGACTGAGAAAAGGATCGGATATCCGTTTATATCAGCAAGAGTAACTGCTCATCTCTTCCACTCATCTAATATCCATTAGAATTTATGTTTTATCTTCATCTCAATGCTATATAAAACTGCCAGCTAACTTTTAACTTCAATAGTGGGACAATAAATTCTTACTATCCGAATCGCTGCATAGCATGCATTGATTGCTTTTGCTTTTTAACTTTTCCACTTTCTGCTACTTACACCCTATTTGGATGGAGAGTAGAAGAACGAAGAGGAGGTGAAAAATAGAAGATACTGAAATGGAATAGAAAAGAAGATTAACATATTTAAATTCTTTGTGTTTTGATGATTAATGAGATAAAATAAATTTAATTTTTCTTTTCGTCTTATTTCTTAGTTGGTTGATTAAAATTTAGAAGATTAATGAGAAATTCGGTAGCTGTTGTACATTTGTGACAAAAAGTTTATATGAGAACTATATTGTCAAGATAAAGGGTTCGATATTTGTGTGTGTTTTTTTAAAATATTTGCAACAAATTTTATTTATATCCATTAGACCTCAAATTGGGAGAGAAACCAATTTTATTAATTTTAATGATACAAGGTTAAACCTTGAAGCTCCTGTACTCTTCACCTCCGACATAATTTTATAAACCAAACACGATTCGATGAAAAAATTTCTTTTCTTTCCATTCTCTCCCTTCCTCTACTCTCCATCCAAACAAGGTGTTATCTTTTTTCAAACTTTTCACTCAAGGCTGGTCTTCTCCGTTTCTTTACCTCTTTTTTATTTTACTTTTTTCTTTTCTTTTCTAATTAATTTTTTTTCTTAATTAATATTTATATCTTAAATTTGTCTAATTCAATTATCCGACCATTATTCGTTTTATATCTGTATTCGAATCCGTATCTATGGACTATCCGTTTCGTATCCTTATCCGTTTAAGATGGATATGATTTTGAAATTTGATATCCGTTTATTATCCGTATCCGTATTCGTATCCGCTAATTATCTGACGGATGCAGATATGATATCAGTATTATCCACTCTGTATCCGCTCCGTTTTCACCCCTAGGAGCTAGTGGAGTCAGAATTTTAGGATAGGTTGTCGAGAATTTAACATGAATAAAAATTCAATCGAAATGATTAAAAAGGAGAATGTACAATTTAGCAATACATACTCATGAAAAAATCTATTAATTGAATTAAGAAAAATTATTACAGACTGCACTTTTTATTTTTATTTTAAATTGAGCAAAATGTATATAATATATATGCAATTTGTTGACATCATTGGGGGCTGGGAGGTGCCAAAGAATTGTTTATTTATTTGCCATATTTGTGTACATCCAATAATCCAATAAGGCCAATCTGAGTAATTATTATTTTGTTCGTTAGCATATAGGGTAAGAGGATGAATAAGTGGTAATTTACGTCCGTTACCATCTAGAGTAATTGATTTACAAAATAATATATGTTAATTTTGAGATTGATTTATATACAATATTTTATATAGTTTCAATTCTTTATGTAATTTAAGACAATATTAAGTTGTGCACCCTTATATAATTTAACTTAATTGCTATCTTATTTTTTAAAATAATGAGGTCTATTCTTTTGTAATATTACGTGCAAGGTTTAAAATATAATTTTTTATTTGTTTTCTTTTTTTTGGGTTGAATTATAAGAGCTTTTAGTTTATTGATTTGTACCAATCTCAAAAGCAATTATATTTTATGCACGAATCTCAAAACAAATGAACTGTTGGATGTGAAAAAGCAGGCTCCCTAAATGAACAGTTGGATGCGATTTTAAAGATATTTAATTATTTCCCTGAATGAATCGAGGAAACCATCTCTCCTTGTCAACTATAAAAACTCCACCTCGCCCCACCAACCTACACCCCTACAACAGTGCCTCCAATCTAGATTCATAATCCGACCAACTGTGAAAACTAACCTTTTAGATATACCCCAGCATGGAGAACCCGAGAGTGAGGGACATCAAAGGAGGATCTTGGCTCGAAAGCATATGGACTATCTATAAAGTTCTCACCATTGTTTTGCCCTGGTACGAGGGTCTACCAGAGATCTTTGAAGAAATACGCATTGTCAATGTGTACCAGACACCCGGAGTTGACGATGACAGAGGTACTATTCTATTTGAGTTCAATCTAATCTCAATCACAAATTCACAATGGGATCTCATAAGTCATAACCTAATTTTCTTTGTTGTGTGAACTAACAACAGTTCACTGGCAAAAATATTTAGCCGATCGAGGGCAAGCATGGATAATAACTCCCCTTCACTACTTCAACGGGGGATCAAGAGTGATTCGAAAAGCATTCGGGGGAGGTACATGGGATGGTCGTGATTTCCAACACAAGAAGTATCAAAATATCTCTTGGCATGTACGAAAATACATTCTTAAAGGAGGAGTTCAGAAATACAAAATGGTTGAATATTCACCTGATTTGGATAAGGTATTAAATCTAAATTGAAAAGAAAATCTACCTTACATTTTTATTGTATATAAGGTAATCTCTAATTAAATATTCTAATTGATTTCAGCCAAAGTTTGCCCTCTGCCACATTAGTAATAAAAACTATAAGCAAGACAGGTCACTATCGAGCTCTCACCAGGAAAGTAACATGGTAAACTTGTTGAGAATTAATTAAAATTGATTATAGCATTTGTGAATCAGTTTTTACCAGTATAAAAACTGCATTGGGCATTTTAGGCATTGCTTATTTTCAGCATGTTATGTAGTGTTATATTTTAAATATATATGTAATGCATGTAAATTGATATAGAAAAAATTAACAGCATTTGTACTGTTATTTTTCTCTCTTTTTCTTCTATTTTGTAATGTTAATTTGTGCAAACTTGAGTTTATTCCAACAAAACTACGGTTTTACTTTCACAATTGGAGTTGGTCACGACAGATATAAATACAACACACACACATTGGTTTCAAAATTGGAGTTGGTCCCATAGTAGGAATTATCGGTATCGCGATCGGGATTGGTCCCAGCCGATACCGATTCGGGATTGGGGTATCAGCTCAGGATTGGAGTTTTTTTTTTTCTTTATGATTTGCTACATAAGGATCGGCTCAGAATCGGATCGGGGTCAGCTGATACCAATACGTATCGGCCGATATTTCCTACTATTGGTCCCCTACCCATGCATTGCACCTTATAGAGGCATCTGATTCATAAATAAATACCTGGATTTATAAATTTTAAAACCACAAACTTGTTTCCATAATTCCATGTCCATTTCCATTGCAGGAAATTGGTCACACAGGCGCCAACTATGGGGACAAAGGTGAAACTTCTCTATTACATGAACCCATACAACGTGGTGAACCAGCTATAGCAGGTACAACTATAATTTTGGTCAAAACTGATTTATAGTTTCTTATGTATTGCAGCCACAGTAGCTGACATCCACAGTTTATGCATTTTGCGGTTTTTGCCATGTCACCATTCTGTTGCCCAAATCGTGGCAGCCATCATTATAGAACATTGCTGCTGCTAAACTTACTTCCTAGGTAGTTTAGAGTACATTAATTTCTGCCAAAAAAAAAAACAAAATCCCTCAAAGTCTATATATAGTATATACTACTCATTGCTTTAAACCTACCAGATATATATTATAGAATCCAATTAATCTGTCTTTCTACTCATTGCTCCTTTCTATACTACCCATTGCTCCTGATCTCTTACAACCTTTTCTTTGGTGCTATAATTGGAAAATTTCTATTATAATTTGTCTAGATTTAAAGATTCTTTGTTAAATATTAGTTCCTCCAGATGATACATTATACTCATAGAGATCAAAAAAAGTATAAACCTCTATGGATTAACTATTTCTATTTTATGCCTCTAATAATTATATCATAGTGCAATGAAAAATTAATACTGGATAAGTTCAAATGAACTGATTACGTACCATGGAGTATTAAGCTTCTTGCTTTTTAAAAAAAACTTTTACACCCAATAATATCTTGTCGCCAATTTATTATCTGATGGTCCTAACAGCTAAATATAAACTAAAGGTGGGGCCTTCTTTTTTCGTAATTGAAAGGAGAATGAATTCCCCATCCGTATTATGGTAACAGTAGCTTAAACCCATGATTTCTAGGAGGTTGTCCTTGAAGTAATTGGCCAATTAATTTAAAAAGGGTAACTGTGGTACAAAGGAACTATTTATACGTCATGCGTAAATCGTAATTACGTACATGCATGAAAAAAGTTCCCAATTCATTAATTTGCTACTAATTGGCAGCCTTTTCCATGAGCTTTTCCCACTTTCTGATATATTTCTGAGTTATTTTTCTAAATGCATGCTTTAATGGTTAAGAAGGTGGTAATCTGCCAGATCTTGAAGTGAGCCCTGATGGCATACAAAGTTTTCATCTATTACGTGAGCCTGGACAGGAATGTCATGCATTTGTTGATATACTGAACTTGGTAAACCAAAATTACCTATCTTTAGAAAATTAAGCCACTATCTGCAGTTGTTACTTGTTACTTATCATTTCTATCTATTTTTGCAGAATTATCTTTGTTGGCGGATGGAATTGGAAATAATACTAGCTGAACGACGAAAAAAGCACAGTACTGAGGCACCAGTGAGCAATAGGTAATATTTTGTTTTTCCAATACAAACTCATTATTACATGCATTACTAATTACGTACAGAGATGAGACAGTAGGTTTAGTCTTTAAGAATTTGTTCCATTATATATATACTTATATTTACTTACAAATATTCCTGAAACTTTCATATATTTTTTATTTTTCATGTTATCTTTGTTTACACTCTATAAAATGAATTAAATTACAGAAATAAAAATTATAAATGAGCTCCCAAACCGAAACTCCAGTTAACAATATATAAATGCAGCACAAATTATGGATATTAATTTGAGATGTGTGGAAGCTATAAGCTAATCTTGTTTCAAGCTTTACATAGTAGGAAACGTCCTTATAGCCCTGACAAGAAGACAACGGAAACAGATTATTCCACACAACGGAAAGAACAAGCCAACTTTGTGGTAAGTTTAGAATTACATGTTGATATCCATTAATTAGGCTAACGAGAATATAGATTACCACAAGGCATTGTATAAAACTATAAGGACCTAATTTTTATTGACACAGGAAGTCAGTACTTCAGTGTGATTTCCTTTACCTGTTTTATTTCATATTTTCTTCTAATTGATTAATCATCTTCATTCTTTTTGGGCATCCTGCTCAATATAATGAACTATTTTTATTTTTATGGCAACCGCACAAAAAATAGCTTGACCACTAGGTAAATGTACATTTGGGTTATGCTTACGATTACCACAAATTCAGTATTTCAGTGTGATTTAATTTAGTGGGCTCAATCATACTAATTGATTAATATTCTTCTTTTTGGGAATCATGCTCAATATAATGAACTAATATATACATATTATTTATTCTGTACAGATCGATGACTTCGACAAGCACATTGCTGATGTTCAACACTATATTGAACATCCGATTGACCTTGACGTACCTTTAACGTGAATAATATTGAGCAACCTACCCTGGGAATAAAGCTGTGATTGGTCGTTAAATAAATAAGCACCAACTAATAACCGCAGGGGTGATGGAATTTAGATTTTTTTTTTTTCACGACTCTCAATTTAATGTAATAACGTGAGTCACAAAAACTCTGAAGAGAAGTGGCGCACCAGGAAACTCTGCTGTAAATTATATCATTTACTATTTGGCTACGTTCATTGTAATTAGACAATCTTAGGTTATAAGGAATAAAGAGAATAATTAGGCAGGCTGTACCCGCTGGACAAAATGCCATATTAGAGAGGTTGCTATATATTCATGAGTTATGAATCAACCAAATAATAATTACTCTGTATGAAAACTTTTCAATGAAATAAAACAAGGGTGGGAAGGGAGTTTCACGGGAGTGTGTGTTTGTGTTTGTATGCAATTTCGTGGATGTTTTTTGTGTTTGTTTAGGTATAGACTGTTTGATCATAATCTAAGCTAATCCGGATCGAGATGGAATGCATGGCCCCCTCTTTAATATTCATGCCAAAAGCGATATGATGGTCCCGATCTAAACTCAAAATTTGAGTTACTTTGGGTGATTTGAATTCTACATGTTGTTAGGTTAATTTGTGGTGTTGAATTTATATTAGGGATGTTGATGAAAGTATTGCTACATTCATACTGTTTATAATACAATTAGCGAAATGATATAATTAGAACTTTGTTGAGTACGTATTTTCTCATTCTTTACATCATATACATAATCTGTATTTATAAGAAAAGAACTAAATAAATGATAACGGTAATATGATTTATTTCCTTTCTGGAAAATATCAGAAGCCGTGGGAAAAGAAATAAAGAAGAGCGAAGGGTTCAATCCGCAAGATTTCACCTGAGTTATGGTAAAGGTAACCGCGAAGTAGATCTCCCACAGTTTATATTGTGCTATTTATCTCCAACAGCCTGGAGAAGGAATTGTTTCATTAGTTTTTGTTACACAACCAGACAAACTAATAAGTGATAGCTAATTAATCCTCCAATAAAAAATATTGGTATAGTGATATGTCGAGTTGTACAACCAGACTCAAGCATCACAAATTACCAGTTAATTAATTTCAATAGTGTTTTGTAGGTACCCACATTAAATAAAATATTTGCATATTGTTTTGAATTTATTTTTGTTCATCAACCCAAATAGCGTATCTTAATGTTGCAGCTTTCAACATAATTAATAAATAATTGCACTAGATAAAAAAAAAGCAAATTGTCATAATTAGATCCTCTTCAAAGAATAACAGATACATCATTCAGAAACTAATTAACATTGATAGAATCAAATCTTTTGTCAGGAATTTATAAGATTTATCCCAATTACCATTGATCCAAAATTTGTTGCAACCAGTATTGCAACTAATTAAGCTTGAGTTGTTAACGAATGAGTTATGAGTGAATTAGAGTATGATATATGCTCGGTTCATTAATTTAGCGGGCGATTTCTTAATGCATGAGTGAGTTATTAGTGAGTTGATGATAAGTGATTTGTTAGCGAAATTTTAGCGAGCAAGTTACGAACGAATCACGAGTTAATTATAAGTAATTTTCTCACCCCTAATCATATTCATCGTTCATAGGATAGTAGGATACGGATTAGTATGTATTCGGTTTTTGCTCCAAGTTGGCGAAGTTTTCGGTCACAATCTTCGCATAATCTAATTTTTAATCATGCAAAACTATTCCTCAATTCTCTGTGTGATTATATGCATAAACGTAGCTCAAAGGAAGAAAGATATTACAAGCTTTTTTTTCCCCGAAACATAAGCGTAGTTGGGCCCCAATCTTCAGCTAATATTTTTTTGAAGAGGGTTCAAATGCCTTCATTTTTTGTGCCTCTATTATGTCTCTATTTTTAAAACTTTAATAACTAAAAATTTCAAACTTAAAAGTCAAAATAAAATTATTGGATATGATCTAAATCATCTTATCTATGCACATGTAAAATATTACAACATTTCAACTTTGTTTTGGTTGTCATCAAGATATTGTAAAAAAAGAGTGAGTCTATGGTACTATGCATATCACGGGTTGGTCCATAATACGGCTCAATATTCGACTTTTCAAAATCCTAATAGTCGATCCGAACCGTTCATCTTGTTCTCTATATTAATATGTGTTTGGAGACCAAATTTTACATTTTTTGAAAATTTTTTACTATTTTTTTAGATATTTAGAAAATCACTTGATCTGAAAATTCTGGACCATCCAAAAACAATGATTTTCAATAAATCTAAAAAAATAGTAAAACAATTTCAAAAAATGTAAAATTTGGTCTCCAAACACATATTAATATGGAGAACAAGATGAATGGTTCGGATCGACTGTTAGGATTTTGAAAAGTCAAATATTGACTCGTATTACAGGCCAAATCGTAATATGCATAGTACCAAAGACTCACTCGTAAAAAAATATACTAATGTGGATAATTTCTAGACGTTAATTTTTCAACTTATTAATTCACATAAAAACAAAATTAAAATATGATAATATTTTATGAGCATATAGAGAAAATAACATACATCACATCTAACAGTTTTATTTTGACAATTCTAATTTAAATTTTGAGTTATTTAAGTTTTTAAAAATGAGGCATGATGGAGGCACAAAAAATGAAGACATTTGAACCCTTCTCTTTTCTGAATCGAGTGATTTTAGGGAAGACAGACATGAATCTGTTACCATTTGATAATGGTAAAATGGAAGAGTGTACATCATGTTTGATTGTGGAGTAAAGTTAATCCAGTTTAAATTTCTTACGCCGAACTAAAGTAGATTAAAATAATCATGTTTGATTGGAGTTTGGTGGAGTAAGATCATGAAGAGAGAGAAAATTATAACATGATATTACTCTAACCGCGGGACCCACAGGTGAAATAAGTTACTTCACCTAGAGAGATAAAGTAACTTAATCCGGGTTAACTCGAATGTTACTCCATCTTACTCCAAATTTACTAGTTTGGTTCCTTAAAGGTGGAGTAGAGAGTTTACTCCACCACTTACTCCACAAGGCGTAGGAAGGATTTTTATTTTTTATATAAAGGATAAAATGGGTAATATAAAATTTTATAATGAGTTTTCATAGAATAATCAATAAATTGGGTAAATTTTTAGTCTTTTTTTAATTCAGAAGGGTAAATATAATATTATAAATTTTAGAAGGGAAAATTCGTAATTTGAATGTTTTTGATACATGAAATTCCCCTTAAATTTATATTAGGGACGGTGTCAACTTCTTTTTTTAACAGGCTCTATATCATTGAAGATTTTAGGTACTTTCTAACCTATTATAATCGAACTGAATATCGACCCAGTATTACTTTGGATCAATGGTTTGTTGGTCAGATTGATTCAACTGCTATTTTTTGTAATAACACAAAATTTAATAATAAATAGAAAGGTTATTCCTCAAATAAAATGAAAGTGTCGGTCCTTGAATAATAAGTGAAAGGATTTTAAAATGTATATTGTCGAACTAATCCATCAAATAAATTTTTATTATGTCTAATGGCTGAGAAAATATATATAATCATCAACAAAACTAAAAGACAAAGTTCAATTTTAAGGTTGAACAAATTAGTTCAACAAGTCAGCAAGTACTTCATATTGGACAAAGATACATTCTGATATACAACATCCTAATTTTTTTTTTATTAATAATTGAATATTTAAAAAACATTAAACTGTAAAGTGGAAACCAAGTCTAAATTTAATAACAAAACTACTATCAAATATAAGAAATATATTTTTTGAAGCTAAAGATCTGTTAAACATAATTTTAGAATTATTAATTCAAAGGAACAGGTTCTTTTTTCATCAAATAGAGTTTACAATTTTATACTTTTACTTAGAATAGAATAACTAACATTAATTACAGAAATTCTTCAATTTTTTGTAATAATAAGGATCTGTCAATGTTCCATATAATTTTTTTTATTTCATTGTTTTTAAGAAAAGAAATTATATCATGACAAATGATCATATTCAAATGCATAGTTTTTTAAAGAAAAAAATACATTATAGCAAGTTAGCAACACAAATAGCTACAAAAACTTGCTCACTGAACAACACATATTAGCTACTTTTTAAATAACTGTTAGCACCAACACATCCCAGCAAGTTAGCTATTTTCTAAATAACATTGTAGCAAGTTAGCATCTACATTCCAGCAACTCAAATGAGTTTTTATTTAATTGTTAATCACTTTTTAAAAATTAAGATATCTAAAATTTTTAACTCTCACATTTCTAAAAATTAATTATATTTTTTTTTATTAAGCTACATCAGTAACGAATTAAAAAGGAAAAACAATTTGAGCCAATTATTTGACCAAAATAGAATTTATAAATAATTTCTTAATAAGAAAACTATTTCACATTTCTAAAACCTAGAAACACCAAAACAATAAACAAAATATGAAAAATATATAAAAAAATAAATTATCGATAAAAAAAAGGGAACCACATCCCCTAGATGAGAACCCCCCCCCCCCCCCCCCCCCCCCCCCCTCTTCCTTCCCCCCAACACCAGGGTCTACATCTAGGGGATCTGGCCCTAGGAAAAATTAGAATTTCCACAGTTTGATGGTTTTTTTGTTTATCTTTTTTTGGAGCATGGTATTTTTAATAATTTCGGGTGACGAGATACGCCAATTTGAAGATTGCTAAAATTCCACAACGCTTGATAGGCAATATTGTAACAGCTGTCATAACGGTTGGCTCTGGAAGTTTTTGCAAAAAATTGGGTCTCGGAAATGAATTATTCCATAACAATGGTTGATTAAACATTGCAACGCTTTATATCGAGCATAGCTTACACACCGTTCATATTTTGACCGCCGTTGGATTATACGAGCTCTAATTTGAGTGAATCAAAACTTGAAAAATCTAGGAAACCAAGATCTACAACTTTCATGTTGTAACTTTATTCAAATTATGAAGTGATCACTAGTGGAAAAACTGGAATTAGTATCGGCCTATCTAGATTGACTATATGAAACAACCGATACTAATACCTATCTGGATCAGTTTTTTCAAAAAAATCGATCCTAAAAACTATTCAAATCGGCTTTTTAAGTGAACCGATCCTAATACTATGTTAATTATGATCGTTTCTTTGTAAAAACCAATTCTAATAGTATTAGGATCGGTTATTTTAAAACCAATCATAATAGTGCATACATTAGGTTCGGTTCTTCAAAAAAGCCAATCCTAATTAGTAAAGTATTAGGATCGGTTCTTTATAATAATCGATCCTAATATTAATATTAGGATCGGTTTTTACAAAGAAGCGATCCTAATTCTGCATCTAACAGTTATATAGGGAGTTATTAGGATCGGTAATTTATTGAACCGATCCTAATAGTATTGAGATTCAAAATTTTTGGCTAAGTACAGAGGTGCGAAATGAAACATTAGGATCGGTTAGGATCGGTTATTTGAAACAACCGATCCTAATAGTATTGAGATTCAAAAATTTTGGCTAAGTACAGAGGTGCGAAATGAAACATTAGGATCGGTTATTTGAAACAACCGATCCTACTTCCTTTATTTTAATGTTGGTTTTGCAAAAAAAAAAAAGAATTAGGATTGGTTGTTTCAAAAAACCAAACCTAATAGTACTATTAGGATCAGTTTTTTGAAACAACCAATCCTAATTCCTTTTTTTTGCAGAATTAGGATCGATTAATTTGACAAAAAAATATAAATAAATAAATAAAAATAGAACCTTCTTTATGCTTAGTGTAACAAAGTAATCATCTCCATTATATGTGGAGAGTGGTGCAACCTTCCTCCTGGAACAAGTGCCCCAAAAACATTTGAAACAATAAATCCTTGGCATAGGGGGCTAAAGCAATCATCTCCATTATTTATGAAGTGATGTCATAACTCTTTATAACTTTGATTTGATTTGTCAGTTGGATATCACAAGTCTAAAGATAACAATAATTAAGGACTTGGCCTTGATTCTTAATAATTTATTTTATTCAAATGTACAAAAGGAAATATAGTTAGATTGCCTCAATGATGTTAACTTCTATTTTTTTTAGATAATAATTGGAGAGCGAGAGAGAGAATAATTGGATTATTTGATTATTGTCAACATATACCATTTGCTCGGAGATAGGCAAACGAACATAATAAATAGTAAATGCATTTTAAAATAATTATATGAATAATTCTTGAATAATCTCGTAGGCTTTTGACTAAACAAAATACCAATCGTTGTATCTACTGTCAAACAAAAACTTAAATTGAGTTTTTGAGGCACTAAACGATGTTTTTTTGAAATCCTGATGCTTCAGATACTTAAGGTTCCCCTTGAGATGATATTCAGATTTGTCTCGTCATTCCCTTTTTGAAAAGTCATTATACATGTAAATCTGACTTTCCTACCAAAAGTTATGGCTATTTAAAGTTTTTTCGATAGCTAAAATTTAGAAATTTATAACTAACTATAGAAAAACGAAATAAATTGAATTTTGTGTCAAATTTGTGTATTTTTGAATGCTCTACATGCTAGTATAATAACTTTTGCAATTTGGTCCCTGTATCAATTCAAACTTGTTGATTTACCAGAAGATGTCAAATTTGATGTTTTTAGTGCATTGCACTATACCAGTGGCCTTTGTTATTTCTTGGCTGCTGAGTTTGGACTTGGTACTATACTAGAAGTCATAACTAACTTTAGAAATTCATAACTAACTATAGAAAAAACCAAATAAATTGAAATTTGTGTCAAATTTGTGTATTTTTGAATGCTAGAGAAAATGGTATATATCGACTAATCAAATAATCCAATTATTCTTTCTCTCACTCTCCAATTATTATCTAAAAAAAATAGAAGTTGACATCATTGAGGCAATCTGACTATATTTCCTTTTGTATATTTGAACAAAATAAATTATTACGAATCAAGGCCAAGTCCTTAATTATTGTTATCTTTATACTTATGATATCCAACTGATAAATCAAATCAAAGTTATAAAGAGTTACGACACCACTTCATAAATAATGGAGATGATTACTTTAGTCCCTATGCCAAGGATTTATTGTTTCAAATGTTTTTGGGACACCTGTAACAGGAGGAAGGCTGCACCACTCTCCACATATAATGGAGATGATTACTTTGTTACACTAAGCATAAAGAAGGTTCTATTTTTATTTATTTATTTATATTTTTTTTGAATTAATCGACCCTACTTATGTAAAAAAACAAAATTATAATCAGTTTTTTGAACAATCGATTCTAATTTTTTTTTATGTTGGTTCTGAAAAAAAAAATTAGGATCGGTTGTTTCAAAAAACCGAACCGATCCTAATAGTACTATTAGGATTAGTTTTTTAAAACAACCGATCCTAATTCTTTTTTTTTTTTTTGCAAAACCAACATTAAAAAAAAGAAAGTAGGATCGGTTGTTTCAAATAACCGATCCTAATAGTACTATTAGGATCAGTTTTTGAAATAACCGATCCTAATGCTTTCATTTCATGCCTCTATACTTAGCCAAAAATTTTGGAATCTCAATACTATTAGGATTGGTTCCATAAATTACCGATCCTGATAACTCCCTATATAACTGCTTAGGATTCTTATTTTCATTTTACGCCTCTCATTTTTAACTTAACATCTCTCTCTATGTCTCCGTCTCTCCCTCTCAAATTCTCAGACCTCTGTGTGTGTCTCTCTCTATCTCCATCTCTTCCTCTCCTCCGTGTCTCTCTGTCTCCGTCTCTCCCTCTCAAAGTCGAGTCTCTCGCACCTCCGGCTCAATTGTGTCAGTTTTTAATTTTTTTATTATTTAAAAAATTAATTAATAGTGTTTGTATATTGTTTTACAGTCTTGAGGACATCTTGCTCAAGTTACTTAATCATCCGGCCGATCAACTATCTCGGTATTAGCTTTATCTAATTTTCTCATTGTTGTGCTTTTTGTATTTTTCATTGGAAAATGTTTTTCCATCTAATTGTTTCCTTTGTTTTTCTTTTTCAGGTCTTTCTAATCTTAAGTGATGTGATTGCAAAAGAGGTAATTATTTTTTTTTATTGTTGCGCTTTACATTAATTGCATAAATGTGTGTTAATTGAAGAAATAGCTCAATCAGTCACTTGTATGTTTGTTAATTAAATTTTTTGGATTTAAATTTCTTGTTATAATATGTAATGCATTATAATATGGATTCACAAAATGTTGGTTCTGCAAAAAAAAAAATAGGGAATTAGGATCGATCGATTGTTTCAGAAAACCGATCCTAATAGTACTATTAGGATTGATTTTTTGAAACAACTAATCCTAATTCCTTTTTTTTAATGTTGGTTCTGCAAAAAAAAAAAAGAATTAGGATCGGTTGTTTCAAATAACCGATCCTAATAGTACAACAACAGGTCCTAATTAAATTTTTTTTCTTTTTTTTTAATGTTGGTTCTGCAAAAAAAATATAAAAAAAAGCATTAGGATTGGTTGTTTAAAAAAACTGATCCTAATAATATCGGTTTTTTAAAATAACCGATCCTAACTGAAACTATTTGGATCGGTTCTTTAACCGATCCAGATTAGTGTAGTATTAGTATTGCCTTGATCATGTCGGTTAAAATTCGATACTAATGTGCGTAAATTACTGATCCTAATTCTAGTTTTTCCACTAGTGGATGGGTTGCTATGGGCCGTAGAAGACCGACGTCATATATGAAAACGTTTGTAAACCTGTATTTGTTTCTCTCCTATGTATAGAAGCAAATATTAGGTTTTCAAGGCAAGCTTCAATTGTCAAACACTTCCTCCTCAACTGAAAAAGAGAACCACCATGGTTGCTTGATCTTGAAACTTCAATACCCATTCAACAACCGATATCTATTGTAAGAATTAGACTTATTTGTGAGAGATCTTTTGTTTATTCAAATACTATAGCCTTGAGTGCTCACTTCTCATCTTTGAGCATTTAGTGCTCTCGAGCCAATTTCGTGCTCGAACTGTAGGATTTCCTAAAGTTTGTAAGGATTCACCAGTTCCACCTTGTAATCATTTCTCATTGGGTAAACAAAGGTGTTCCATCAAGAAGGTCGCCAAGTCCAGAGGCTTAGACGTTAGTGCCAAACTCTATAAATATCTCACGTGTCAAATGTCTCTTAACTCATCTGTTTAGTTTACACACACTTGTTTAAATAACTTTACATACATTAGATAAAGTTAAATTAAGTGAATATCAACCAAATATCATTAAAATCTTAAAAGGACCATATTCAACACTCCCCCGCCCCCCCCCCCCCCCCCCTCCCCAGGTGTCATTTGGGACCAACATGATGAGCTCACCAAGAAAGGTTGATTTCAAACGACGAATCTAAACCATTGAAATCCATCAACTTCATGAGTGATGCATAAAATTTATCAACTTCATGAGTGATGCATGTACATGCAAAATTTTGAATGTTTTGAAATCATTTAGTACAAGGTCCAGTGGTCAAGAAAACGATAAAAAATGAATATATAAAACAACTTATAAAATAATTTATAAAATAACTTATAAAATATTTATTGTTTTGACCGCTTGACTTTGCACTAAATTAATTTGAAACTTCTAAAATTTTTCATGTGCATGCATCACTAATGAAGTAGATGGATTTTAACGGTTTCGATTCGTCGTTTGAAGTCAATCCGAGAGAATTTTGGAGTTGTATTTACCAACCCCTCTTAGTGAGCACATCACACTCTAGCTTTGGTCAACTTTATATGCTATGCATAAACATTGCATTTTGAACCTTTTAAAAGCTTGCACCCATTTTTTTTTCCTTCTATTAATTTCGTCTATTTTTCCGAAGATCTTTGAAGAATTATGTGAATCCAAAATTATGAACATGTTGTACTTGATTTTGTTCTTCAAATTAGATCCATGAATAAGTAATTTTAAGTTGTATTTGTGTTGTGTCGCTGTTTTTTCTCTTGTTGATATGTTATGTGTAAAAATATGATATGCTAGGATTAAAGATTTCAATTGTTCGGTTCAAAGACTTCACATGCTATTATGCTAGATATATAAACTTGATAAGCTATGTATAAATACTACATTTTGAATCTTTAAAAGACTTGCAACTACTCTTTTTTTTCATTAGATTAATCTCATTCATTTTTTCAACGATATGTGAGAAATTTTGTGAATCTAAACCTACGAACATTTTTTATTCAATTTTCTTTTTAAAATGAAATTCATGATGAAGTATTTTTGAGTAATATATTGTGTTACTTGTAACATTCCGCCACATTCTGAAAATTTTAGTTTTTTATTAATTATGGTTACAAGATTTTTCATAATATAATAATGATTATATGTCTTCCGTAACATATTTTTTTTATATTGACAACACTAATATGTCTCTAGTCAAAAAGAAGAATTGTTTCTAAACCAATATAATTATTGCTTAAAAAAAATAGTAGAGTTGTTATTTTTTCTTAGATTCTCTAAACTATGGACTTGGCAGCATTATATTCCATATAACTAAAATTAAATATATTGTAGAATTCCATTGGTACCTTCTATCAAAGATTAATCATAATACTTTTTAATATTCATATATTGACCAATGGACTTGCATGAATAGGATGTGTTGAGCATGGCATGAATTATGTAATTGAATAAATGTGTTTGAAATGAATGAATAAGGAAACTAAACAGGGGCCAATATGCTTGCATATTGGTATGTATACATTGAGTCTAGTGTTCAATTGGACCCCTCGATAACATGACTGTTGGCGAAAGCGGTCCTATCACGGGTCTAACCCTAGCGTCTGGTGGGAGTTCCATGGTTAGGGTGACAGCCTCTCACTGTTGGTTGGACTTCCCAGTGAATTGGCAGCCTCCTACTGTTGTTTGGACTTCCCAGCGGATTGGCGGTCTTTCCAATGTTGGTTGGACATCCCATTGGTTTGGCGAGTAAACGGTTAATTGTGAAAAGTGAAAAGAAGATGAAAGTAGATGTAATAATAGTAGATGCATTGCATTATAGGTTACACATGTGCATTTTATTTTATTTTCATATTTGTGAGAAAAAGGTAAAGGTTCTATAAACTCTGGGCTGGAACTAAATCCCGCAAAGAGAAGGTTCAATCTCTCACCCATTCCACTTGTATATGGGTTCCAGGTAACGAAGAGGAAGGATTCAAGCAAGGACAAGAGTGAGACTAAGCAGGAAGACATATTATTGATAGATTGCCACGTGTTATTTAGTTTTTGTTTCCATAATTATATATGGATATATTGAGCAGGCATGGCAGTGTCCGTGTTACTAGCCATGTCTGCCATGATTGGTTGTGAAAACTCTTTTGCTTATGGAATTAAATATAACTTTATTATGTTGTTATTGATAATGTATGTGATATGAATTCACCTTACGTAGAAATACGTGGTCGATTGTCTCGAGGTGTGACATTACTCAAATTCATGATAAAGTATTTTTTGAGTTATATATTTTGTTACTATAGCAAATCCATATCTGAATTCGGATCTTATATGGATATCCGATAATTATCTGAATCCGTATTCGGAAATTATCCAGATTTTTATATGCGGATATGGAGCGGATATCCACCAAATAATGATGTGCGCAAAAGCGTATGCACAAAGTTTCAGTACAATAAGATGTACTTTTTAAACCTTTAACACACGTTTGAGTTAAATTGCAAGTGCACAATTCTATCAAAGTAGTATTTGAGGTATCGAACCACAGGGAGTATGATAAAAACTTAGTTTAAACTTCAATATTAACTTTCAGAAAATAAAATAAAGTAAAGTGCAATAAAAGTAAATTGTGGGGGGGGGGGGGGGTTATTCTAATAATTCCTAAATTTGGGTTCAATACCCGAATAGAGAGTTTAAAACAATAAAAGTAAATGAATGAAAGAAAGATTGGTTTGTTTTCTAGATGAGAAGATATAGGGGTGTTCGGTCTACAATCCCTTGGTAACTCTATTAATTCGGTATTTGTTTGAATTCATGTATGATTTGGCGATGTTTCTAACCTAATATGTTACTAAGGGTTACTTTCGTAAATTAATAATGTGCCTAGGTAATTCGGACTTCACAGTTAGGTCCTTCACCCTAGCTACCTAGACCATAAGCTCTTGTTCGTCTCTCCTCTCCTCAAATATTGATACTTCACGATTAAGTCCTTCATACCAATACCCGATTTGATTTGAGCTGTCCTAATTAGGGTTTGCCTTCACGGTTAGGTCCTTCACCAAATTCCTAACCTTAATTTCTATAGTTCCGGCTTAGATTAAATTGGTTACAATCTTAATCT